>VXAL01006965.1:0-75879 GCA_013399475.1 Chauna torquata
CCCCATTGCTCCAGGCCACCAGTGCAGGGGACACCCGGCTGCCTCAGGGTGGAGGGGGTCCCCAGAACCCCTGCTCTTGGAATGGGGGTCCTGGGCTGGTTTGGTTTGGATGGTGAGAGCTGTGGCCCCCCCGCCACCACGGTGTCCCCACCGTGTCCCCCGGTGTCCCCACCGCAGCGGGGTCAGGGCCACACGCATTCCCCACCAGCCCGGCACCCGGTGCCAGCATGGCGGCGGCGCTGGGAGCCGGCCAGGGCCAGCGTGACGCCAGCAGCGTTAGCGCCGGGCGGTAATTACACCCTGGGCGATCCCCCGGGGCTTGCACGGCAGCGGGGCCGCATCCAGCAGGGTGCTGGCTGTGCCCCTGAGCACTGGGGAAAGGGGTGCTGGGCCCCCCCGTACTGGGGGGGGGCTGCTGGGACTGGAGCTGCTGGGTGTGCAGGATGGGTGCCAGGCACCCGCAGCCTGCAGGCACCCACACGCGTGTGCCCCGACACGCCTGCATGCTGCGCAGCTCGGGGACGTGCGCAGGGTGCGGAACAGCACGAAGCCTCTCCCTGTCCCCATCCTTGGTGGCACCGTGGCTGCTGTGTCCCCCCCTTTGCGGAGATGGGGAGCAGCATCCCATCCCCGCGGTCCCCCCGTTTCCTGCAGGCTGGGGACAGCGCGTGGCCGGTACTTTTCCAGCAGGGACAAGCCCAGGGGCTGCCGCTCTTTCCATCCCGGTACGCGCCCCGGGGAGTTTCCACGGGAAAGGGCCGACCCCTGGCCCCCGGCGGGGCTGGGGACGGTGCCAAGGATGGGGCTGGATCCGTCCCCCAGCCTGGGAACGCTGGCGAGCGCGGCGGTCAGCTGCTCGGCGCGGCTCCTGGAAGAGGAGGGGAAGCGTTTGTGTGCTTGGGCGTGCAAGCGGGCGGGGGCACACTCACCGTGGGTCTCCGGGTCCCCGCACACCCACGCGTGGTGGGGTGCACCGGGGGGGTTGCGAGGGTCTATGCGATGCATTGTGTGTGCACGCGCGTGTGTGGGAACCGGGGTGTGTTGGTGCCGGTTGGTGGGGGGGGCACGGCACGTGCAAAAACTGGGGGCCAGGCCCCTTCCTGGCGCTGGGCAAGGGCGGCTGCGGCCAGACAGGGCTGGGCCTGACCCCGCTCCATCTGAGCCCGGCGCGCGCGGAGGCCTCGGCTGATTTATGAGTCTGGTCTGGGCGGCTGCTGGCTGCAGGCACCGGGCTGGCTCCGTCCCCAGGCCCTGTCCCCGGCCGCCCCTGCACGCCCGGGGCCCCCAGCCCTGCTCCCGCTCCGAGCCGCTAAGGCTGCAGGGTGACGCACTGGGGACCTCCAGGGACATCCCTGTGGTGGCATCTCTGAGATGCGGCTGTGGGGAGGGACATCACCCCCCCGGCACCTCGCCCCCATCCCCAGCCACAAACCAGTGCTGCAGATGGGGAAACTGAGGCACAGAGCCAGGGCAGCGCTGGTGGCCCACGGGGCACAGGGGACCCGCACTGCCCCCCCTGCCCTGCTCCCCTCCCAGCGGGGGGGCCGGATGCTGGCGCAGGAAGCCACCCCATGGCGTCACGGCCGCCGTTCCAGTGCGTCGCAGGTGCCCCGCCGGCACGGAGCCCCCCGCGTCACGGGGAGGGGAATGGGCCGGGATCCCCCCGGGGGGGGACATGCAGGGGCTCCCCGTGGCAGGGTGTGGGTGGCCCCGAGCCCCCCCCGTCCCTGTGGCAGGAGCCCCTGTGGTGCCAGCAGCTTCCCTGGCCCCGACGCCGAGGGCAGATAATTATAGTCGCGGGGAAGCTAAATTTAGCCCCGCGCAGCAGGACGGGTTATTTTTAGCCGTGCTCCCAGCTCGGTGCCACCAGCGGCTCCCGGCCGGTGCCGGATCCTGTGCCCGCGGCAGGAGGGTCCGGCGGCTTTTCATGCGCTGCCAGGCGCAGGCCGGGTTTGCTTTGAGGTTTCCGGCGCTTCGCCTCTGCTTTTTAAGTGAATTTAGGGGAGTTTGAGCATATGGGAGGTAGCGGGTGGGGGAGCGGGGTGAAGGCTGCAGCTCTGCTCTACGGCTGTGGGGCCCCCCCCCAGACACGGGGCCGCTGCTCCGGGAGGGGACAAGAGGAGCTGTCACCCCCGGGGACTTGGCTGCCGGTGGCTCCAGCAAGGCCAAGTCTCCCCGTGGCGCTGCAGAGATGCCGCGCGATGGAGATGTGCAGCCAAACCGTGTCCCCTCCGCCCCCCTGCAGCTCCCCGGGCCCTGCGGGGTGCAGACGCGCCTTCGCCCTCCTTGCACCCCCCCGGTATCGGTGCAGGTGCCCGAGAACCCTGGGCTGACGCAGCTCAGCCCGAGCAGCGCTGCCTGCCCCCTGCCGCCCTCCCGGCTCGGCGTTTGGGGTCAGACACTGAAACATCCCAGCTATTCCAGGCACGCGGAGGAAGCGTGGCTCCAGTCTGCCCGTACGCTGCACGCATTCCTGCCTGGCCCAGGCGGGCAGGAGCTGCTCCAAGCCTTTCCGCAAAGTGCCCGGGAGGCCGCTGCCTTCCAGGAAAGCCGCGTGCAGGTCCCGTGGTGCCAGCACCGGCACCGGAGCCCAGGCCGGGTGCTGGGAGAGCAGCTGCGGGCGGGAGCTGACGGGAAACAGGCGGAGGTCGCTTCCTTTTCTCTGAAAAGGGAAGAGCCGCCGCTCTGTTTCGCTCGGCGGGACGCGGGTGATGCTCAGCCCCACCAAGCCCCAGCTCCGTGCCAGGGTGGCCCCAAGTGGCCGCCAGCGTCCCCCGATCCAAAGAACAGTGGGGAGGAGGGAACCGGGCTCTTCTTCTCCCAAAAACCAAGCGGCCCCGCCAGGAAGGGCTGGGTGGCAGAGCCAAGCCGGAGGGACCCTCGCTTATCCCGAGCTGCGGGGTCGGCTGGGGACGGACGCGGTGCCAGGGCAGGGCAGGACGGGGCACGAGGGTGGGTCGGGGTTCCCAAGCTGCTGCTCCTGGAGGCCAGGAGGCTGCGAGCACCGAGGACGCACGGGTTGTGGGGCAGATGCTGCACAGCCCTGTCCGGTGACGGTCCCATTGTGCCCGGCCACGGGGTCAGGGTTTCCAAGCAATGCCCGCGACCTTACGCAGGGGGACACGGAAGAAGCACCCAAAGAAAGGGGATGCAAAGGTCTTCGTGGAAGCCAGCTCCAGAGAAAGCAGCAGGAAGGAAGGGTCAGTCGTTAACCAGCACTAACGACTTCCCCCAGCGGAGCCCGGCTCTTCCTGGAAGGGCGAGCGGCCGGGCGACCGCCGAGCCCCGGGGCCGGGCTGCTCGGTGGCACCGCCAGCGCCCCAGCGCCCACCGCCCGCCCCGGTGCCACCGCAGGACAGGCTGGGCAGGACGTCTGGCAAAATGAAAAGTGAGCCTTTTTATTGTGTTATCAATTCACTTCTTAACAACAATTCCACAAAATATTAAACACTGTGCAAGAAACTGGTCTATGGCACACCAGAAATAAAAATCAGAGATCCCAAAATGCAGACGTTATGAGGAGCCTACGTTACATACACCGATTACTTCCTAAGTACAGTCTTTACAAACCTGGATTTGCATTTGGCAACAATATCAGAGTTTGGCAAATAATAATTATAATAGACCAGAGAGAAAAATTAAAGAGCGCGAAGTATCAGACGCGTGGCTTCTTTTCAATGAAGTAAATGCATTATTTTTCCTTTGTTAAATAAAGTCGACTTTTTAAGTACTCGAGGGAAGAGGGCTCTGCTGGGTGCACCAGAGGTGCTTATTGTGGGGGACAGCAGCACCGCGGGGCCACACCTGAGCCGGGGAAGCCCCGAGCTCTGCTTTCTGCATCTGGGCTGCCCAGCACCAAACCGTGCCTGGCTCCGGCACCGGCACCAGCACTGGCACCAGCACCGAGCCGCCTCGCAGCCGCGGGGCCACGCGGGCGTCGTGCGCCCGGAAGGTCTCTGAGACAGGGAGGGGAGGACAAGGAAAAAGGGAGCGGTCTAAAAAAATTAAATAGGAGCTAGGTTTCCTTTCTCCCTTTTATTTTTCAGTCCCTCTCCTTTCTATTTTTGGCAACAGCTTCACCGCATGCTAAAAAGAAACTTCAGACAGATTTGGGTATGTGTTTACATCCAAAAAAAGGCCTTTGTGGAGCCGGCGCTGAGCTGGCACTGGCTGCCCGATGCCTGATCAGCAGCACAAAAGAGGCACCACCTCCTCACTCCCCCTTAGCATTCTGGAGCACTTAAAAAGTCCTGAAAAGTGTCTTTTTTTTGTTGTTTAAACTTTTTTTTTTTTTTTTGGCAAATGCACTAACAAAGTACAAGCAACTACTGTAATTTGCACTTATATTTATGCTATACAAAAACATCTACAGTATGATCACCGATTTACTCAGACGAGGAAAAACATTTAAAAAAAAAAAAAGGTTGAGGATTTTCCCCCCTCGCGAGCCACTGACTGCAGCCTCCAGCGAGGCCGGGCCCCACGGGCCCCGGTGCCTCCCTCCCTCTGTGCGGCCACCTCCTCCCGCCTGCACCCCGGGGAGCCAGGCGGGTGCCCCTGCCCCTGCCCGCTGTCCCCGGGCACGCCGGCGGACGCTGCCCGGAGAGGGACAGGAGGTGGCTCTGGGTGCGGGCAGCTCCCCGGCTGCGCCCCGCTCCAAGGCCATTTCCCGGCTCCAGCCGCGCGCCAGACCCAGGCACCCACCCGCCTCCCCCCCGGTGCAGCAGCGGGACTGGGACGGGACAGCGGTTCTGCACGGGGACGAGTGTGGCCGATGGGTGTGCAACGATGGGTGTGCAACACCTGGGCGCAGGCAGGGCTCGCTGCCACCGGGTGTTGGGGTGCGGGGAGCGCCCCGGAGCCAGGCTGGGCACGGCTCGGGCACGGAGCAGCAGCACGCGCGATGCCTGTGCTCACCTCGGCCGCTCGAGCTCTGCTGCGCGGAGCAGCACGCGGGGTTCTTGCTGCCCTGCAGCTCGGGCGCTGCCTGGACCACCGGCTATAGCACCATGCACTGGTCTCTAACATAGAGGAAGAATCAGCGATCTGGAGTAGAAAAATAAGGCTGGAACTGTACTAGATTAAGGACAGAGGAAATTCCCTCCTCGAGAAGAGAAAGCCCTGCTGCGGCAAAACCCTCAGGACAGTGCTCGCTTCCCGCTACAGATGCGGCATTTGGGAGCTTGAAGTGATGCTGGATGAAAGATTTAAATAAAAAAAGGCATCGCCCGCAGCTGTGCCAGGGCTGCAGCCGGCGGGAAGCCGCCCTCGGGGTCACCAAGCCCCGCTGCTGCAGCCGGTGCTGGATGCGGAGCTGCGGGCGCGCGCTGGGACGCAGCACGAGCGCGGTGCCGGGCTGGAGGCGCGAGCAGGGCTGGGATGCGCTCAGCCAGAGGGAAATGAACGAACCTCCCTGCGCCGCACCTCCCGCATGGCTCACGTCGGGACGGGGAGAAACCGGGGGTCACCAGCAGCCCGGTGCAAAGCGGCTGCCAGGCCCGGAGCCCGCGACACGGGGAAGGCGGGAGGTTTGAAGTTCTCAGTTTGGCAAACGACCCCAGGGAAGCGGCTGCAAGACGAACACAGGAAGTGCTGTGGTTTGTGTTAGTGTTAAAAATGTTTTTTTTTTTCCCCAACTTTGTTTAAAAAGGCAAGTGATCACATACTTAAAAAAGTGATGGCGATACCTGGAACCAAGAAGTGTGAATGGAGCACCTCCGCCACCGCAGCCTCCCGGTGCCGCCGGGAGCAACCCGGGGCCGCCAGCCCCGCTCCGCTGCTCCCTGCCTTCGCCTCGCGAACCGGCCTGCGCCGACGGCGCGCGCCTCCAAAAAGCGGCCAGCAAAGCCTCCCGGGTGCGCGGCGACTCTGAGCAGCCGGCACACAGGCAGCACCCAGTACCGACGGCAAGTTTTCCTCCCTCCAAGCGAGCACAGCAGAGTGAGCACATTTCAGCGAGGGCAGAAACCAAGGGGCTCCTCCGGCGGCGAGGGAAGCGCGCCCTGCCCTGCCAGGGGTCAGACGCGCGGGCTTTCTGTTGCAGCAGGCGGTCGTGGCGTTTCAAACCAAAGCCAAAACCCTGGGGGAATGGGAAAACTCCCAGCGTTTCACATCAGGTGTTTTTTTTTTCCTTCTCTTCCCAAACAGCAGCTGAAACTATATTCAGACACCAGAATCAGGTGCCCACATTCACTTTAACTGGGAATGGGTACCGGCGTTGCGGTTAGGAAACCTAACGGTGCCTCTGCCTACCGAGGGGAGCATCCGCCTTCCTCCTCCTCCTCCTCCTCGCTGCGGAGCCTCAGGCTCTGCCCTGCAGAAACAGGCTGGGCTCGGATGAGGCCAAGGCGCTGTGACCGCGGGGAAGCTGGGGAGCGAGACGGCTGCCCGGACGCGCCGTGCTCGGCCACGAGCGACAAGGGCAGAGGCGGTGGGGACTTCCCCGAGCGCTGAGCCTTCCTCGAGCGCCAGGGAGCTGCTCACCGTGCTCGCCGCGTCCCTGCTCCTCCCCGCGCACCGCGCCAAGCCACGCCGTGCCGAGCCGCCCCCCGCGCCGCGGCGTTTGCCAGCGAACGCACCGCTCCCCCGTTACGTCGCGCGGCGAGACGGCCCAGGGATGGGAACTGAACTACTGCTCTACAGCCTTACCCTCATCTCCCCCAGTCAGCTGGGTTTAGTGGAAGTACTTCCACCTCCCACCCTCGGTGAGAGAAACGGAGCTGGGAAATACCAGTGAATCTGCCAGTTTTAGTGTTTTGGACCAAAAATCTCCCACAGGCATGTTTAAAAGGTTTCTCACGTGACACTGCGCTGCAGAAAGCCCCTTCCCTCCCCCCGCCCCTGGTACAGTCCTGTTTGGAAAAAACAGTGGCAACACCACCGAGAACCGAACACCCAGACGAGATCAGAGGAGCTCGACCCCAGCGATTCCCACGCCACGAGCTCCCCACCGCCAGCCGCCAGCTCTCACGGCGATGGATGGGACTCCTCGAAGCGCTTCCCCGCGGCGCCGTGCCCCTGCCGCGGGCGGCCGCCGCCGCGCTGCGTGGGAAGGGAGCCTCCCGGCGTCATCGCTGCTGCTCTGCCTCCGTCCCTCCTCCCCAGCGCTCGATTTACTCATTTGGAACGGCAACTTTCGAGTTGTGATTTGGGGTGGGGTTTTTTTAGTACTAATTTTCTACAAGATAGCTACCTGCCTGGACTCTTCTCCCTTGTTCCTCTCAAGAAACAGAGCGAGCAGGCTGCCGTTCTTGAAACAATGTTCTAATTGGAACTAATCAGACAAGACCCACTTAGGGCTTTGTTCAAAGCCCCTACTGGTGAGGTCCCAATACCCGGGTCTTGCATCCCATTGGCAAATGCAATAAAAAAACCCTCTTCCTCCACCACCCCAGTACCAATCTCGAATGTCACTGTTAAAAATGCACCCCCCACCCCTCAACCCTGGTTTTTTTGTTTTTAAATTTTGACCCCTCTCAGTGAGGGTCCTGCCCAGGAGCAGACACCCTTCACCAAACCACTCGCAATTTTTTGAGATTTAAGTTCTACGTGAATCCGACATTTAGTGTTTACCCCTCGGCGCAGTTTTAAGTTTGTAGCTTGGTTTCAGTTGATACAGAACGGTGCCCTGCCTGAGAGATCGCACGCGCCAGAGCGAGGAAAGCTATAGGATGATACAAGGCTTTTTGTCCTTAAAAGGATTCTCCGAAGCGGGCACTCCAACCAGCAGTGGGTCGTTCCTGGCATGTTGCTCGCAGTAATTCATTAGCTCAGAAGATGCTTTGGAGACCTAAATGTTCAAAGAAGCACAAGGTTAGTGAGAATATCCAGGTGAAGCTGCAGAGCTCAGCCCGCGCACAGGGACCGACCGCGCGCAAACTTCCCAAGCACGCCCAGGATGTGCATTTTGAGGAGGAAACAGCTCTGTGCTCCCCCCGGCTCCGCGGCGAGACGACCGTTCAGCTTTTCCTAACAGAAACTTTACGGAGATGGTTGAAAATGAGAAGGGGAAACGGGCATGGAAAAAAGTTTTTAAGGTCTGACATAAATTAAGTGACGAGTCTGGGAAAAAGACTCCCAGCCGAGAGCAAGAGATTTAAAAGAGATATTATTGTCCTGATTTTTAAAGGCCTTGGGACAAAAAAGAAAGAACAAAAATGCCTGCTTCGGAGTGGCCATCCTCTGATGTTAAAAATGGAGGTTTTGAAACCATTAGAAGCTATTACTTAAGGCTGTGCTTATTTTAGTTCAAAGATGTATTCTGGGAACTGCGAGCCCTGAGCAGCACAGCAGAGGAGACCACGGTGGTGGGCAGCAGCGCGGCCGCACGGTTTGGCAGCGAGGAGGGCGGGAGGCACGGATGGAGTCGAGGCGGGGAGGTGCCAGTAGCTTTGGAGGCTCACAGCAAACCCATTTTTTTAATTAACTTAATAGCTGGTTGAACATAAGGCAAACACAAAACATGCACGCAACCGCACCGCATCTGCCAGGCCCAGACGCGAACGCCTCTAGCTGGAGTCTGAGGGCAGAGCTTCGCTTCGTGGGCTCTTCGGGGCTGCCCACCCCTCCCGGTGGAGCCTCGACTCGCGTCGGGCGCACGAGGAGCACCCACGCGCCACTGCGCTCAGACTCATCCCCGCCACTCCTGCCGCGACCACCGAACCCCCCCGGCGCGAAGCCCCTGCTGCCATGCGTGGCACTGACCGGGGTCTGCAGCGCGCTGCAACCCCGCAGAGGACGCGGTGGCACGCAACCGACGCGGCGGCAGCTGCTGCAGCCTGCAAAGCGACGCAACCTGCCCAACAGGACTTTGCAGTTTCGTGCTATAATTATTAAACCTTTCAGCAGCACCTGAGAGTGCCAAGCGAGGAGGGGAAACGGGGCTTGTGACAAAACCACAGTTTTCTGCACTTCAGCAGCACAGGATGGGCTTCCTCCTCTTTTCATGTCTTCTGGGAAGGCATGCCTGCCGCCTGCAGCTGACAGCGCGCGTCTGTGGGAGTCTCTAGATACTGCCGCAACATTAAGTACTGAACGCCTAACCAGTACTGAACGCTTCCAACACCAACTGCTACCGGCCCGCACCCGAACGCGCTTATCAAGCACATTAGGATCCAACAGCAAAACTGCTCTGCGGAGACAAGGTCAAGCCTCCAGATTAAACCTATTACTCACCTAAGACAGTAATTACGACTAATCTCAGAGCAAAGCAAGGGGAAAGAGATTAGCTTGCTGGGAGCAGGGATGAACCTGTTATGAGAGCAAGTGTCCTGGAAACCTCCCCACAGCGCTTAAAGCTTCAGCTGAGAAAAGGAACAAGAGGGTGAGCAAAACGCAGCCCCCGGCCCTCTCCAGCAGAGGCACAGGCTGGGGAGGAGGAAAATCACAGCGTGCCGGCAGCGCTCGTTCCGACTGCAGCGCTGGGCTCCCGCTGAGCGAGAGGTTCCAGGTCTGGGCTGCACAGACCAGCAGCTACTGGGGAGGGGGAGGAAGGCACACCATCACCTTCCTACCGCGGGAAGCGGGGGGCACGCCTCATGCTACCCCTATTGCTGCGGACAAAGCCTTGCTAGCAGCTTGCAGGGAGCCCCTTTCCCTTCATCTCAGAAGCGCGTTACTTCATTTATCTGCAGGCGAACACACGTCTCGCTGACTTCAGCTGTGAGATATCGAAAGAAGCAGCTGGAGGAAGGAGCACAAAGCAGGAGCACTTTGACACCGCATTCTAGTAGCCGGCTGGCTTGGCGCGCTCCCTTCAGAGCGGGGTTTGTGGATTATGACTACTGAAAGCTCGCCCAGACAGCACGTCTTCTCCGTTCAGCCTAAATAGCAGCATGTTGTGGTCCCACCACTGCTGTTCTTTCCCAGCAAAGCATTTAAGATAGTCACAGCTACAAAGGTTGGTAAGTATACACACACCCTCCTTCCTCCCTGGCGTGCACAGTTTGGGATCCTGAGCGGAGACACAGTCATTCTTAGGAGAGTCAGCAACGTCTGTGCCGGGGGAAGACCTGTAATTTATTTTGTCTTCCCTAAAATGGCCTCTCTGATGGGTGCATCACTGGAGTCTGGAAACTGGTGGCCCTAAAAACAGCTACAAAACCTCAGGCTGGCTTAAAAGAAAAAAGATATTCAAAGCAGAAGCAGCTCCTCCCGCACACCAAAACCTGAGATGATGGAGGACCTGCTGCTGCGGCAGCAGCAGGGACTGAAAGTCAAAGAAAACGTTCTTTGACCAGGAGGTATTAAACTAAAAACTACCAGGTGGATTTAACACCTACGTATTTTACAGTGTTTCATTTTTACTGTGCCTTTCATCACCGTGCACGGGGGTTTCTTTTGTGCTACTCACTGACAAGTGAGCTTCCATCAACAGCTTTCGTCTCTCCCCCTCCTGCCTCCCTCCTGGCTGCTCCTCGGAGCGACCGCCAGCCCCGCAGCGCGACCGCCGCCGGCCCGCACCCGCGGCAGACAAAGCCCGAGGAGGGCTGTGCAGCCGGGTGACGAGCGTGGTTCCTCTGTGGTTTAAAAGGCACACGCTCCAAGTGCCTTGGGGTGCCTCGCCGAGCTGGGCGAGCGTGGCAGAAGGTGAAGAAGTTGTGGTCAGGGAGTGACAGCGCCTGGGCCCTGCTGCCCACATGCTAATATTTGTCTCCAGCAAAGGCTGCTCCCCAGAGCTCACGTGGCCGAATGAAGCTGGGTACCACAACCGCCGAGGAGGTTCCCAGAACAGAGCGGAAACTGCTGCAGGGCCCAGTCCGACTCTCAGGGGACAGTGTGGCTGTGAGCACCGTACCTGCTCCAGCCCCCAGCGCTGAAGGAAGCTTTACTCCTAGGGCTCCTCTGCTGCCCGAGCAGGTTGCTGGTGAGCCAGCACACGGCTGAGAACAGACTCCAGTTTACTAGCCTGGACAACTGCAGCACAAAATTAACTTTCTCTAGTTCTACCATAAACGTGCCTGAAACCAGAAGTGAGCGTGTGCCCCCGTCACTTTTCTTTTGAAAGAAATGGGAATAACAGCAGCAGCTGAGAAATAACTGCACAAGCAGAGACTTTCTGAGAGAAGATGCAAAAGGGCAGTGAAGACATCCAGCAAAAGATGGGGAAACGAGACCGCAGCGCGCATGGGCACACCCAGCCAAAGAGTTTGGCTTTGCTGGGTCCAGCCCCTGCAGCTTCGGTGCCTTCAGCTCGAGGAACTTGCGGCCCCTGGACCGCGCGGTCACCTCCGATGCCCCACGCCCTGGGGGAAGCTCCCTATGCTGTGACCTTACCTTCGGTGCCGCAGGAAGGGGTTGCTGCTCGGCTGGGTGTGCTGCAACACCCGAGCTGGAGACACCACGCCACGTGCACGCACTCAGGGAAAACCCAAAGCCCCTGCACAGAAACCCCTCCCGCCCCATCCCTGCCCGCCCGGCTCACCGCGCTGCGCCAGCTCCCGCGCTCACCTTGATCCTCTCGATGCCGGCTTCGATGCGGAGCTGCTCCACCAGCTTCCGGGCCTGGGCTATGTTGTTAGTTGTTGACATTGTCTGCCATCGGCTCTAGGCCCCAGCACGCGAGAATACTGCAAAACAAGGAGGGGGGAGCGGGGTTGGCATCGCGCACGGGACAGCCGCGCCACCGCGCCCCAGCCGGCAGGACCGCGGGCCCCGTCCTCACCCCGACGGTCACGCGCAGAGGGCTTCCACGGGCTCTAAACTGATGACAGCAACTTAACATTTCCTGGTTTTGCTTCAAGTTCTCCTTTCCTTTTAACAGAAAAATCAGTGCCCTTTTTTCAGGCTTTTTTTTTTGATCAAAAAAAGAAACTTGCTGATGAGAGGGGAAAAACGAAACTTTCTGCAGAAAGTTCTGCCAGATGCATTCAGCTAACCGACTGGAAGGTGAACAGAGTTTCCAGCCGGGGTAACCTGCCACACGACGATCGCAGCGAGCTGGGCGGGGAGGAGGACGGGGACACTGCTCGCCCTGGGTGCTCACCCTCACATCTCACTGCTGCCTCACTCAGTCCTGCCCCAGCCCCTGCTTCTGCCAGGATTTCCTCTGCACAGGGAGACTCTGAGCGGCAACTAGAAATGTTTGATACGGTACAACTCAGATCTGTGCTATTTATCCAGAATTTTGCAAGTTGTTCCTGAAAAGAACAGAGTAAGAAAGCGAGTGACAGAGTGCCAAGCTGGGCGGAAGGTGGAAAGCCAGGGATCCAGCAAGGGACAGAGGTTTCTCAGACGGCCAAAGCCCTGCATGGAAGCGGGGGACGGAGCGCAGGGTGTCCATCAGCTGGGTGGATACGAAAGCATGACAGACATTAGTAGCTCGCGTCTCAGACGAAATCTTCCCTAAAAACCATGCAA
The DNA here is from genome assembly GCA_013399475.1 of Chauna torquata. Lineage (NCBI taxonomy): Eukaryota > Metazoa > Chordata > Aves > Anseriformes > Anhimidae > Chauna > Chauna torquata. Next base: position 12,358 of record VXAL01006965.1, read on the forward strand.
AAGGCCTGGCTGAACACAGAAAGAGACGAGCACGGCGCTGGAGCGACGGCTGCGGAGCTGACTCATCCCAGGTGCGGCAGGGCGAGCCGGAGCGGAGCCGGACTGCGGCTCTTCCAAAGTCCGGCCCCTCGCCGTGCATCAGGTGCCTGCTGCCCATGGGTCGCGCAGACCCCATCCAGCCCCGCGCTGCAGCCGCCCGGCCGAGCTGGCCCCGGGGCTTCCCGTACCTGTCATCGCCCGGCCAGCGCAAGCCGCCCGGTGGGGCCGCATCCCTGCCACCGCCAGGGTGCCCCGGCAGGGAGAAGTCAGGCAGCTAAACAGCCTTCCTTGAAATGTAAAAGAAGCAACGGAGGAAGTCTGCCTGTGAGACCAAAATAATCCGTCACTGACTAATCCGTCACTGTGGCCGGAGGTGTGCGACAGTGGCCGGGGCCGCAGCACGCCGAGCGGGGCTCCCTTGGCCAGACGCTGCTCTCACACTGCTTCCGTACCGCTGCCTCTGCGGGGCTGCGGCAGGGGTGGCGTGAGAGGTCGCTGCCCAACTCAGCCCCTGGCCAGAAAGCACCCGGGCAGCAGGAGAGGGCCGCAGCAGCGCTACCTCCGCCCGTGCGTCCCCGCCTGACGCGCCGCTGGATGGGACCGGGCAGGAGGAAGCGCCAAGGCAAACCCCGGGGCAGGGGCCAACCACGCGCCCCGCGCCCCGGCCAGCCACCCGCTGCGGCCCTCCTGCGCGAGCCTTAATTACAGCCTGCTTCAGCCCTCCGCCCAGGACAGGCGCTTCAAAGCAGACGCTGAGCTGCCGCGTGCACTGGGGGAGCGTCCGTCCCATCTAAAATACTCGCAGGCTCGAGCTGTCTCGTCTATGTTTAGACATTGAGAATTTATTCCAGACCACAGGGACGCTCTCTGGGATTATTTTGCTCGGCAGCAGCATGCAACGTGCACTGAACGTTTCAATCTGTGAACTGCACTCGGCTTCATTTGTAACACCGAACGCTGTGGGACAAAACAAACGTTGCTTCAGCCAACATCACCCGCTCTGCTATTAGATGATTCTCTGAATTAGCAGGGTTATTTGGAAACCTCTGCCTCTCAGGCCCTGGAAGACGTTAGTCAGGGTGACACGGAAGCCGCTCTGTTGCAATAAGGCACGGTACTGTGCACACTGGAAGAAGGAAGCAGGCCAGCCCCTGGGGAAGGATCCTCCTCTCCTGCTCTGATTTCATAAGCCGCAATGCTGCAAGAAAAAGACTCTTCCATGAGAAAGCAGCACCTCCAGGTGGGAACACTTCATCTTGGAAGACAGCTGGCTCCTTCAGCATCGAGTGCTATAGATGCACCAGCCCCTGAGTTCCTCAGGATTTCAGAACCACAGCGTCTCAGGCAGGTGTCTTCAACTCCGCTACGATTCCTTACACAGACCGAGCAAGACCTGGACATCAGCTGCACTCTCAATTTTTGTCATTACCCCCTGGAAAAAGCAGGAAGGTTTTGCCCATTAGGCAGCTGGCTTACAAGCAGCTACTTACGGCCATCTTCTGTTCATTTGCGTGTCCAAATAAATCCCTGCTGCCTAACAGCGTGTGCTATGGTGAGAGCAGCTATCTCCAAGCACTCCAGAATCGTGCAGGCAGCACTAGGACCAGGGAAGAGCCGATTCCAAGTCACGCTCTTTCTAAATCCACACCGTGAACTTGAAAGACCTCATATTGCTGCAAACAGTCCGCTACTCATTGATAAAACAATTCCTCACCTGGATAAAGAGTTAGCGGGCAGCTGGAGGAAAAAGAAAAATACAAGCAATCAGATATCATTTATATTTGCAACAGCCCAAGATCACCTGCTTGTACTTTTCCAACTTCCTGTTTATGGAACAAGGGTGATGAATCAGCCGAAGGCAAGTTCCTCAAGGGGACGTGCGGTCCTGCCGCAGCGCCGTGCCGGCGGGAGAGGCCCCGGCCCCGCAGTGCCCCACGGCCCGGGCTGCACCGGGGCACCGGCCGGGCCGGCGGGAGGACGCGCTCCATGAAGCGCAGCACGGACAACGTGCTGCTGCGTGGCGCGACCGTCAAACTACGGTCGTAGAAGTCCTTGGCGAGGGGGAGAGGTTTGACTCACCGCTCCCCCCGCGGCGCAGTTAATGGAGTCTTTGCAAAGCAACACCTGCAGATCAGAAGCGAAGCTTCGCCCGGTGGTTACAGCAGCCAGAAGCAGGCAGGCTCCTGCCCCTCCTCGCTCCTGTGCCCACAAGCGCTCTCCAGCTCACCGCCGTAATTTGGCATCCAGCGAGACCCTGCTTCGCACGGAGCAGCGACGCCTGCCGCCTCTTCCGAGCGCACAGAGCAGCATCGGTCGCCACGGAGCACGGGGCTAGCGGCTTCACAGCAGCAAAACCCGAAGCTGCAACTCCTACTCCCTTCTTTGCCGCCGCCGTGCGGGACCCTGGCAGGACCCAGGAGCTCTCCGCGACGAGCGGCAGGCTGGGCCGAGCGGTGACCACGCGGCTCCTCTTGTCCCATCTTCAATTTCCAGGTGCCACCGCAGCAGGCGAGCTCGCGGGAAGGGCAGGGAGCTGCGCTGGAGGCCGAGCTGAACGCAGCCGCCGCCTCCTGCGGTGCCGCGGGGAAACGCCTGGCGCTGGGGCCCGGACCACGGCACGTGCCAGGGGACCCGGCGCGGCTGCGGTCACACTGCGGGACGGCTCGGCGTGACGGGACTACAACCGGCTTCTGTTACCCCGGTGAATAACTAACTAAGCACGTCAGCAGCGACTGGAAGCCATCAGCACAAAAGATCCAGGGGGTTGCTGCGTGGCACATGAAGGGCATCCTCGGGTTTTTTTTTTAAAAGCCAAAACAAACTTTGAAGATGTCATTCAGCAGACTTGCACGGATGCGTAAATAACTCGTGAGGTAAAGGTACTTGGAAAAAAGCCACGCAGAAGCATGCTGGAGTAGGGCGCATGTGATGCAAATCAGGATGACGTGCAGGACGCGGCTAGGGCTTCCCCTTCCCAAGTTTCATGTTTTCAAGGAATCTGCATTTGGAAAAGGATGGGGAGGTGACAACTGCAGCTGGGCCTGCAGGGGAAGCACCGAACCGTCAGGACACCCAGGTCTCACGCACGTCCTTCTGCCTGCACCGCATCCATCACCCGATGGCAGATAAATGCATGTACACCCCGGCTGCCTTCCTGCAGGAGGGGCGAACGCTTCGGTGTTTCTGCGCGGCCGCAGGGAGCGGCGGCACCTGCCCGGGGCAGACTTCTGCCCTCCCAGCGCCTGCCCTGACTCCGCAGAGCGGCAACGCCACGGGTTTGGCTGAGTCACGCCAACGGAGAGGGCTCAGCAGGAAATAAATCTTCCCTCGCCCCTCTGCTGCCGGGCACCTCTGCCCCCCCGGCTAATCCATCTCCCCGGGCTCCGCTGCAGCATTCCCGGGAAGGGCAGCGTTGCCCAGAGAGGACAACCCCATTTTGGGAAATACTCCTATTGCGTTAGCGCAGCGTTAACTCAGCATGAGTTTTTCACGCTGTCGTGTAAGCAATTCCAGCAGGGCTGAAGTCATCGCGGTCTTGCAGCGCACCGGGCTGCCTTCCCTGTTCCTCTGGCGGCCGAGCCACCGGCAGCAGGCTGCAGGTTGGGCTCACCGGCCGCTGAAGAGCCCAGACTGCGGAGGCATTCACAGAGCTCGGGCTGCAGCAAGGCTTCACACCGACACGGCTGCGGGGCGGCACAGGAGAAGCACTGCTGCGGAAAGTTAAACGCTGCAAAGAGCTATAGGGAAAGATGAAAACCAAGAGGACACACGAGCATTGCATTGCTACGTTATCCAGTGGTGTTTCAAGGGCAACACCAACAACAGGCAGTGACGAAACGTTACAAAGTCTTGCAGCAAGCAGACAGGGAGCCAGCCAGGAGTGCAGACAAGGGACAGAGCAGCCTCAGGCATGAAGCAAGCAGGTCCCAAGTCACGGTTTGGCTGCAGTGCAACCATCCCATGAGCTTCTGCCTATTTTAGGAAAAGCGGTGGAGGACAGAGTCCCAACAGTTAAGTTAGGACAGATTCTGGAAAGATGAGGATTTGCTGTTTCGAACTGGCCTGCATACTACGAACTGAAAGCACATGGGGATGCTCGTAACCGCTCTGTGCCAAGTCAGGCTTTGGCTCCAGAAAAAAACACAAGTACCCCCTGCTAGGTCAGGTTTCATCATTAAACAGAATTTAAAGGATCGTGGTAAGAGTAACAAAAGGAGACTTCTTGTGTTCACATTCTTCACATACCTTCAGCAAAAAGGTTTGTCAATGTTTACGAAGCAGGGTGCTTCTAGTACGACTAGTACTCCAGCGGTTCCGCTGAGGCAAGCATTCAAAGGGCATTCGGCAAAACGGTGCCGTTTTGCGCTGTCGGTCCCCAGTACCTGCTCTGCACAGCCCCTGACGTCAAAGCAGGGCTGACTGACTGCTGCGGAGTGGGCACCGCCGCTTCCCACGGGAGGTGCCTTTTTCAGAAGCTAGTTCTCCATGTACCAGGTAGATTGCAGAGGCAGTGATTTTGGCTGCTTCAGTGAAAACAACCGCACGGAACCATCGCAGCTCTTGAGTCAGCCGCGTGCAGCAGCCGCCGCGAGGAGCCGTGACTCAGCAGCAGCTCCCATCGCAGCGGCCGCCTCCAGCTGAGCCTCCCGGCTGGGCTCCGAGCGGAGCTTTGCCCTCTCGGTCCCTTCCTCCGCATCCCAGCCCTGCCCCTGCGCGGGAAGGCTCGGCCTGGACCTTGCTCAGTCCTGGCGAGGGCACCGGGGGACCGCTCGTCTCACGCCACTCGCCCGATGTCACCCTGCCCCGAAATATCACACCGGGGCCCAGGTGACGAGGGCGAAACTGCCGCCCGCAGAGGCGGCACAGCGCAGCGTGCCGAGACGCCAGGCTTGCCGTAACGTGCCTCCAAGCTGCCGGCTGCGAGCCGTGCCTCGCTGGGCTGCGAGACGGGCACCCAGCACTGTTAATCGGTTGCTCTGTGCAAAATGCACTGCTCGAACAAAGCCCTTTCTCTTTTATGCAATCAGTGCCACCTGCACACTCCCACCCGCCGCCTCTCCAGCCTAATGGCAGGAAGTATTACACTAGGAAATAAATATGCACTGATCCCTCTAGTTTCTGAATTCTTCCCATACTTCTCATAGCTGGAAGCAGCCACTCCTAACAGGCTAAATAAACAAGTGAACATCTGAGTAACTGCTGGAGTTACGTTGCTCTCGTCTCCCCCCCCAGATAAAAACAGCCATGAGGTCGGTGTTTATGGAAGTCCCCGATGAGAAGCATCTGAAGAATGCACCTCCCGATGCCCAGCAGCTCGTGCAGCTACTGCACCCATGCCTGGGCCGGCCACGGCGTCCCCCTGGTGCCCTCCCAGCCAGGAGCCCGTGGGACGCTACCGGGGTGGGCTGCGAGCTGTGCTGACGAAGGGAACCGGAGAGATGCTCAGGGGCAGGAGAGCACGCTCCCGGAGTGCGGCTTGGCCAAAACGCGCTTTTAAAGAACTGCCCACGAACCCAGCGGCGTGCCACCGCAGCAAGGCGCGCGCATTCGCTGCCGCGTAGAGGGGCCCCGGGGGGCTGAGAGATGGCACCAACTCCGCAGCCCCAAAGAGGGGCATAAAACCGTCTGCACCGAGATCAGCAGCAGTGCCGCGTTAGCAGCCTCGCCTGGTGGCCTGAGGGCATCCTAACCCTCACGAAGGGCACAGGACAGCAGCTGCAGACCAGAGAGGGGAGAGGCTTGCACGTCCAGCTGCCGAAGGCACGGAGGGACTCGGCGCTGCAAAGCCCCGGGGGATTTAACACACGGGCACTTGAGAGCGCAACTCGTGAAGCTTCGCTGAGTGGGACTCTAAATCCAGGATCTTTGTCTGAAAAACAAGCTGGAAGGGATGCACCGAGTATCGAAGCAACTATGGAACAAGTCCGACCGCCCTCCTCTGCCCACCCCCAAATCGAGGAGGGTCGCCCAGAACCGCTCGGCTAGCGCCTTCAGCGAAGCGAGCAGGCAGGCTGCCCCCGGCGCGCCCGCGCTTCCCCGAGGACGCTGCAGCCCCTCTGCAGGGTCCCGGCCCCCGAGCCCACGTGCACGGGTGGGCGCGATGGCCCGCGGCTCCCCAGAAGCTGCCGGAAGGCTCCCTCGGGCAGCCCCCCGAAAGTGCTCCCCCAACCACGCCGCCGGCACGGCCAGCCGGGGGCGAGGGGGAGCCCGGCGCTGGTAACCCAGCGCAAACCCGCCCGGCGGTTCCTGCTTTTAGAGATGACCTCATGCTTTTTTGGAACAGCAAAAGGCTGTTAGGGCGATGGCATTTACTCCTTGTCTGGGCAGAACAAAGCAGGCTCCATTTTTCTTTTACACTTCCTGCATCAGTAGCTTAACAGCTGAATGAGCTATTGAATTTTTTCCTGAGTGCAGCAATTTTTCCCCTTTTTTTTTTTTCCTTCTGTAAGACCTCCAGATTTCTATGGTGTGGGACAATGCTCGGTGAGAGCGCGGCGAGGATCTGCGGCGAGCCGTGCTGGAGGACGGGAAACGCTGCCTTAAAGGCGCAGCGGGGGGAAGCCTCGCTCAGGACAGGGCTCGCCCACGCTTCAGCCTCGCGCTCATGCAGCCCGGCTCGTTGTCATCACCTTGTTCTGCAGCTCCTGGAGCTCGGACAGCATGACAAGCACAGAAGCAGGGCAGGAACCAAAGCATAACCACGTTACAGAGGTGCCCATGAGCTCCTTCAGATTTACAAACCGTCCCCTCCGAGCGCTGTCCCTCCCCAGGTAAATCACAGCTCCAGCAGGTTGGAACCAGGCCGTATCCGAAGACAGAGTCCCTGCTGCGGCCACCAGCGGTGTCAGCCTGGCAGTGACGGGGACTTCAGCTGCGCAGAGCTAACAGAGCCACTAGAGCAACACCGCTTCTAACAGAAGCTTAAAACAACATCGTCACTAGTACAGGCAGCAGCCTCATCCCCAGTTTCAGGTCCATACTGAGAGTCATTTGTTTCTGGGGGTTATTTTTTCCCCAGCTCACGTATCTAGGTATGTTTGTTTCCAGATGGAAACAATCCCCAGCCACCACAGAAGCCTAGTTATTCCATGCTGTAAAGAGCAACACAGGCCAACGTGTCTGAGCATTTTGACACACGCAGAAGGAAATTTGCTTTGTGCACAACCTGGGTAGGAACCCAGGGCGTTTGGTTTTCTATTTACGTTGCAGCAGACAACACCTGAGCTCTGAGCAGTCTCAGGTTTCCTCAAGGGACGCAGCACTCCTCCTGCAAGCGCTCCGACGGCCAACACGGGGCTTGCAGCGGGAGGACACGCAGAGCGGCACGGTCTGAAGAGGCCACGCTCACCTGCACCGAGACAGAGCACGGCCCCGTGCACGGCCCCGGCGCGCTGACACGATTCTGCCGCGGTTCGGAGGAGGCTTTGCAAGCAGCAGGGCTGCTGGGAGCAGAGGCTGGCGGGGAACATCTGCCAGCCGCTGCTCGCTGCGCTTCCTGGCCATCCACCCGTCACGTTACGGCAACCCGCGCGCAGTGCAGACGCAGGAAAGGGCACGCGTCTCAGAGGCAGCTCTGGCTTTACCAGAAGACCCATTAATTGCTTCAGTATTTTGAAACCAGGGCAGTTCAAGAGGCAGGCTAGCCAAGGATTTTGGAAGGAGAAGCATCCCTGGAGATGCGTAGCTCCATTTCCTTCCCACTAAAGGAAAGGATTACTTGGCCGAGAGAGCGTGAAGTCCCCCAGGACGCATCTGCTGGGAGCAGTCAGGGGGCCTCGGCCGGAGCCCCCCAGCACCGCTGCTCGGGCAGCCGCAGGCAGCTCCGGCCCCCACTTCTCTCCAACCGATCTGCAGCAGCTTTGGCGCCAGCTGGGTGGGACCTCAGGCAGGGCTGCCAGGGCAATTACACACAATCACCGCCTCTGTGCTGCGGATCGGGCACGGTGAGTCACCGCAGCGTTCCGCGCTTATTTTTAGACTATGCATTTAAAAAAAAAAAAAAAAAGCAGAGTGAAGAGGTAAGTATTTACATCAGCTGTTACCCGAAGCATCACCCAGAGGCTGCCACACAGCCAGCAAGGCTCTGGGTCTCTGCGTTTGAACGCAAAGCCCGGTGCAGCCTCAGGTCTCTGCCCGGCCCGCGAGCGGAGGGGCTGCAGGAGCACTCGTGGTGCGCGGAGCGCCCGCTGCAGCGGCCACGCGGGAGCCCCCCGGGCTCCTGCACTCATCCCCAGACAACACAGGCCAGATGTATAACGAACACTCCGGCGTATCGTTTAAACTAGGAACCACAGCTGGGCGTAAGGACCCACCTAGGAACCCAAGGTGCTCAGGGCTGCTATGGGCTGAGCACGGAGTAAATCAGAACTTGCGCTGCGAAGTCTGCTCTGTCCTCATCCTTCCTGCGTTTCTGGTCAGTTCAGTCAACAGATGAAGTGCACAGAAGGGAAAACCCCAGGTCACTCCGCACACAAAGCAGCGAGCGCTCGGCTCGCGGCTTCCACGGGAGCGCTGCCACGACAATCGGGGCACAGCGTTTCCCCGCGGCCGCTCGTTGCCCTGTGCTTCGGGGCGGCCGCACGACCCAGAGGTCTCGGCCAGGACCAGCAGGTACTCAGGAGGGAAGGCCGAGCAGAAAAGCAGAACCAGCCCTAACGCCGGTTTCAACGCAGCTCCGGCGCTGCACGGGGAATCACTCCCTCGGCAGACGAAGCTGCAGCCTGCCCTGGCACGGCCGGAGCTGCACTGCAAAGCCTCCCACCCCGCCCAGCGCTGCGCTCTCGCTTTGAGTCCGCTCCTTTCCAGTCACCTGCAGCCTCCTCCCCTGCCCCTCGGTGCCGGAGATGACTAAGCCGTACAAACGCCCTGCCTCTGCTTGCAGAAACCATGGCGGGAACTCGTGAGCCCCCAGATGCCCGGCCTGCGTCTCCCCTGCAGCATCTCTGCCTCCTCCTCAGACGGACGTGGACAGCAGAACTTCCTCTTTGCTCTTCAGAATCAGGTCGTAAATCCCCGTGCTTCAGGCACTTTCGACTCTGCTGCTCCACAGCTGTTAATCGCTCCACAAAATGTTAACCATGTCTGTGAAGATTTTTCAACCTGAGGACGTTTATGATCTCCTAAGTAAATACAGGCTCTTCAAACATCGTCATGAAATGCAAGCTAACCGATTCTGTGACCTTACCCGAAGAAGAGGCACTGCGGAACGAGCACCTCGCGCAAAGCACTGAAATGAAGGTTGCTTTTGCCGTCTGGCTTGTTGACAATTGCCCACTGTCAATGCCTGGAATATTTGCGCTTTGCTTAAGCAATGCTCAGGTGCGGCCGGTGCCACAGACAAAAAGCACCACCCCGGCATCCACAGTTTTTTTCCAAAAAGGGACCATGAGGAGCACCCCGATGTTCTGAAAAGCACCATGGGCTGCTATATGTCTTAATGACAGCAAAACTAAAAATACATCGATCTGCCCTTGCAGCTCCTTGCAGGAGAGCGCACGGCTTTGCTCCAGCCCTCCAGCAGCAAACCCACGGCACTGGCACGCCAGAACCCCATCAGCCGGGTAAAGGCGGCGAGGGGTGAGCCCTCCTTCACCGTTTTGCTGCTAAGTCATTATTTTCAGATGCAATCATTTCAGAAGCGATTAAGGGTAAGTTTTCAGATCCTCAAGACCAGAAATTGCCCTGGATGCAAACACTGATCAAACACATGCTTATGTCTTCAATTATGGCCTGAAAAGAGGCCCTGATGTACTGATTTCAGGGGGCAGACTGAGAACTAACTACGCATATCCTGGCTAGACCACCGTGGAGTTTGTCCTTGTCTGGGAGGGCTTGATAGCAACCCCGCATTCAAGTGAGGTGCAAAAAGACTAAGCAGGAAGCTGGGCTGCACGGTGGCACGGCTGCATTAAGTTATAGGAGGAGACAAAAGAAAGGGAAGTTTAGGCTGAGTATTACAAAGCTTCCTGAGAATTTCCCATAGCTGCACAGATCTGAGCTGGGAAAGGCTGCAGGCATCAGCACGCAGGGCACTTAAAGCACCAGGGGAAGTTTCGACGCCACGGTGCAGCGCTTCGCTCCCTCTCTTGCGGGCACACGCAGGGCACTGCAGCCGCACCGGGGGCTCACACGAACCTACCAGCCCCGTACGCAAACTGCTCTGTGACAACTGATTTCACGGCGCCAGCCGCGACGAGGCCGAGCGAGCAGCATCCAGCCGAGCTCGCGGTCCCTCTGCTGCAACTCCTCCGGGTGCTGAGTGGGCGGAAAGGTTGTGAAATGACTTTTGAGTTTTCTACAGATAAGCAAATGCCCCGAGAGGGAGAACCCTCCAACCCAAGCAGCCGCCCCCGCCTACCCCCAAACCCGAAACGCGGCACCGACTCCAAACGCGAGGCAGATGCAACGCCCTCACCCTCGGCTGTAGGCAGGGGGACGGGAGGCTTCCCCGGGCCCGCAAACCGTTCCGCCGGCCGAGCGGGCAGAAGGGCGAAGGACCCTGGCCTGCGAACAGAGCGCTGCAGGACACCCTAACGCGCCAGGCTGCACAGCGCAGGCGCCGCGGCCGAATCTCCTCTTTCAGACGCTGCCTTGATCCCTGCCCGTTCTCAAGTCTTCTGCTTCCCACCGGGGGGGCCTAAACCAGCTGGCACTGGAAATGGTAAAAGGAGATGCCAAACTCTTTAATAAGGGAAAAGGAAAGAAAACACGGGTGAGGGCACAGGTCTGAGTCAGCTGGCAGAGCTGCGGTGTTTTGGTAGAGAAAGCAGAGAGAATTTCCCAGCCAGTAACACGTGGCTATTAAAAGAAGTCCCTGCCATGCACACACACACTCAGGTCACTGTAACGTGCAGATAAAATTCGCAGACCCACAAACCACCTCTTATCACAGTAAATCTCTTCCCTGAGACTCCTCAACAGCCAGCAGCACCTCAGGTACTTCCCCGTGACACACCAGCCTTCGGATGAAGCCAGAGCCACCCGCCTGCTTGCAGTCGGTAAGCACAATGCTTTTGCTTTTTCTTATCTCAAACTTCTTTTGCTTCTCCCCAAAATCGGATCATGTGTTTAGCAAGTGTTAACCGCATGGAACTTACAGAAGATTACAAGAAAACCCTAAAATAAGAATTCAAGGCAAACACTGCGAGGAATACCCCTTCTTACAGCACTGTGCTTATTACCGTCTCCACTGACAAGCCAGCGGGACCCTTGCAGAGCGCGGGGAGCCGCTAGCTGAGCCTGGGACAGCGCTGCTTATTGGAACTTCACACAGCTCTGCATGCCGGGGATGGAAAGGGCAAGGAGCTTGGTTTCAAGCAACTTAAAGTTTTCATTGTGGAAGGAGTGTTTGGTGGGAATTACATCAGAACCACAAGCTACAATATACTCATTGTACGGCTGGGCTTAGCTTGCTCAGCGCTGCCTGAGAAGATAGGGAACTGGTAAATAATCGGGGTAACGTAGCCGTTAGGAGCCTTCCCAGCACAACGTGCCCCTAAGCTACCTTTTTTTTATGCTATGGAAAAAGAAACAGGGTTTGTTCATTACATTGACTGCAGCTATTATACACACATGCATTCAAATAGTGTTTCCAAGCAGCTAAAAATAGCCTTCCAACCACTGTTAGAGCAAACGGGGTTCACCCTTTCTCTTTCATTGTTTTCAGGCAGCCTGCAGTGACAACGCTGTCAGGCGAGTCCCCTGCCGGAGCTGCACTGCGTTCAGCAGCCGGATGAGCAATCCCTCGCCCTGGGACGGCGGCATCACCCCGGCACCGGTGCTGACCCAGCTCCTACCGTCCCACACCGCGCTCACGCTGAAGTCAGCGGGGAGGAGGCACGCGCAGAACAGACGTCTGATCCCACACACGTATGAATAAGCCTGGAAGCAGAATTCTCTGTAATTTAACCTTTTATGACTTTTATAGGCACACACACACAGACCTTTCGCTGCTGCTCTGCAGACAGCGTGGTTTGAAGCCGCTGTGTCACTGCGGGGACTGCTCATCTGGAGGCTCAGTGAGGTCATCTGGTGCTCGAGGACAAGATATCCTGCACTGAGGAACTTGGGCCATCTGGTCCAGCGTCACTCTTACTTGTTGACCTTCAGACCAGAACTCAAGGCTGATTTATTTCCTTGCAGACTTGCCTGTGCTGAAGCAGAGGAGTTCGGGGTGACATCTCCCCCTTCAGCCCGCCTTCTGCAATGTCAAAGATCAAAACTATAGGCAGCTCGCGTGCTGTGTACGGCTACGGGATTAATCCCCCCGGGAGATCAGCAATATCGATCCTGCGATAGGAGACAGCGCCTAGAGGAGACGTGCCAACTGCCTCGGGTTGTCTGCACCGGGATCAGCTTCATTCCAGTGTCTGCACAAGGGGAGTATTTGTAACCATCAAGCTTGGAAAAAAACCCTGATATATTATGGCAAAAATATTTACTTAAAAAATGACACACCTCCTGTTCAAGTGCAGGGAGATAAGCGATGCTCTTCGTACGAATGTTCTCTAGACAAACCTCGCATCACTGGGAAGCAGCATCCAGCTGACGCTGAGCAAACAAGGAAAACGCTGACCAGCTCGCTGATGAGCCTTGGTCTAGTAAAGCCAGAAAGAAACCCTCCTAGAAAACGGGAGCCAAAAGCAGTTTAGCCTCTTTTGTGTGATTCAAAAGGGCTGATAGAGAGCTGGCTACAGCACAGCTAAACCAGCTTCCAAAGAAAGCATATAAATCACAATAAATTTGCAGCTGTCAGAACACTGCTTTACACTTCATACATTCAGAAAGCATTTCTGAAGCCACATTATCAAAACCAGAGCATTCTCAATACTTCGCTCCTGCTGACCACCTCTGCCACCGTCAGCAGTGACGAAAAGGCTGGCCCTGAGGGCCAGATGATTGCAGTCACTGCCTGTAGAAAGTTTTGCTTTTTTGCTGTCAGTCTGCCCCATTTCAAACTATCACGATATCTTCACCTTCTGGCTAGGAGAACTGCTCTGCTGAAGTGAAAGTAAGAGCGGCCTAAGTGACAACAGGAGGAACCGCCAGCTCTGCTCTGCAAAGCAGGGAGAGGAGTCAGCTACCGACCAAGTAAAACTGCATGCTTCTGTGCCGAATTCCTAGCTGCTCTGTCAGCTAGGTATCTCACAGCAGACAGATAACAATCCTCTAGAGGTCTTTAAAAAACATTTCAGTAGAATTTTTAGCACATTTCAACTGGCAGAGCTTGAAACATGTCTGGCTGGCCTTTGCTTTAATCCGGTCAAAGCACAGCAGAGCTGGTTTTCCAGGTTCACAGATGAGATCTTTAGTGTGAGCTGCTCATGAAAACATTTTCCTTTGCTTTACAATGCAGTTACTGCCAAGGAACAGCCACATGAAAACAGCACCTCTGTGCTCCGTGCATCTTCTCTGGTCACATCTGGGTCACACCTGCTTGCTCCACTGCCAAGCAAAGTTCTTCTGCTGTTAGTTTTGCAAACGCGCTCCGCTTCTACTGCGACCAGTCTGCAAAGCTGTGGGTAAGGCAACTCATTGCAAATTCTCGTAGGGGTGACCATGTGAGCAGCAGAATAAGCACAGCAGAGCTTTAAAATCGTGAATTCAGTTCGTAACAGTTGCATCTTGACTCAGTGAGGAAGTCTGGTGCACCCATGTCTGCACCGAGAGCTTGCACTGTCCTCCCAACCTGCAGGAAACTCAAGTATGAATCGTGCACTTGCTGCTCTTCCCCAGGAGTCATCCGAAAGCTACAAAGCTACTTCTGAACAGTGCTAGAGTGAAGCAACAGGGATTTCAAGGGAAAGAGACTAAAAGACTCTAGACATAACGGTGCCATCAATGAAACAAGGCAACCGTGCCCTGCAAAACAGCGCCTAGACAGACTGTTGCTAAAGAAATTTCGATATTGCAACACAGATGAAGTAACGCATTGACTCCACAGCCACGGGCAATGTGTCCAGACACCGACTGCAGACCTCAAGCAGCGAGAAAAGACCAGTTCCCACCAACCTAACCCCGAGGATCCTCCGGTGACCTTGACTCAAAGCAAACACGATTCCTCTTGGCATTACCATCCCGCGTGCGGACAGAGAGCTACCTGCAGCCACGAGCAAGGAGGAAAGAGATTCAGGACAGAATTAAGCGACATCTGTGACCCGGCAGTGCTTGCCGGGCTGAGCTCCCGTGAACGGGAGCATCCCAGGAGCACGCCTGGAGCAGCCGAGCCCCCGGTGCTCCAGCCCAGCAGCGCCCAGCAAAGCAGAACGCCTCAGCGCCGGTCGGAGCCCAGCACCCCGCCGCAGCGGCAGCGCTCAAAGGCTTGAGCTGGCCGTGTCTGGGTGCGCGCAGCACCGAGCAGCACAGCACTAAATACGTGTATTTTTTGCTAATGCAAAACCAAGATCCCGCTCCCCGAATAATTAGCACCCTATTGCTAACTAAGCCTGGGAAACCCAAAGCGAGAATTCAGACCCCTAACCCTACACTGGTACTTCTGAAAAATCACAGACCACAGCCCGGTGTTGAGCAAACACAAATTCCCAACCACACGCCTCAGAACTCAGGAGCAGCTCAAGGTACCCCGGGGCGGGACGGGCTGCTACGACACTCGTGAGCTGAACTGCTCGGGGATGCTGATTCACTGCCAGCTACCGACCGCGCAGGCACCATTTGCATTTAGGGGACAGTGCCCTGTAATTTCACTATAAATGCGAGTGACCTTTTGCAGCAGACACATCACACCAGAGTAAACACTAACGCTTTCTTCGTACATCCATAAAACACACTGCTACAGGAGCAGTCTCGTGACCTTCTCTTCCCAGCTTTCTCATCTTGTTTTCATCACTGATGTAGCAACAGAGGGCAAAACCCATGCCCAGGAAAAGCTCACAATGGCTCAGCAGAGCTGCTGGCTCCCCCTCCCTCGACCTCCCTCGAGTCAGCTGCATGCAAGCAAAAACGCAGGGGCTTGCTTCCAACTGCAGATGAGATACAGCGCGATCAGCCCGATGACTACTTTGCACTTGTTTCAGCCACCAAATAATTACGCTGGAAGAAAAGGCCAGTATCTCCATGTGACTGCAGCGTCTGTGTGGCTGTTTTCATGCAAGCCTGGGTCTTTTGGTAATGCTGATGACTGCAACATCATGTGAGGATTTGCAACAAGGAGCAACTCCTACATCGGGCCCTGGAATCTGTTGGGCAGACAGGGAGAGGAAGCAGAAGGTCGTTTTCTTTTGTGCCTCTTACAGGAAGAGAAGTCACATTGGCCTGGCAGAGGTTCAGGGCTGAGCTCAGGACTCGGCACTGGGAACTGCCCTTGAAAGGCTCGGGCTGGAAATAAAACACAGAGGCTATAAAAGGAACTTGCAAATTGTGTGAGAGGGCCCTACCAGAAGGCATGTGAGTGATCTGCCTCCAGGTAACACGCAGCCTTTGGCCTGCTGGCTATTTTCATAGGGCTCGTGCTTATATTTAGAAAATCACCTACTACAGGTCAGAAAACACACCTGCACGTAAAACATCCAGACGTCTCCGAAAGCACAGCGTGAAGCAGCTGCTGCTGCACAGGTGCCATCCTTCTGCTGACCCTGCCCACCCCCGAGCATCCCTGGCGTGCACTCGCCTGCACCGCCGAGTCCCAGGGGAGGAAGGTCGAGCCCCGGCCACCACGATGCCGACCGCTACCGACGGCCCTTGTGCCTCCAGGCTGTATTCCCACGCTGGACAAGGAGCGCAGTTCTGCGGTCGTTCTTACCTCCCGTTTCTGAACTGT
This sequence comes from Chauna torquata, assembly GCA_013399475.1. NCBI lineage: Eukaryota > Metazoa > Chordata > Aves > Anseriformes > Anhimidae > Chauna > Chauna torquata. The sequence continues at coordinate 28,172 of VXAL01006965.1, forward strand.
GAACTCGCCATATGGAAAGAAAAATTAGTTATGCGCCTGGCTGCTAACCTGAAACTGAAAGAAAGACGAAGGCAAAAGCTTCCCTCCGCAACATCAATGCAAATACCGACATCTGGAAAAGAGTCGGTACCGGCAGCATCCGCTCGGTCACAAAGCTGGAAGACGAAACAGCGTCACGGACTGCGCGACCTGAAACTTCACGTTATCACAGAAGTACAGGTATTTCCTTCCAGCATCTAAACAGGAAAATGCAGGACACTAAGAATTTTTTTGAATAACTTGTCAAAATTAGTCTCTAAACCAGGTGCTCTATTCCAAATTAAACTGTAAACACTTTTGGAGGAAAAGTACACCACTGAACGCAAAAACCTCCGGTCTGGTAAAGCTTTGCTTGTTTTAAGAAGCAGGTTCCCACGTGCGCCTGGCCGAGGCATGGTGAGCCTCCCGCCCTTCCTGGGGCCCGTCCACCTCTCCGGAAAGCGTGCCACATCCCGGGGACATCGGCCCCGAGTCACGGCTCTGGCGAGCACCTGCAGGGAGGGGATCGCGGGCACCAGCAGCACCGGCACCTCCCGGCGCACTCGCCCTTTCTGGTAGGGGCACGTGCTGCCAGCAGCCCTGGGGGCACCAGGTTTATTCCAAGCAAGAGAACTTTGTTCCCGTTTGCTTAATGCGCATTCAAGAAGCACGTTTGTGGGGGAAAGAGATAATCGAGCAAAAGCTGGTCAGAAATTACCTTCTCCAGCTGTTCGGGGCCTTTTGCTTTTATGTTTTTAAACTGTTAGACAGTTCAGACAGCAAGGGCTCCTAAAACATCGCCATGTAAAGTCAGCCCAGATGAGCCTCCACAATCAAGACCTTTCATTTGGGGGAGTGAAGACAGCACCGGCAACCATGAGAAAGGAGCAGGCAGCCCAGTCCTACCTTCTGAACACAGACCCGAACGCCGGACTACAGCCGGGGTCGGTTAAAAGCAGCGGACGGGCCCCGTGCCCAGCAGGACCTCGTGCAGCACCGTTCCGGGCAGGCGTTCGCCCGCGAGCCCCTGCGCGGGAGCAGCTTCCCGCGCAGACGAGGCCTCGGGCTTTGCCTGCCCACCCTGCGACCGCCAGGCGACCGCGTCTCGCTCCCTCTGAATGACGTTTACGTGACGGGGGCAGAAGGGCTTTTAAACGCGTTCCAAGAAAAACATACGCCGGCAGGTATTCGCAGAGGCACCAAGTTTAGACCCTGCCTTGCCCAGCAAGCGAAGAGCTTGAGCAAACGTCGTTAGCCCAGTAAAAGAGAAAAAACTACTTTTGGTGCAATCGCTCGGAGCTGAACCCCCGCCTCGCGGGGCCGGCTGCGGCGCGGGCAACTCCCGGGGGAGGCCTGACGCTGCTCTCCGTGGACAACGGCGGCGGGACAAAGCCCGAAGCCGACAGCAGCTACTGATTTTTCCCAGAGAAGAGGCCTCAAGTGGCCACAACGCGTACGTACCACCTTCCCCTACTCCTGGAATATTCCTGGGAAAACAGAAGAAAGAACGAGCATAAAAATTCAGCACAAAGCGATGCAAAAAGTCACATTTAACACGCGCAGTCTCTGCAACGATGAAAGCAAGAAACCCCCCGGTCTGCAGAGCCGGACGCAGGAGGGGGCTGCGACGCCCGGGCCCGCTGCAGGCAGGGCGAGACTTCCCAGCGCAGGAAAGCGTTTACTTGGGCCGCGAGCAGAGCCGTGCCTACGGCGCCGGCAGCGAGGCCGGGGCAGATAAGGATTTATCCTTTATCCTTTTCTGCGGGATGGGGCATTTTTCACATAGCCAGCATTCCTAGGGGAGGCCGTTGTTGCAGAAATCCCTTGTAGCAGTTGATAGAAACACATTAAGCTTGACTCATTCTTTCTCCCTTTTTCAGCCACGACAGCGAGTACAACGCTCCAGCAGCCTCGCGCGGTGTTCAGAGGCCCCAGGCAGGACCACGCCGCACTCCCCAGGTACAACAGGCACCACGCGCATCCCATCGGGTGCTCACCAGCACCCTGCCCTTCGCACACCCCAGCACGGTCGCTGATGTCCCTATAGCTTAACCACGCTCATATATCCTAACAGGATCTGCTCGTAAGTTCCAGCTCTAAATACCCAAAACAGAGTCAAAAGCCAGAGGAAAAACTGGAAAACCATAACCTCTGCAGAGGCAGCTGAACCCAAAGTGGAACAAGTGACAGACACCGATACAGGAACCAACGTGACTTTCTGGCTGGCTATTTTATTGCATCGAGCAGCAGAGGACAGGCAACAGGAAATTCGGACCCCACGATAAGCTCACTTGCAGAGGGATTAGTGGAATTTTACCCATTTTCTAGCCCATTTACACAAACACACGAACCACCACGCCGCGCGGCTGCACGCTTGGGCTTTACCGCAGGCAGCCTGGGAGACTGGGCTGCCGGCTGCAGAAGCCCTCTCAGTGTACCGCCCCAACCCCGCACCGCCCCAACCCCACCCTTAAGAAGCCACGAGTCCGTGCCGAGACCCGACCTGGGGTAAGCAAGGCAGAGCACGGCCCCGCGTGCATGGCCGGCGTCCCCCGCAGAACGAGGCCAGAGCCGGGGTGCGCTGACAGCCTGGCTCCTGGGCACGCTCCTCGCTGCCGCTCGCGCGCCAGCCCCAGAGCAGACCAGCGGCACGCGGCAGCAAGGACCACGGACGCAGAAGCACCGTGGGAGGACTTCTGCCGACCTTTGGCTTTGCAGAAGTCCTTTAACCTTTAAAACGACTCAGAAGCAGCCTAGCTGCGTGCCCTCACATCGCGACTCGCTTTCCTACAACTTAATGCTAATTGCATCTGACAGAAAACGTTAAGAGCGGCTCTGGTCTGCCGGGAGAAGACGAGCCGCCTGCCCAGGCGTGCCACCGCTGATGCCCCACAGAAGGGCAGCTCCACCCTCGAGACGCCGTCTGTCAGCGACCAAGCCTGGGTAAGGATCGCACAACAAAGTCTCCCTCGGTGCGCACGCCTGGCAGCGTGATGCAGAAAGGCAAATGAGCTCAGTCGCTAGCCCCTGGCTAATCGATCTCTCCGTTCAGCAGATCGAGCTCAGGAACACATTGCCAGCGCGTTTTTTCAAGTTACGGATTGTACGTGCGTGCCGTTAGTGGAATACCCTGTCAGCTTCCACAGCTGATCCCACTTCCCTTCTTTCTCTCCCATCCCTACAGAGTTCAGTCCAGTATTTCTTGCTTAGGAACTTTACGTTAGCTTTGACAATACAACCTCAGTCATTTTATTACGTTTTTCATCTTAAATCCCACTCTATAACATCAGCAATAACACAGTCAAGCTGCTTAAAAACCTCTGGGTTCAGTCCCAAAGAGCACGTGCTAAACCCCAGGCTGCACTCAGCTCTCAGCGCGCAGGGCCAGGCGCTGAGGGAGGAAAATACTCTGCACAGTGCAGCAAGAAACACCAAAGCCAGCCACCCAAGTGCAAGTTTTATTTCTTTAAAATTTAGCTGCGAGCCCTGTTTGCAGCACCGAGGGCGGGCAGCTGTGGGGCCAGGCCACCTCTGCCAGCAACACGAGACCAAGCCTCTAGAGGACTATTGTCAAGCTTCTGAAAGAAAGGGATGAAATAAAACAAAAATATTTGTAAAACGTAATGGGATTTTTTCCACCACCACCGGAGAATGTTTTTCAGGCAGTTAGCCAGCACCACTTCAAAGAGTGAAAAAGCATGTGGTTTTTACACAGCTTTGTACTTTAATATTAAACAGAGGGAAAAAAAAAAAAAGAGCCGGGCTCAGCGAGGCAGCCAGGCACCCGTCACTTTGATGCAGGAGAAAGTACGTCAGCGGGCGGCACGGCCGCGGGTCGGGGAAGCCTCCCACCGCACCGCCCTGCCCAGCGGCCAGCCCGGGAGCCCAGCTCCGCGCTCGGGGACGGGGCTGGGGCTGCGGCGCGCACGGTGGGACCGCGGAGCCTGGGGGTGCGGGCGGGAGAAGCAAGGACGGCGCCGAGCAGGGGGCACGAGGCAAGGCAGAGGCGATGCCGTCTGCGCAGCCGAGCCCTGCTTCAGCCTGAATGAGCCGCTGCGGGGACCTGCGGGATCTCCCGAGCCCCTTTAGGACGAGGTGGTCCCGACAGAGCGTTTCCTTCGCTCTCACTGGCATCGTAAAACCAGAGTAAGCCAGGCAAAGCACAGCAGCACGCTCACAGCGGGCGCGTTTGTGCTGCAACACGAGACGTGCACGCAATTTCACTTTAATACGGGACCATTAACTACGTGTTACAGGCTTGTTTTGCAACTGGCTCCTGACTGTCTGCAGAACTTAATTTAGACGTATGAAAGAGACAGGTCTTAGCTAAGCCAGAAGTGCAATTTCTAGCAGTCCTGTTTCGCTCAGAAAGCGAATCGTCAATTCCTCAAATTCCAAGCAGTTCAAAACTGGACCGCGGTCTCACTTCCCCCTGCTTCACCTGCTCAAGCCTGGCACTGACCGAGCCGCATTCAAAAGGACACAGACCTGAAGCTTATTGCATCATGGCTCTTTCAATTGAAAAAATTACCTCTCCAACCTGGTTTCTGCTCTTTTCCAAGCAGGTTTTCGAGTCTATGCAACAGGTTACCAGGACACGGACCCGGGCAGTAAGCCTTCCTAAGCCTAGGCTGCCAGCTACCCCGCCAGCGCCTTGCGCAGCGGAAGCCTGACTCGACCCACCGGCAGCCACCACCAAGAGCCTGATGTTATCACCGCGGGAGAGCTTCGGTTTGTACCAGGTTCAGCTCAGACCAGCCAAAAGAAAGCCGTGCAGATCCCCTAGCTCTGGTTCCAGCACAGGCAGCACTGCACACAACGTCCCCGAAGGACTCCTATGGCAAAGAGCACAAATTACGAAACCCGAAGCACAACCTTGGCCGTGGCACGCAGAGGCTGCTCGCGGCAGCCAGCTGAAGTAACAACATCCAGGGTATGGCTTACATTAAAAAGTGAAAGTCCTCGTGCTGTACGAGAGCCTTGCTGCTATTCGCTGAAAGTTTCTCATTCACACCAACGCTACCAGACAGTACTGCAACTACCCGGAGTCTCCTACACTAAAAATAAGAGGAAGGCAGGCAGGATTTAGTATCTTGTGAAAAATGCCTATTTAGGTTTGCTGGGGTGGCTCATAGCTGCTGTGGTATCAATCGCTACTGCTGCTAAAAAAAATAAAAATAAAAAAAGCCCACAAGGAAGCAGCAGAGTCCCTGGCACCGTGCTCTCCTCCTCCCCCAGCCACACAAGCATCCTCCTCCTCCTCCTCGGGCGCTGGGATCCAGCCCAGAGCAGAGCCCTGCCCTGGGAGCGTCCCAGCCCACATGAGTTTTCCTCCCCAGCAGGGTTTCGGCATGAAAGGGGCAAGAAAAATTGCCCCCGCTGACTGCAGCACTGCCCAGGTTGACCAAAAAGAAGCACAAGCCCCATGAAGTGCACCAAGTCTACAAGGTACTTTAAAAGACTCCTTCAAGTGATGAAACGGTTGTAACGAGGACTCATTCTGGCTCCTAGAAGATACTCCCTCACTCTGCTCTATGGATTTTGTGTTCCGGAACTTGCCGAAGACCCAGTACAGGCTGGAGGTGCCACGCCGCAGCAGGCGGCGGCGAGCGACAAGCACGACGCCGGGCACACCGCAGCTCCAGCGCAGCGCCTGCGGGAGGGCAGAGCCCGCTTTGCCTTTAGGTGCATCCAGTGGCTTTTGGTTATGAAGAATAAAGGTAAAAACAGGGAGGAAGCTGAAAGAGGAGGAGAAAGTTCATTTTATCCTGCACTTATCCATTTTGTAAGAACTCTGATTACGCAGAGCTTTTACAAGACAACAGCAGAATTGTTTGTAAGGGCGCAACTTTTGGTGAAATTTCAGTATTACTCAGAAAAGCGTCTTACACAGATCATCTTCTTGACAGAGCGGGAGCTCACCGTGTACGTTTAGTGACAGCAAAGGCAGGAGGATGTTTCAGCAACGGCGTCGGGAAAAGGAGGAGCTCTGACCCCGTTCAGCAACTGAACTACGACCTGCAACGGGAACAGTGGGTAATGGGGTCGGAGGAAAGGCAGCGTCCCTGCCCCGGCCAGCCAGCCGCGCAGCCGGAGACGCTTGGAGAAGAAAAGGCAAAAGCAGCTGCCGAACGTGACGATGAGAACCCAGGTGGATTAGTCACTGAAGACTGAAAGAAGTAAACACCACGCGTGCATCCGCTCATCCCCTCCTCCGAGGACCTCGGCATGCTGCAGACGTTACACGCGGAGCAGCTCGACATCAGGTGTTAAATGAGGTAAATCTAATTCTTGGGGAGAACGTCATTGCTGAGGAGAGGCAGCACCGAGCGTGTCCATCCCACCGCAGCTGGGAGCAGGGCTGCCGGGAGGGAAGCGACTGGGTCACTGGAACACGACTTCACCGCCACCGCAGGCGACGGACCTTCGGGAAGCTCCTCGCGAGGCCGGTCTGGGGCAACGGCTAAAGCGATGCAAAGGAAAGCGGTTTGTTTTTATTTATCGAAGCGGAAGGAAGGGCTCCCATAAAGAGGAACTACAGGAACCGGTACCGATGACATCTGCGCTGACCTCATCCATCCTCAGGAGGTGCAAATGCTGAAGTTCACTCCTGACTGAGGAACGCAACAAGCCCTGAGAATCTCTGAGTCTTATGGGAAGGAAAGCGGGTTCTTCGTAACCACAACAGAAAGAGGGAAAAAACAAATTCCTGAAGAAGTGAACACTCACCTAGACAAGCCCGCCTTTAAGCACTGCTTTGAGCCCGGGCTGCTGTCAGACCTCCCGCTGCCCTCCCAGACGGCCCCAGCCTTCTTGCCGGCTTCTCCCACGGCGCCCACAGGCTGGCTCGCGTGGAAAAGGAAAGGAAGAGACAAAACAGACACTTTGCAGCTGGCCAGACAGGAATTACTTGTCCTGAGGACCACCAGGGTTAAAGGCAGCACTCCTCTGGCTCGAGCACTCCGGTGCTCGTACCAGCCGTGGCTTAGGCCTGACCATTGTGAGCGTCTGACAGCAGCAAGTCCGCTGCTTGCGAACAATCCTCGGCTTGTGCTCGGAGCGCTCGGCGTTAATTTGCAGATTTTAAAAAAGCAACTAATTACACATGCCCCTGCCATTAGAAGTACCTTAAAAAGCAGCCCAGCTGCAGCATCACAACCTGGGCATGGGAGAACAAAGGCAGTAGCTGCAAGACAACAGCGAGTGCGAAGAGAGGAAAAAGAAAGCAGAGAAAACGCATTAAACCACCCGGAGAACCATGACGCATCTCATGCTGCCGCCCACACGGGAGGGAAACAAAATTAAACAAACTAATAATGAAAAAAGAACAGCTGATACTACAGTGACCTGAGCACAGCCTGCAGGGGACATGCGGGAGCCGAGCAGTGCCCGAACGCCGGCCGCCAGGCTCGGCACGCCGGCGTGCTCACCCCAAGCGGCAGCAGCTCCGTCTGCAGGGCTCTGGCGTCCGATGCCCGGGGCGGCTGCGGGCCGGGCTCTCAGCGCTCGCTGCCCTGCGGATTACGGCCGAGCCTTGCGAGAACGCACGCACGCACACCCCCTCTGAAGACGAACGCTGCCTGTGCCCGGTGAATCAGCGCAAGTCAGCCCCGCTCTGAGCACCGCCGCGGAACAGGCTCATGTTCTGAAATGTCAGAGTAGGAGTCTGAAGCTCGTTAGTGCCAGCTCCAGCACCGAAGGATGCGGTGTGGTAGCGTGCCTTGAGGAACCCGGTAAGGTCAGACCCAAATTTAGGGGTTGGCTGAATATTCTGTTAGCATGTCTTAAAAGCAGCTTGTTAAAAATAAAGAGTTTATTTTGATATGGCATACGGCACATTGCATCATCTGGAGTGTGCCGTGAGACAGATGGTAAGAGTAAGACAGAACCTTCCCTTCCACGGCGTTCGCTGCCATGTTAGGAGCCTCTTTAAAATGGGTCTGTTTAATGCGTGAAGTTCTCCAGGGGCTGTTTGAGGAGAGAGAAATCGAGAAGCAGAAGATGAGTGCTCCACTGACCGACGCTTTAAAGGAGCTAACGGCATTAGGAACAGAACGCAGCGGAGGGCACACCTGTCGCGGATTTCTTGTTGAAGTCTTACGGTGTTTGAGCTGCTGTTCCTATGCGGTGGCTCGCCAACCAGCCACTGCCGCTTAGGACTGGACACCGGGGTCTCGGCTTCACAGGAATCCTGTGAGCCTCCCACTGTCCCCCAGCCACCCGCTTCATCAAAACCAGCCCCGACTGCTCCCCCAGGTCAGCGCACCGAAGTAAGCGATGCTGACAGTTGCTTAAAAGCCACTTTAAACCAATGTTGCATACTCCTAACGTCAAATACTTCAGTCCTCAACGAGGGTAGCGCTGACGAGCAGCGTAACACCACCTCCCTCCCACCACTATCGCTTTACAATCTGGCTGCCAACCTAAAATCACTGTCAATTTTATTGTAGCAACAAGACAAAATGCCTGCTCAAATCCACTGGTGAAGGACTCGCGTGGTGACATCCAGCCCGGAATTACGGGTAGAGAAACTGCAACGCATGACGTGGCCAAGCCAGCCAGCTGGTAGCTGATATTCTCCTGGAGTAAATAAACCAAAGTCAGTAGACTGGCAGAAACTGAAGAAACGTATTTGAAGGCAGCATCACCCCAAAATTAAAAGCAATAAACAAATAAAGCTCCGTGTGAGGCTCTCGGCTCCTAAATAGCCCGGAGCTCCAGACAGGGCATGTGATCCCATGACAAAAAGCTCCGCCGGAGCCGTACGAGCACGGCAGGGCTGCGCGGCACCGCTGCGGGCTCGGCACGCCTCTGGCAGCCCCGTCCCACCATGCACCCAGCCTCTGCTCGCGGCCGTCCTGCGGCTGCCAGGCGAAGAAAGGCCCCGCAACGCGCCCCCTCCCACAGGCTCCCCTCCCAATTAACAAGCGTCATTTAGCGGCAGGAAATAAGAGCGGCAGCTCCTGCTCTGTAGGCACAAAACGCGGGAACGACAGCTGCCTGAAGGCACCCGGGCAGCGCCGCAGCAGCACAGAGGCTGCTCCGCCGGCCGCCGCGCTCTCCCTGCAGCAGCTGCTCCTTCCCGAGGTTTCTCACCGGAGGTGCTGTAGCTGTCCAGAGCTATTTGCAAGTTCGCTGTAAACAAGTCCTGCTTGTCAGGCCTCTGCTCCAAGCCAGATAAACAGTGAGGTGATTAAGCTACAACAAGATAAATTCATTTTCCTCCGAAATTCTACAAACCGAACCAGAGCATCCCCAGCCGGAGCGCGGGCGGTGCCGGGGTGCGGGGGTCCCGGCCCACCTCCCGCAGCGCGCTCGCTTCGGTAAGCGCGGAGGCACGGTGCCGGCAGCCTCCTCGAAGGAGGCTTGGCTGTAAAGCGTCGGGAGGGCAGAGTTAAGCAAGGGCGTCGTGAAAGCAGAACCTAAACCTCTGATGTAGCTTCACGTGGCAAAAGCCAACCAAATGCTGCGTTAATTTACACGCGGCACCGAGGCTGCCGGGAGAGCGATCCACTCCCCGCGCAGGAGCCGCCTGCCCGGTGCACTCGCGACGCCCGCAGTGCCGCAGCCCGGCAGCCTCTCGCCTCCCAGCCCTCCCCCCAGGCGCACGGCCCACCCGAATTCAGGAGCACGACCACACTTGAGCGAAAACCTCGTGTATGAAACCCGAACGAAGGAACGCCGGAGTTACAGCTCAAGGCACCTCAGACCATCCGGCTGGCTGAAGTCACGGGTGGGTTAAGACTAGAGGAAATCTTGAGTAACTTAACGCGTTCCAAAACTGTCCTGCTGTGTTTACAATCAAAATACCGCAGGAAAAAAACACCGTCCACAGAAGGGGGCAGAGATCTGTGATTGTTTCATACCCCTGAACCCCCCTGAACCCCTTCGGCCTTGAATCCTTAGACAAGACACGAAATTCAACAAGTTAATGAGCTGCAGAGCTGATCAAAGGGCACGTGTTTACGCCCCCTTTAATTTCTGTTCAAGTCACATAACTCACAAATATTTATCTGCAGAAGTCATAGCACTAATCCTACCTCCTTCCTAGCTTTTAAGCTTAGCAATCAAAGTTGTACAATTTCTTGAAGCCAGGACTTCAATTTCAGTTACTGGTCTCTTTTAAAGAACAATAAGAAAGCACTTTTTGTAGCAGAAATTAAGAGAAAATGGCTATGTTCTATTGAAAACGAAGAGGAACATCAAAGTGAAACTAGGCAGCTTCATTTCACACCCTCCGTTCCTAAAAAGGACGACTGCAGGCAATCCCCTTTCAACAAACGCCAGAACTCGGATTTCACTTTCCCAGAAACGCGTCTCAGAGCGCTGCTGGCGATTCACCTCCCCAGCCGCGCGTACGAGTTACAGGCACCCCGAGCCCCGCACCAGAACGCGGGTTCGCGTGGAAATCCCCCTGCCTGCCCTCCGTTCTCCTTCCTGCATTTTAAGATCCGAGCACGACCTCAAGAACAGGAGCAAGTCCCAGCCACGAAGCGAGCGCTCGCCCAGGAGGTGGCCCTGGGCGGGGGCTCCGCGTCTTCCCTGCCCCTGCAGGCGCAGCCGGCCGCAGCCGGCAGCACGCGGCTCCCCAGGTCCGGCTGCGCCATCGAAGCTAAGCTGCGCTTCGCTGTAAGCGGTTAAGCCTTACACGGGACCGGAGCATCACTGAAATTTCACCTGCTAACCGAGGTTAAAATCCGGCGTACGGTGTGGTAAACGTTTCCTAGCTATTATCAGCCAAAGGAAAGAGCGTGACGAGCTCCTGTAACCGTCAGTACTGGCTGCTCCCGGCCGTCCCGGTGCCAGGGCTGCAGGCCGGGGCCAAGGGACACGCGGTACCTTCGCCGGCAGCTGCACCGAGACGCCAGGCCGCCGCTGGGACGGAGCACAGGTTCCATGCCGGAGTCGGCCAGGCACATGCGGGGCGGCAACAACCACCCCGCGCTGCCAGCAAAAAGCCTCGGAGCCGAGGCACCAGAAGCGCCCTGGGGCCACGCCGCCTCCCGAGCTCAGGGGGACGGCGAATCCACGGAGCTTTCCAACCCCCTGGTCACAGACGCTCGTCTTCCCTCCCGTGCTTCCAAAGAAATCCAGGTGAGATTTCTTCAGAAGCAGAAGGCCGACGTTCCCCAGGCGAGGGCGGCCGCCAGGAGAAACGCCTTCCGAGGTGACCGTTCCCTCCTGCCCCTCGCCCGCTGACCCGGGAGCTGTCTGTCTCCGCTCTCCATTTGCCATCCTCACCCAGAGAGCACACGAGTCACACTGCGCTCCACACACCTGCCGAGAGAAGCGCGCTCCGTCTGGGAACGTTAGCAACCCTGCAGAACAAAGAGCTAAAAAAATAAATCCCCCCTCCAGTGACTCCCAGCCAACTTTGCCAGCAAGTGCCTGGTAAACGTCACTGGCTTTACACTTGGCGTAAGCATCCCCGTCGGAAGGGTCCAGATTAACCCCGCAACTCCTGCAGGGCCGGCAGCACGAGCCGCACAAAAGGTCAGCAACCAGAAGCTGCACCCTCAGTGCCGAACAACCAGCACCGGTCCCTGCGGCACGCGCTGCGGATCTGTCCCAACACACCTTAAAGAGGAAAAAGGAGATGTGTAACTTATTTTCGCACATCAACCTTGCATAGGCTGGATTTTTGCTTCGTATAATTTCCCAGAGCAGCAAGTCCTTTATGCAGCAGAAGTGGAGCAAATAATATTTACACAGACCAGGCATAACGGCGCGCTCGAGCCTTCCCTGCCAAGCCGGAGCTTGGAGGGCTGGACAGCTTTGCTCTAGGGAAGGGATCTGAGCTTCAGCAAAACAGCACCAGCTGCAGGTACCCTCAGGACTGGCTTGGAATCAGTTTATCATAAACTGGATGAAAGGAAACACTCAAGCACATGTAAACAGCCTGAGCTAAACAGAACTCTGCACGATTGAAAAGCCATCAGCCTCAGTGTTGATAAACCTGCACCGTTACCATCCCGCCACGACTCCCGGCAGGTTTTAATGCTCCTTTCAGGCACATCTGGAAAACCAGCTCTACTCTATTGCCTATAAAACCCAGGAGAAGCACAGTGACCCAGCCTGAAGGAAGCATTCAGCTGCCCGTTTTCGACCCAGCTGCAGCACAGGCCGTCCTGACCGGCGGCAGAGCGGGAGGCCGCCGGCGCGGGGCTCTGCAGCTGCTCCTTCCGCCAGCCCGCCCTGCTCGCACCGGTGCTGCAGAATCCTGTGTTGGAGCCCCACCACGAACACAAAGGCCACAGACCAAGGATCAAGAGCTCTTCTGCTCAGCCATTTGGTTTTTTGTTTTGTGGTTGTTGTTTTTTTTTTAAATATTCCAGATTCTGATTAAATGCATTACACGCAAATTTGAAGATATGCAATTAAATGAAGGAATGGGGGAGTTACCAACAAAAATAGTTAAATTACGAACAGTAATACCATACAGCCTCTGTGGTGCTCAGGCTGCAAAACATCCATCGTGTGCAGCAGCTCATCCTGGACAGCAGCCAGGAGAGAAAGCAGCCAGGCGCAGGCATGGCTAGGTGCAGCAGGCACACAGTGCTGCCGCACGGAGAAAACACAACACTGTGTGTTCGAAAGGGCAATGCCAGGTACATCCAGGTAACAGGCACATCTGTGCTGTGACCAGAAGTGCTTTTCACAGCCAGAAAAGCAAGCAACCTTGGGTTCTGCGTAGCCTCCACATGAACCCCCGCAACAACTGCTCAAACACAACTGGTGTCCCGGTAAAAGGTATTAAAAGCTTACCTGTCAGACACAACATGATTAATTGCTAAGATTTAGGTGTACTGGAATGGGAATGATGGATAAAACGGACAAAGTTACTCTATACCCAATTTAAATCTTCAATATACAGAAGAGGATGGAAACACCTTGCTTTACAGATTTATCCCAGTGTCGCTCTGGAGGAGGCTGTCGCGTTTCTGGAAGTGCCGAACGTTTGATCAGAAACTGAATCCGACTGTTTCGGTGCTGCTTCCCGCACCCCTCCCAGCCAGGACTGGGGCAGGCGTTTGGGAATATCTTACCTTGACAAAGAGCAGCCCCTTCCAACTGCATGAGTTGGTACGCATGAGGAGGAGCTCTCTGAGGGGGGGGGAAAACGGACGACGTCAGGGATGCTCAGGCAGCCCGTGGTGTGTGCAAGCAAAGCACAGGCCAGGCAGACTTCGAGGTCACCTCTTCTGCCTGCCCCGAAGTACTTGGAGCTAACTTGCACTGCTCACCTCTGCTGCTCTTTCAGAAGAGAGATTTGTAGGACATCACAGATCTGTGCACTTTCCTAAATGCCTGGAAACCAGGGTTTCAGTTTTGGCACCTTCACCGAATATCAGGGAGAAGCGCAGTGCCCGTCTATTTACACTAAGGTGCGTTTGTGTAAGCACGCCAGTCGGACTTTGGCTCCTTGTACCAGCAGGAGAAATGCAGTTTGTTATTTCCTCTGGGCAGACTGGCACTGCCACTGACCAGCTGCTGCCTGACAAATGGCCTCACGGAAACCTGGATGAAACAACAGAACCTCTGGTGGTCATCGGTGTGGGGCGTAGTGACAGCTTCCTCAAACGAGCACCGACGGTGAGTGCATCAGCCTGCACCAAGAACACGCCGGTCAGCTCGCCAGGCCGAGCTCGGCCCCAGTACGCTGAGGCAGACCACGCGCGCCCACGAACTTGAGCGGAACAAACTCACCGTCAGCACAGGCTGTGTTTACTCTTCACTGTGCTGCAACTTTGTCTCGTAGGGACAAAATATAATCTGTGGGATTCGTTTCCTATGTGGAATATAGCTTGTGTCTGCCCTCCAGCGATTTTCAGCCTGTACTGATGAATGCAAACAACTCGTAATTAAAAGCACTGGAGTTACATCTTCGTCACATTTTAAAAGAGGCAAAACCAGGAATGCAGCGCGCCTGAGTCACAAGGCAGGCTGTGCAGCAGTACCACCAGCAGCAGCCCTGCCACCCCCCTCACTTTCCTGTGCAGAAAGACTACTCGCTTTCCTGTGCACACGTACTAAGTAACCAGTACTTAGGATAAGTGTATCAGCTCTTTGGTCTTGTTTGGCAGCTGACCCTTGGGCCAAGATTAAGTTGGACACAGAAGCCTTTCAGTTACCTTCCTCCACCTCACGCGGGGTGTTATTCCCGTGCCTGCTCTCACAGGACACCTTTCCTGCACAACAGCTTCGACAGGTCGAGCTTTGCCGGCACGTTCGTGGGTCCCGCCACCACCTCTTCAGAAACGCACAAAACAAACAAATTTGCAGTTAGAAAAAGTTTTAAAATCAGATACTTGCAAAAGTACACAGAGCTAAGAACAAGTGGGCACTCAACAAGCTAATCACGAATTTACCTTAATAACACGCTAAGCCCAACGATTTCTTTTGCAAAGATGAAGGGCCCCTGCGCCTGCTGAACTTCGAGCGACGCACAGATGCTTTTCCATACTCTGGCAACAAAACCAGTCTCTTTAAAATACCAGATATTTCTTGGCCATGGAAAATTGAGCTCCCCATATAATTTATGACCTTTCTAGCAACGTGGGAAACTCATTACAAGAAACAAACAACCGAGGTGTTGCCTGCCACCCCTCACCCACCCCGACGAGCCACCCTCCGGAACCACTTCCCGACTGCTCCTCTCACGGGAAGGCAAACAGCCCGGCGGGCGGCTCTGGGTACTCCCTGCGGACCCCGCCTCAGAGCCCCCAGCTCGCAGGCTGCGCGCGAACGCTCGCTCGTCCTGGCGGGGACGAGATTCGCACACGCGGGACAGCTCCCGGGAACGGGCGAAGTTGCTTCCTCGCACCTCGTTCCCACGGACAGCAGCCGAGTATCTCACCGTGTCTAACTCCAGCCGATCCTAAAGCTTGCGACAAAACACAGGACGGAGCCTACAACCCAGAACGCAACTTGCAGATGCCACAGTGTGCAGAGCGAGCAGCAGAGCAGTTTGCGTGGGCCCTTTCAGTCATCACGCTCCTGTTTCTTGTGAAGTGACCTGCAGGCACCTCGACAATTTTAGGAGAGCACGTGTGCCAGATCAGTACGGTTTCTGAAAAGCCACTCTGAGAGCCCTTCGTACAGTAACGTACATTCGTCTGCTGCAGAAGAGGAAAAATCTGCTTAAGCAGCAACTAACCCAAACTTTCCACCTGAGATCATCCACACAAAGCCTGAACATGAAAAACATTTGAAGGCAAAACTCGAATTAAGCTGCTTGCTCACATTCCCCTTACCAGAGTTTGCGCAGGGTTAGAGCTCTCAGCCTGCACTGTGCACTTATTTGGGCAGAGCTCGGGGCTCCACGTCAGAGCAATAACAGCAATAAACAACCACAGCAAAAAGCTGTTTCTCAAGCCCTTTCTGGAACTCCATCAAACTCAACCGCCCGTTGAGTTTGCTGCTGATGCAGAGCCGGGCAGAGTCAGCCACCCATACGGACGGCCCTGGCACTGAACCGAACTTCAGCAATGGGTGCAGTTCTGAGCGGTTTTTTTGCTCTGCTTAGAACCATGTAAACAGCATTTCTGTTTGCCATTAATCCTTTTATGCTTGCACTTCCCAGAGTAACCACTGCTGGGAACAGACTTGCGTGTCTTCAGACGCCCGGGGCCTCCCCGCCGCGCGGACCTGCCGGCGCTGCAGAACGCAGCGAGCAGCGGCACCGGCGGGACAGCGGGCAGAGCAAAGGCACCAAGGTTACTCTGGGGGACCTGGAGCAAAGCAGCAGAGAACAGGAGCATTGCAGGACACCGGCGTCTGGACGCGGATAATCCTTCCACCAAACAGAACTCTGTGGCTTCCATATTTGTAAGGTAACAACTAAAACAATTCAACAGGCTTTTTGGTGAAGTCTGGAAACCAGAGATGCTCAGTAACAAGAATGTCAGGTACAGAAATAGCTGAAAACATTTTTAATGGAATATTTTTGTTTCAACCAAGTCTTAGGCTTTGCTACTCCCCCTGACCACTTTAATTACCAGCTGAAGTACTATCAGGCAAACCACACAGAACAATGGCATCTACACCTCTGTTCGTTTCAGCGCGAGTGTGAAGGAGCGCAGGAGTGTGAAGGAGTCAAATTGCTACGGCCCCTGAGCAACAGGCAATCTGGAGCAAGCCCTGGTAACACTAGGGAGAAGAGGGTGAGGATTAACAGAGACAACAGTAATTGCACATCTCCAGACCTCTCTAGTTCTGCTCTTCGTCAGAGGTCAGAAAAGGAAGCAGTTCGATATCATAAGAGAAAAATCAAACGGCAGAAATGCAGCTTTCTTCTCTGCAGCGCAAGTTTCAAACTTGTGAGTTTTGGAAAAGGATGCGGGCATGGCCTGCAAGCAAAGGCTGGAAACAAAGAGGGTGTTCAGACTGGGCTGGAAGGACACTGCATGCCTGAAAGGAAACCCACTGCCACCACTGGACTCCATCAAAACCAGGAGCAGTGGGCTGAAGCTCAGACAGGACAAACTCAGCTTTGATTAAGAAGAACTGACAGCCGAGAGAATTGCAACCTGGAACAGTTTTCATGCAAACTGTTAGGGTGTATTCCCAGGCTAGAGCCGAGCAGGATTTGGTCCGTGAAGCACAGTGTCAGGAGATGCTCCGTGCAGCTCTGCGGCAGGAGGGAGCGGACCACCACGTGCCCTTCCAGCCAGGTGCTACCCACCAGCAGATTTTGGGGTGCTCGCAGCACATCGGCTGGTGACACACGAGAAGTATTAGTAACACCACTGAGTACTAATTGAGTCACCAAACCACAGGAAACTCACCAAGTTCACCACATCTTCGCCCCCTCCCCTCGCATCGTGGGAATGGAAAGGGCGGAAGAAAGCGCGCTCGGATGTCGAGGACGGCCAGCCGAGGCAGACAGATGACCCGTGAGCCGCGTATCCCTCTGCAACATGATTCACACCGCCCCAGCCGTGCGAACAGCCTGTAAGCACATTACGGCTCTGCCCCATCCTACAGTAAATACTGGACCTCGGCCACTTTATTTCTCTCGGGGAGGCTCCCAGCGGTGCCTTGGCACAGCTGCTTCCAGAGCAGACATCCCTGCTCCCCTCCTGCTGCTGCTCACTCCCGCTGACCGCGAGCTGTCAGCTCACCTGCCCACCACCTCACCAGGTCTCAGGGTCCACGACCGCCCTTTCTGCCTGAGGTTCAAGCTCTGCAAAGCCAGCTGGACTCCTTACACCGAATTTGTTGGGCCTGTGAGCCCTATTTCAGGGACCAAGCCATTCTTACCCAGTAATGCATTTCCCAGATGCGATGCTCAAATGGCAACAGGCTGGAAAGCTAGTCTGTGCCAACAGCTGTGAAATCCAGCACCTGACTGTGGGAAAGGAGAGGTCATTTCCCCAGAGCTAGTGAAAACAAAGAGGTGTAAACTAATCTGAAGAACCAACAGCAACATCTGTACCAAGAAGAGAGACCGAAGGAAGCATCAGTTCTGAGGGTGGCAGGACAACAGGAGATCCCAGCAGCAAGAACCGACCGAGCCTTGGAAAAAACCCACCTCCTCCCAGAAACACACCGGGTGTATCCCCACGCAACGTGGGTGGCTAGCACGCAGCCAGCTCTCCGCTGTAATGCAGCATTTCAGTCGTATCCCAGTCAAACCTTCGCATCACTTCCAGCTGTAATAGAGCAGATTTTGGGCACTGACTGCACGCACAGCCCTACGCTCGCCCGAGCTACCCACGGAGATGAGGGCAGACAGCCCTTCCTGTTGTCTCGGGCACCTCTGAACCTGAACCCCTGTTCTCCCCTCTCCTTTTTCCAGGATTCAGCCAGGTAGCAGGGTGTCCTTGGACTGACTCGCCAGCTCTGAGAGCACGAGACGAGCGGGTGCCAGCGACAGGCACGGAGCGCTCGGTGCTCCCAGCGCCCTCTCCATCCGCTCCGCGGCTCCCAGAGGTCTGCGAGCACAGCTTCGGGCCGCCCGGGAACGCAGGATGCCACAGAGGCAGGAAGGCAGCAGCCAGGTCCTGGGCGAGCGGAGGGACAGCGAGGCGTCCGGATGACCCCGGAGCAGGGCACAAAGGGCGATCCACACACAGCGGTGCAGCGCGAAACAGCCGGAGGGCTGCCAGCAGCAGAGAACCTGGGACGCGCTCAAACAAGACTTAAAGAACAGATAAGTTTGGGGAAAAATGTTTTAGGGTTAATCAGTGATTGTCACAGAAGACACCAAAGAGTAGCTCGGTATGGGTCTTATGAAGCAAATTTACTCTGCTGCACCTCAACATCCAATCAGGCAAACCCTTACTCTGCAGTTTTGTGGCAAAGGTGTTTAAAAAATTCTCTGTATACAGAGGAGATAAGAGTACGATACTCTGATTTTAAATTCACAATCAGGCTGCAGTTCACAGAAAAATGAAAGTGTGTTCATATCCCCAGATTTTAGTCCGATACAAACTTAACGCTAAAGCTGTCAAGAAGTGCTAGGAAAGGAGAAAACAGGGAAAACCAGGTTACAAACAATCACAGCATTTCAAAGCACCTCTTAGGAGACTGAAGCCTGAACAAGGCCACCGGGGAGGGAGAATCAGGACATCTTGTTGAAGATTTTTTTTTTTTTTACTATTTTAAATTGGGATTCTCTTAATTATACTAAAAAACTCATGCATTGAGTCTGCTACAATCTCAGCCTTTCCCCCTTGACTATTTGCGTGCTGATGACTCTGTCTGATTAAAAAAAGTAGAGAAGTTTTGCACATGCTGCAGAAATGAAGTTCTTAGAAGAGCGTTTCAAGGACATAGGAGGGAAGGAAAGGTGGTAAAGACAAGGGTCATCACTGACAAATTACAGACTGCGGGGAAAAACTTGATAGCTCAGCTGTCAGCAGGGACACGTGAGAGGGATCTCCTGAAGAGTCAGGTGTCATTAAGTGGCACTGGGTGAGCATCTAGAAAAAGGCTTTCAGCGTCTCGCTGAGCTCAGATTAGAAGTGGAGAACTGTAAGTCCTGTCCTGTTTCAAATGCAGCTCAACTCTGAGCAGTGGCTGTTGCATTCACAAGGTTTTTTTTGTGTGTTTTTTCCCCCCAGTACGAGCACAGAGACAGGGAACAAATCCACCTGACAGCCTGACAAGAGCAGCAGCCAGGTGACGCCAGCGGAGCAGCCTGACTCCGTCCAGCCTCCTCCCAAGGCTGCAGCGCTCCCCAGCACAGCCCCTCTGAGCCAAGGCGGCTTTAACGCCGGCCGCCGAACAGTCAGCCACGTCCAGCTCTGCAGCGCTGAGAAATCAAGCGGGTCCTCCGCGTAAGTCGCTCTCACCCCCCGTTTCAGGACGAGGAGGAAGGAGAGCCTGGGGGCGAAACCTCAGGCCTGGAGACTGCAGCCCAGGTTCCTACACCAGCTCTGCCGCAGCCTTCCCGAGTGACCTTGGGGAAACAGCCGACCTTTTCCTGCGAGGCCTCTGTAAATCTTAACAAAGCACTTCGACACAGACAGAAAACAGCATTTGTCACAAAGGAGACAGGATTCTTGTCGATGCTGATAAAGCTGTAACCGTGCTTGCACAACTACCAGCAGCTAACCGAAAGAAAGCCTTTGCACAATGCAGAAGTTAACTATTACGCCTCTACAGATCGCCTATTGCAAGATCTCACATGACCCTGCAAAGGGTCTTGAGATAATTTCAAACCATTAAAAAAAGCACCAAATATTTTGTAAGATACGTTCATCGTTATCAAGCAGTAGGGAGCCAGCTAACAAAAACAGCTCAAGACAACCTAAAGGTTTGAATTACAGCTTATCTAAAAAGCCAGCAAAATGAGTTTGCAGACTGAGTGACCATTTTTGCTGAACAGAAGGTTTTACTACAAGAGATGAGCAACTTTTACTCCCGCCCACAGCCACGCCAGAAGCCCACAGCCCTGCCCCAGAGCCATCTCCCCTCCAAAGGGCAGAGCTCCTCCAGCTGCAGACAATTAAACCCTGGAGGGGACGAGCCTGAAAACTGAACTTCAGCATTCTGAGCTAATCTGCTTTGTTTTTAAAAGAAACCAGGCTTCTTGGGGACAACCCAGAAGACTTCCTGTTACTGCTTGTGCCAAAACAAGACTTGGTCGTTCTTGACAGGTCTGAGCTTCCCAAAGCTCGTGTCCCCAAAGTTAGCCCCACCAGCTCCATCACAGCACCATCCGGAGCAGGCTACGATGAAGGCTTTCATCCCAGCACACCTTTTGCGCTAAACAGTTGAAGTACAGCAGTTCAGAAGAAGGAAAAAGATTTCTTATAGAGCACAGGTAACCGTTTGGATGCTGGGTTGCCGTCCTACAAAAACTAGCTCTTAATTTGTTTAGCCACTCTCCCTGAACAGCGAAAGAAAAATTAAGAGGAGCAGAACTGGTCTGCAGAGGCAAAGGCTTGTAAAAGCAGTTTACATGACTCATGCTTTTTTCATACTGAAACCAATGAGAAGGGGCAGCAAGTGTTGTTCAGGACGTGCTCCAGAAAAATAATTTCCTTTTGTTTCTGGGGCTGGCTGAAATGGGACTGAAGTTGGCGGTATGCCCCCTCCGTAAGTGTTCTGCAGAATTACCCTCTCCTCATCTCCAGACGGTTGCTTCAAAGTCAGGCACAAAACCTCGTGTTTTGCAGATCCTCAGCAGTCCCGCGTTCTGCATCGATCGCTGTGCAGCAGGCGTGGCTCTGGCAGAAGCAGGGAATTGCAACAGGGAAAGGAAAAGGAGAGAAATTACTGGCAGCGCGGGCCACTCCTGTTGGCAGCGCCTTGCAGCTGTAGCAATGCTTTATAAGGAAATTTCTTGGATGCTGCTGCCTACCCTCATGTTACTCAGGTTTTTTTGCACAAAGCTGCAGATGCTTTACAGTTATTTCTAGCAGGTATTTTGTATAAAAGTAACGCCGGCCCCAGGCTACGGACAGTGCAGAAACACCAGAACAGACGTGACACCTGTCCCGAAGAGGTGCTGTGGAAGCACAGCATGCCCTCAGCCCCAGGCGCCACTCAGAGCCACTGCAGCCGAGACCAGAAGAAGCAAAGACAAGACAAATCCCAGGAGATTCAGGTTCAAGAAGTTCCGAATACAGATGATGTAACACCGTTAAATCAGGCTTTGTCCAGCCTTTGGTTATCAGCAGTCAGAGGCCTGCTGGTGTGCTTCCAAATGCTGAGAATCAATTAAATTTCATCATCAGGCTACGGCAATATTCAAACGGGAGGCTTCCGCAGAAAGCTCTCCGTCTGCGCGGGGGTGCCCGCTGCTTCCAGGTCAATGCGTTACTGCATCGGGCACAGTACTCGACGTGTCCTCATGATTACAAAGTCCAGAATAATAAAAATCTAGTTGTGTCTCGTTTTGAAAGGTGAATTCTAACACTACTGTCTTAGTTCAGCTCCAGCCCAGGCTGGAGGCACCAAGTCCACAATTACGTTCGAGGCTGAGGAACACAATACGTTGTCTGTTTCGGGGTGGGTTTCTTTTCCCCCAGACAAGGGTTGGTCTGACCTGGGGATGATGCCATTTGTAGTGTCCTTTACCATCAAATCAGAAAAAAAAAGTTACCAATAATAGATTAAGCTGAGGAAAGCAGTCAGTAGCACGCTGAGATGCTCTGCAGGGCTAGAGGCGCAGCACATAAACTAATTGCTGACTAATTTGGCTCTTTCTAGACACTTTTACACACGCTCTCCCGTGGCCTGGTACAGCTGGGAGCATGTGACAATAACACAGTGCGTCTCTGGGCAGGACTGGCAGAAAAGCTGAAATACACGGAAAGAACAGCTCCTGCAGGAGCTGCTGTGTACACAGCGCTGAGGAGGAGAAACCCCAACCGGCAGATTTCTCCCATCAAAGCTGCCATCAAGATTTAAAAAAAGTAACTTTCCTTTCAGATTTTAACTGAAATAGCTGCCCGCCCAATAAGCAAACTGCAACTGCCTCTACTCAGTCAAATGGTATTTGGGGATTCCAGGCTAATTCCAGCGAACTATAGCAACAAGCAGCTGAAAGCTGCCAATATCCTCTTCATTTCAGTAAGTACGAACTAGACTCAAAATGCCAGAGGGCTGGGACCGTGCGTGTAACTAATAAAGGTGTCTGGTAGCTTAAGTGATTTGGAGACAGTTCTGGGATTCAAAATTTAAACAAATACGAAATAAGTGATCTGGTGCAGAGGACGCTGTCCTAAGGGCTGTGGAATGCTCTCCTGTCAAGCTGGTAGCAAGAGAACAGCTGCATGTGAACCCTGCGCTGGGATGGGAAACCAGCTGGAAAATGGCAAGTTCGTGCTGTTTAAGCACTTTAACACATATCTATACTTAGAAAAACTAGATAAAGAACAAGCAAACCTGTTTAATGACAATGCATCTATGCCACTCTGTTCCGCAACTTGAAAGCACAAATTCAATGAGATTCAGATAAGAGATCGAGGGCTTTCACACTAGAAAGTTAGAAATCAATTACAGAAACAATTGACAGCTGGATTATTCACCCAAATCCCCAGCACCCTCTCAACGATTTGCATTTCAAACAGCCGGTTTCGCAGCAGGACAGGCTGTTTCTCCATCTTGTCTGCAAGTTCACACAGGACTGCACTGTTCTTCCAGTTAACCACAACCAGGCCTTCCTATCTCACCAGAAAACAAAAGGTCTAGTTTAAAATCACAGTAAGCATTTTTGCACTGATACAAATGTGCTTAGGCAGCTCCAGACTTCAAAGAATTTCTTACAAGCCTGATGAACCCGGTTTAGCACAGAGCAGAGGCCCTCTGACTGCATGCGACACTACGAGCAGTGCCAGAGCACCACGGATCGCTAAAAAAACAAAAACAACAAAAAAACCCAAACGAAAAGGTATTTATGTTGCCTGCAGCACGGCCGCCACCACACCGCCTCACCAGCCAGTGACGGTAATGTCTTGCATGTCAGTCAGCATCTCGGACCCCAAACCAAATGTCATGTTTGCTCAGCCATGTGTGACTAACTCGGTCAGCTCACGGTCCGGTAGACGACAACGTCAGGCACCTCCGGGCTGCATCTAACGCTGCCAAACAAAACCTCCGCGCTGCAGCTGAAAGCCACCGTGAGGACGCACTCCTGTTTACACAGAGTTTAGGTGTTTCAAAGGAAAGACTGATTTAATTATCCTGGCTGCCTGCCGGCTGGCGAAGGCAGCGCTGAGCGGCGGCTTGCCCCAGCTCCAGCGCCACGTGCAGGGACCCCTGCTTCCTTCCCAGCTCCCCAGCGCTCCTCAGCCAGGTCTCTTTCGAAAAGCTCGAGCATCTTGGACGGAGCAGCAGGAAAGCAGGAGCGTGTGTTTACTGCGCTGCTGGGAGGAAAGCCCGCCGGGCCGGCAGCACCGAGCTCAGCGCGCAGGTGGAGCGTGTGGGAGGGCAGGAAGGACAAAACCCAGCGCCAGTAAGAACTGACTCAGCAACGCTCACCCCCTTGCATTATCTCAGATCTTAAAGCAGAAATGTTAAAATACACATTCAAAATGAGAGCACGGGCTGGAGATGGTTTATATAATGCTGCTGGAAGCCAGCAAACACTTCAATTCCTGCAAGTTACCCCGAGCGCAGACGTTGGTCACGCTGGGAGAGAAGATCGTACTGCAAGCCCCAGCCGCTAAGCGGGGGGCTCAGCACGCGCGACGTGCGGAGCACGCAGCAGGGCTGGCTGCAGAAGGCTGAAGGGCAGCCTGCCCACGCGGGACGGGACGGGACCCGGCCCACGCGCTGGGACAGCCCGGCCGTGCCTGCAGCGCGGGACAGGTCCTCGTCCCGGCTGCCGCAGCAGCTCTGCAGACACCGCGGGTTCTACAGCACGTCTCCTTCCACCCGCAGATCACTAAGCAAGCATTGCTGTAAAGAATTAACTGTGCCCCAAAACAACGCTCAGTAAAACGGGAGTACCGCTGCAATTTAAAAAATACGGACTTTCTTCCTTTCTCAGCTAGGTAAGGAATAGAAACATCACCAAAGCCAGCAGCTGTCCGCATAAAGAGACACGCCGCCGGGAACGGCTGGAGGGCCACCAAGAAGAAAGCTGACAGAAGCCCCGCTGTACTTGTTCTGCCATTATCTGACATCAGGCCATGTAGGTATTTATGAAGCTTTCTGCAGTGCACTCAGCTAATTCCCAGAAAATCACGTGCCTGCACAGTGAATTCAAGATTAGGAAGCCTTCCAATGTTTTCTTGAGATGTGATCACCATGCAGTACTAACAGCAATTTGAAATTCTGCCTTGTTGGTTGGCTGCCAGACACTGACCCAGCGAGCATCTTATTAAGCCTCCAGTCATCTCTTCCCAGCTATTTATGTCAAACTATATGCTCTGAGGCTTGAACAGTCTAAAGCAACTTCAGACTGGGGACAGAAGGGCAGATATTAGTTACAGAACCGCATTATAAAACATTTAAAGAAATACTAATTGCTCAGAAATTAGCGCTCGTATAACAAGTACGTGACAAGAGGCTCTCTGATGTACTGCTTGCAGGAATAAGGACAGCGAATAGTCACCAAGCCTGAAAGGCTCATTTCATTTCTCTGTAAAAAATTTTAAAAAAGAGTAAAAGAGCCACAGACATTTCTAGCCACTTTGGACAATCAGTCCTGCCTGATTCCCACCGCCCTGGCAGAGGGAGGGCGCGAGTCAGGCCGGCGAGCTGCCGCACCGGGCAGGGCACAGAGCAACACCCCCAGGGGGCTGCCGTCCCCTCCCGGGCTGAGGGGAGCGAGCTCAGAAGCCCGAGCACGCCTGCTGAGTCTGTGCAACGATTTCGCGTTTAATACGATCCATGCAGACACCTGCACGGACAGCCCTGCGGTGACAGGGACCAGAGCTACCGGCCAAGGCCAGCGCCTGCCGCTGCCTGCCTCCCTCCGCCTGCTCAACAGCTGGGCAGCTGCTACGAGCAGAAGGCGCTCACTCTGTGCTGATCAGCCAAGGGAAAAAATCAAGCCTAGAGGGCAAGGCAGCTGAAAGCCACTCAACAGCCGTGCTACAGTTTTTTTGGTATGAAACGGCACCTTATTTAGACAATTTGAAGAATGTTACAGAGGGACACTATGGCTGGGGATTTGCATAATGGGCGTCTACGTCTTGCTTACCTAACGGGAGAAGAATCCCGTCTGTCAGTAAGTCTAGACTGTGGTGTTGAGTCCAGGGGACTGAGGAATCTCCCGGCCAGAAATAACACCCAGTGAGGGCTGGGTGCTGCCATCTGCCGTTACCCACTGCGGGGACGGCACAGCAGCGGCCCCGCTTCCCGTGGCCGCGTCTGGACCAGAGCTCCGCAGCGCGAGGCTCAGCGCTAGCAGCAGCACCGAACGCCGTCCTCCCGCTCGCAGAGCCTAAGCTGACGCTTCCAAGCGCTCCAGGGAGGCCTGCAAGGATCCGCGCCCCGGACGGTGCCTCGCTCCGCAGCCCCGGCCGGACTGCGCCGCTAGCTGTGGCACCCTGCAACAACTGAAGCAACAGTAGCGCGACATCCACTTCATTAAAACGCACAGAGATTATTCGGTATTCGATAAAAGGCCACAGCATAATGGCTTTCACATGCAAAACAATCCCAAGGCTTAAGCGGCCCAACAGAGACCTCTGCGGTTCAGGCAGGCTCACTGCACGCTCCGTCCCCCCGACCGGGGCTGTGGAAGACACAGGGCCCAAGTCACAACGGTCGGTGTTTAGCCACCGGCTCCACCCGGACCGCTGGCTTTGGAGCCGCACAGACCTCAGCTCCCCCGAGCGAGGAGAGCAGCGACTCGTCACCGGCCCACCTTCTTCCTGCCCCGAAGCAGCACCAGCCGGGCACGCTCCTCCCCAGGCCCCAGTGGGGATGTCAAGCATCTCCCGGAACGGGGAGGTTTGAAACGCGGCCAGCTCCCTGCCCCTTCAGCTCTAACCCACGCGCTAACAGAAGTAAAGCTCCTTCTCTGCTCTGAAATACAGCACCCTTGATCTAACGATAATCCTTCCCCAGGACAAGAGAACCGTGTGAGCGAGACACTCCATTCCCAGCCAGGGGCTTCTCATCTCACCAAGCTGAAGTTCCTTTACCTTGCTGGTACTGCACACACGGGACAGGAATTACAGGATTTCACAAAAGGACTGCTGATGCGTGAAGGTACTTCTGAGGCTACGTGGCAAGCACGATTGCCAGGTGTGACACCACGAAGACGGAGGTGACCACAGAAAGGCAACGCTAACGCTCACGTCCTGCAGCCCATGCTCTGCTGCAAAAAATTTGAGATCTCTTCTGTTCCAAGCAGCGTTAGACATCATTTCTTTAAAGTCTAGTAAGAAGATTTGTAAGTATTTTACGTAAGCAGCTGCACTTAAAAGCCAGCATCTGGTGACCAGCAGGGCGATGATGGATGACTGGGATGTGGTCAGGCCCAACTGCACCGCGTCACACGGTGCCACAGAGCTGCCACCCGTACGGCAGACGAGATTCGGGACCTCAGAAGAACGAGATACGTGAAGACACGGCTGTGTGAAAAACAGCAGAAACTATCTTGCAAAACAAAGCGGTGAAAACGCGCTGGTGGAATGCTGTTTCTAGGAAGTCAGAGCAGACAAAATGCCTTGCTTAACCTCACCGCCATTTCCTTCAAGCGCACTAAAATTTACTTGCCCGATACAGCTCTACACCGCGAGGTCAGTGAAGGCATCACTCCAGTTTAAATCAAACTTCAATACTGGGGGGGGGACACACAGGGAAAATATCAACAGAATGGACAAACTGGTCTAAAACTTTCAGAGTAATGCTACCAACTTATCCTCTGCTCCGAGATCACACAAAGCTCTACTGCAATTTAAACAGCACAACTGATATTTAACTTATTTCTTCTATAGAAAAGTCATGAGGCTTTAATCACCACGCTGCTTCATTAACTGGAGATTACTAATTACAGGATTCGTTAGTCAGCAGTAGCAGATAATGTTTCAGTGTTAATTGTTTGTATAGGGAAGACTGGAACTGATGATTTAATAATTTTAATGGAATACAAGGTGATTTGCAAGAGTTGTCCTCAGCAGAACGGATACAAATCTCTACGGTCCTGCTGTGTCACACTCCTCCGGGCAGCAGCAGCTTCACTGGGGCCGATGTGATGCCGGAACTCAGGGAAGACAGCAGGGAGCGAGCGAGGCGCTCGCCTTGCATCACGTGCTGACCTCCTGCCTCCGCTCTGCGCAGGGGCAGGGAGAAGAGCGGACACCTGCACGACCTATACTCCAGCACACGGCAAGAAGCCTACGAAATGGAATGCAAAAGCCACCGCCTGCAGTATCTCCTGTTCGTGAGCCACTGGTTAACACACACGCAACGTTCCAGCAGAGGCTGGATAAAAAAGGAAGCTGAACTCCATCACCCAGCTACAGCAGCTAAAAGCCTGCTCCTTCCCCTGGCTCTGCGCGAGAACAAAGGCTCCCCCGCACACCTCACGCCTTCTGACTAAGAGGGCCATGTCTTCGGAATCTGTGGAGCTCGTTCCCTAATTAGGGAGGTGGATTTCTGTTACATAACGAGCAGAACATCGCTCCACGTGGGCAGAGTAATCACCAGTCTTTGTCTCAGACCAGCCGGAGCAAGAAGAGAGCCTCGGAACTGCGAGCACAGTTGAGCAAGCACCACAGCAGCGTTATCTGCTGCGGCGTTTTCCAACCGTAGCAGGTAAAACCACCATCAGGGAAGGTAAATTAACAATGGAACGATACTGCAAGTTTCACAAGGGCAGAGCTCTTCTTGCTCACCTTCTTACTGCAGCGGAGCAGTTTCGGCTACCTTCTTGTACACGCATGCTTGCCGTGAGGGCATCCCAGTTCTACTTCCTTCTGGAAAGGGAACTGGAATTCAGGAGATCTGCCACTGACATACCGAACAGATGGCACATTGTTAGCATCTTACTCCATTGACAACAGTTTTATCACATTTACTTCAGTAATCAGTGTAATAAAGAAGGCATGGTGTTCACTTCAGTTGTCTGTTTCACTGTTACCTATTTTCTGTCCCGAAGAACGCAATGTCCCAGGTACATTTGGAAATTAACATTGATTTGTTTGAATTTTATGGTGTTTCCAAGTGCATCCTTTTTTTTCCTATTGCATACAACAGACATATTGGCAGGGAACACATTTTCATTTGTTTTCATAAATAATATGCATGACCTGGAGGTCATGTGTGTATTTCTGACCCTGAATCTGAATTTGTGGCATCTGAAACTGGAGATAAATAATGCTTCAGCTACTGGATGAGAGTTGACTTTAATACTCTGCTCTGGATTTCACTGCAATGTAGCTACAGGCCTACAGTCAACAGGTGATGAGCTAAAGTCCCCTGAGGGGCGAAAGGGAGAGGTATTCGCACCTTTGTACTACTGGGGGATGCTGCAGAGCAGTGTTCTAGCAAAAAATCCAGCACAGACTCCTTTGGCGAAACACAGATATTCTGGCAAGCTTAGTTTTCAAGAAACAAGCACAAAAAAAAGTTACAGGAGTAGGACGGAGCTGGCCTTAGGAAAACATTAAAAACACCACGAGAAAAACTTCAAGTCACGATTAGCTTTCTCACGCGCCGGGATGCTCCCTGCTGCACCACTTTACGGTAGGACGACCTTCTTCCTGCCTACCAGTAAGACATTGCTCAACCCTCCTCCGGTCAGCCCAGCTCACCACACTGAAGTCAAAGCTGTTGTGAGCGAGAGCTATGGACTAATTCCAAGAATCCATCTGAGCTGAAATCCAACCCTGCTTGTTTTCTCCACTTACTGTCTGAACGCAAACAATTTTTTTTATCGAGTGAAAACCACGTCATCTACTCTCTGCTGGGTTTTAGGCCACGGTTTGCCTTGCCCCTTTCACCTCCATCTCCTTGAGGTTTCAGTAAATCAAAGGGTGAGGAATAGCCCTCTTGCCAATTTTTTTTTTTTTTTTTTTTTTTGAGTAGCAATTCTCACAAACACCATACTGGAAACAGGAGTGTTAAATGCCAGCTATCTGCATAAATTTGAAGGTGAGAGCGAAAGAGAAAGCCTCACTGCGGAACAGGAAGCACTTGCGTTAGGCTAGGAGACCAAGAGACCAAAAAACCGCATGGGCTAAAAGCGTGGACGCTCCAGACAGCGAATGGCAGAAGGTTCGGGATCGGCCTCTGCACAGCTCCTGGCCCCCCACCAGCGCTCCAGCCCCCCACGACCAGCAAGCCACTTGCTGCTTCCTCGCATTCCCCTGCTCGAGCCAAGCTCTCCATCGCATTGCCCGCATGCTGGAGGCAGCCGCCGGATCCGGCCGCTCTCGGCAGCGGCGGCTGCGCCAGCGAGAGCAGGTGGAGAGGAGCCCGCGTTCCTCCGGCCCGAAATAGCAGATGCCAGAGCTGGGGCCTCGCTCATTGCGATCATTCCTGAAGCAGCACGGGCCCGCCAGACCCCCGTCCGCAAGTCAGTAATGAACCCACAAGGGGCTGAAATTTGGTGGATTTTGTCAAACGAGTGGCACGCCCCTCCCAAAATAAAGTACGGGAGGCAGGCAGGGAGCAGTCACAGGGCTGCGGAGCTGATGGCCACCAGGAACCGGGAAACGCGTCCTCCTCCTCCAGGGAAGCACCTCCACCGGGGGCTGCGGTCCCTGCCTCCCCCACGGCACGGGCTGATCAGCCACGGCAGAAGGGGGTGAGAAAGACAAGCGGCCTGGAGGAATTTCAGCCATCAATAAGTAAATAGGCCCTCTCCATACAGGATGGCGTGCCTTTTATAAGGAAAGGGAATGAAGATTGCTTTCCCAATATCCTGCCGTCTCCTGCTAATTGCTGTAAGAGATGAACTTGCCCCCGTAAATCACAGGCTGCACTGAGCCAGCGTTCAGCTGTAGCCCCCACTCACTGCCTCCCAACTCTCCCAGCTATATGTGATTTTACAGCATGAAAAAATAATTACTGCTTCTAAATTGCAAACAGATTTAAATAGCAAGCAGCTTGGCCCTGTGAAGTATGTGCAGTTGTTTAAGTGTCTCTGGTGCTCTGTAAGAGGCGATAAATGCCAAGCTGCCACAGGAATCGGCTGCCGCCTCCGAGCTGCAGGGGACAGCTCAAAGCCCCAGTGAAAGATGAGCCACCCAAAACCAAAATCGACCTTTTGGCTAAACTGAGCTCTGCTGAAAGCAGTTATGAGTGGCAACATCCAGTATGGGGATTTTCTTCGAGTCATATCATGGCCATTACCTTACGCCAGTTTGAGGGAGGAAAAAAGAAAAAAAGAACCCTTATCTATACAAAAGGAAGTCCAGAAGCTACAGCTACTTTAGTGAAAGCCTGAAATGACATCACAAACAGTGCATCTATTTGCGTTGCTCTTCCTTGAACTTTGTCAATGCACCTGTCTTCTTGATTGCTTCTTCTTTCCTTTTGCTTTAAAAGCAACGCAGGGATTCCTGGGCTGCCAAGTCCAGCTCAGCGCTACCACAGCAGCCACCACAGCATTTAAAATCCCTTTTGTAATCGGTCACCATTTTAAGAGCTGTTTAGGTCTTCTGCAAGTACAGCCTTTTGGAGACCGTGGTAGAACCACAGCAGAAGTCTCTGCAGCTGAAGGTGGTCCCTGAGCAGCTCCATGCAGCAGACGGGAACAACACTGATGAGAGCAGTGCCTTCCTGCGAGGCGGCTGCAGCTCGGACAGGGACATTTAACCCCTCCATCCCGGACAGTCCATCCCTGCAGTACTGGCTTGTGGCCCCTGCAAAGCTGTGCAGGAGACGCTTGTCGCTGGGCCCTGGACGGAAGGCTACCTGTTAAGCTGGAGTCAAACTGTGCAGGAGCCCGCGCTGCCACACCAGCAGCCTGCTGCCCGGGCTCCTCCTGGTTCCCCCTCCGCCGGTTTGCGATCAGTGCCAGCCTTGAGGACACCCTGAACTCAGCCTGATGAGCAACAGCAGCCTTTACCTCACTTTTTTTTTTGAACTAAAGGTTAATGCATGAGGAACAGTTTGCAGCAGGGAAAAAGCAAGCCAAAAACTTTCCAGAGGAACACAACACCATCTTTGGCTTTCCGCAGAAATGAGCCTTTTGTTTACAGGCTTGCAGAAGCTGACTCTAGGGGCTGGTCTGTTCTTGCTCAGAGAGGGAAAACAAGCCTGACCTCAGCGTGCTGGAATAAACTCTGCCCCCTCCTTCCTTACATGCTTCTCCCAGTGCAAAGGTAAAGAACATGATATCCCACAGCGTGACCCAGCTGAGCAAAGCGTGACCACACACACTCCTGCTTACTGATAGCGAAAACAAGACCGCTGGAGCCAAGAAGGTAAACTAACAGGACGAGCTCCTGCTTCCATTCATCAGGCGACACTGGCCAGCACTTCCTAGCTGGCGAAAGGTCTCCAGTAAGTCAGCTGGCCCCCAGTACACCGAGTACAGCATTCGCTGCTCAACACACAGCTCCCAGCGCACCGAGAGCCCCGCTGCAGCCACTCCCCTATCTCCCACTTGTACCATTTCCTACGCAGTCGACAAGCGGGCTGCAATTTCCTTCAGGCGGATATTGCACACCAGCACTTGCCTGAACAAAGGACCTAAACGTTGTCGTGTAAGAGTCAGAGGGGCTCTACCATTCTCATTAGAAACAGCTACTCGTCACGGGAATTTGTCACACCAACAGGTCTGCAAAAACCAGCTGGTTGTATTTGGTCCTTTCTCGACCTATGCCCTGTTTATGCTTTGGGCCAGAATCCCTTGCTCGAGCCTGCTCTGCAAACAGGCAAGCTGCTAGCAACACAAGTGCCAGCGCTGTCAAAGATACCTTGAAGTGGGCGGGAGCAGCAAGAAGGGGAATTCCTTTCCGAACTAACTGGAAGCGGCAACAGTTGGTAATGCAAGGCATCTCCCAAGGCAGAGCCTGCAGCTGCCAACATTCCCTCAAAGTCAGTGCAGAACTAGAGGGAAGACAGATCATCCCTTCCAGCCCACCAGAAAGCCTGTGCTGCCAGAACTCCGTGGGAGACAGTTGCTGCAGAAGAGCCTTTCCACCACTATCGTCCAGCTCACCAGCAGGAGGAACTTGCCATCCTTCCCTCGGACACTCCAAGATCCGGTGGATCGCAGAGCAGGCAGGGGCTGATGCTATCAGCTATTCCAACTGTGATTAATAAAAAGTTCTATGAAAAGATTAGAGAGAACATATGAATACAAGATTCACAAGGACATCCTTCTGCAGCCAGAGGCTGTTGTGTGACTAGTCCTTCGGATTTTTAAAGAATGCTAGAATATGTGACAAAGCGTAAAAATCAAAGATCCTGCATTTGTACGGTAAACAAGACACCAGCCCGATCGCCTCTGCAAATAAAGGTTGGCGTACAATGTTCCTGATAACATGAATTGGGATTTCAAAGTGAGAATAAGAGAAAACTGCATTTGCACTGGCCATGACTTTAGACTCCTTAGCTCCAGCCTGCAGTCCGCTCATTCTGCTGTCACAGATTTGGAGCACTAAGGAGCCCCTGCGTTTTAGGAAACGCAGAGCCGCGGTACCCCGCCAGCACCCCACTCGTGTGGAACCACCACACTCCCACCCAGGGGAGAGCCCCGCTCTGGCACGAGCAGCGTGCCCACGCGGCGTTCAGCGCGGCCCACGGCACGGCCGGTGCCAGCTCTGCCCGCCCCGGCCTCGTGCAGCGCGGTTGGGTAACGCAGAACAGCTCACGGAAGGTAGGAAGCTGCCAAATGGCCAAAGGCTCCCTTCAGGATGTCTGATGGATCCCTAATCGAGGAATTTGGGAACTGTTACATGCTGTACCCAAGGGCCAAACTACAGCATTCCAGGCAGGTACTGCTGACTGACAGATAATGAGCAGACACCACGCTGCATCGGCACGAGACCGTGATTCACAGCCATGCGGCAATCACACGGGGCGAGCGCCTGCCGTGCAGCGCGGCGCGTCTTCTCACCCGGGCGAGTAGGTCGCGGACCCACACCAGCACTTCGGGTTCCCCCAGCACTGACGGCTCAGTGAAGTTAAAGGGAGAGGAACACATTAGCCGAGGTGAAGGTGCTCAGATCACACTCGAAATTAAATAACCTTAACGGGATAACCCACACCGGTTTTAATTCTGCCACTTAATACTCTAAAAATAGGCAAAAGATACTGGTCCAGAGGTAGGTTTTGTCCTGTCTCCAAAAATATACACCCAGAAATAGTAAATCTTTATCAAATAACTGCGCCTGGACAACCAACGCAAAACATCCGTGGTAAAGAGAGAGCTTGTAAAGTTTTTAACTTTTCCCCATTAATTCCTCCAAGGGATGAGCAGATTCTTCTTTCCTTGTCCACAGAAATCCTGCCATTTTCCAGCATACAGCCCAGGATTTTTGCTAAGTAACAGCTGCCACAGCCAGTGCACATTTGCTTTTGGAAGCAAACTGCTAATTGTGAAGTTGCTAGGAAGTCTGTTCTGGCAACCTGCTCTGGAACCTCTCTTTGAGTCCTAAAAAGGGAAGGCTCGGAGGAGAGGCAAGCAAGAAGGGCCTTCCCTACGTCCCGCACACCTCGAGGGACCTTTGCTGCAAGCCGGAAACCCGCAGAAACCATTCAACAGGACCCCCCCAGTACATTTGTCACTTTGAGGCCCCTCCAGAGGGGAATTCTGAGCAGCAGCTGCTCCTGTGAAGCTCGGCTCCTTCTGGGTTTCCGAGCAGAGCAACAGGAAACACGGCCAGCAGCTGTGCTGCTGGAAGAGAGAACGCAGCCCGGCACCCGCGCACCACGCACCGTGACAGAGGGATCCGCGCGTGGGCAGCTTCACGGGGGGGAAGGTGTAACTAGACCACGTCCTCCTGTAAGAAGCAAATCGTAACTGAAGCGTAGAATGCCTTACACGCTCATCAGCCCGAAGGAGCAGAGGTGAGCAAGGGCAGCTAGCACGGAGCGAAGCAGCTCGGCTGCGCGGCGCGCGAGCCCCGCGTTCGCCCGCCCGGGCACTCTGCAGCCAGCGCAGGGCTGCGCGGAGCAGCCTGGGGTGCTCCGCAGCGCAGTTACTGCACAACCATGCATTCCTGCTCGGGCTTTGTTTTTCCTCTGAGCAAAAGAGGAAAAAGTTTAAAATAAACCTTGCAGACAGCAACATTCCATCTGCAAGAGTTCATTCTTTAAAGGAACGGGACAAACTAATTCCTCAATAAATATTTGGGGTTACAACTCCGCTTTGCAGCATCTCGTTCAACACTTCCAAGGGTTTAGAGAGCCAGTAATAGACTCAGGACACCAGTCCATGGAAATAACAGGACTTATTTCAGCAGTAACAGAGCTATTTTTAAAAATTCTACTTATGGGATGCCAATTTCCTCAAGCTGTTTGGAAAATGAAATTTAAAAATGTACAAACACTAACGGAACAAAAGCGCGCTATAGCAACAGCCTTCTTTCGCTAGGAGATGCACTAGATATGTTTCCGGACTTTCCAATTCTCTTTCATCCAAAATATCACCTTTTCCTCCTTTTAGACAACAGATTAAGAACAACAACAAAAAGTCTGTATGTCTGCAGCAAAAAATGCTTATGGGGAAAGTTTATTCCTAAAAAAAATCTGCCAGTTTTAGCAAATGCCTCCAGCTGTTACAAACAGATCAGACCAGTGACAATACACTGCTTCACCCTAGGGACGCTTACGTTTAATGTAATTAGATTAGCTCAACGTCTCTGCCAAGCAAATAAGCAACACAAGAAGTTCTTTTATGCTGCTGACAACCTCCTAAAAATCGGAGGAATTTTAAAATGTACACCAACCTAACAACTGCTTGCAACAGGAAGAGGAGGTGAAAGAGGATCCAGCTGAAGCAGCAAGGGAGAATTCATTACACTGTAAATACCGAAGTGAAACACAGATGGGATGCTGAGGTTTATAATTCTTAAAGTGCCATTATAAAAATGCACAGGCATTTGCTTTAACATATTATGACAGGCATTCAACGGGGTAATGCATAGCTATTTTCATAGTTGCACCAACAATTCAGGAACTGTTCCAGTAAAACAAATACTAAACTTCAACAGGCTGTTGACTTCAAATCGCTAAAAATGCCACACAAAAAAAATAACGACAAACTAGCATTGCTCCCAAGCTAGCAATAAGTACTCCCCAGGGAAGGGATCTTTCCCGTTTCCTACAAGATGGACAAAGTTCAATTTGCTCTGCCATTACAGAAAGCGAAAAGCAGAGAAGAAAAACGTCTTCTCGAAGGAAAGGAAGGATTGAAAAGCAAGGTTAATAGTCTGGCTTTAAACGTGCATATTTCTCCTGGGATACGTTTTCATCTCAAAGCAACTTCTGAGGTTATTTCAATGTGCTTTCATGTTATACAAGCGTCCTACCTTCTAGAGGCTATCAAGCAATTTTATACAGTCAATTAGCAAGAAAACTAAATAAATGCCATAACGAACCCTGGGAAAAGGGGGTGCTCTTGATTATCAGTGATTACTAGGCCAGGGCAGCATTATTTCTGCAAGATGTAAGTCGCCAATGAAGATGTCTTCATGTGAATCTAGCAGCCGAGCAAAACCTGAGGGGATTAAACCCAGCTTCCCAAGTAACAGATAGGTGCTGTGCGAGTCCTGGCTGGCAGCAGCGAACTGCTGGCTGCTCACCACGCAGAGCTGAACGGAACAAAAGCGTCCACAAACGGCTCCTGGAAACAGAAGCCAAGCCTAGCAGTGGCAACTTGTTCACAGCTCTGCTTCAGGAACGGCTTAAAAAGGAAAAAAAGCACACGGCAGGCTGGGGAGAGATGCACGCTTACATACTTCAGTAAAAATTTGCCTCTTCAGTGAAGAAAGATTTGGTTTTAAGACGGAGACTGGCATAAGCATTTCCTGTTTGGAGCCCCAAGGCAACATATTGTAATATAACAACCTCCATTAGTTCTCCTTTTTTTTTCTCCCCAATTTCCTTATGTTTTGAATTAACTCTCCAGTCCACTCTGACTCACAGCAAAGCTCTATGCTGACCCCACAAAAGTCGCTCCCTTCTTGGAGGAGACACCAAGTGCAAAATGTAGGGCAAAATGACGCAAGTGGAACAGGCAGGGGACCTTTTTTTTTTTATGAAAATGAGGCAACAGGAAGCACTGCTGTATTCCTGCCACAACCTGGGGAAAGGACGAACAGTCGCACAATAATATGCAGCTCCTAATACATCTGCTAACGAGCACGCCGGTCAATTACTCATTCCAAATTGATTTAAGGACTTATGCTCTCTCAACTTTCTGGAGACTGACGCTGCTTCTCTCATCACGAGCAGCTCACGCCTGGCAGCCGCAGATGCCGTATGGTCCAGCTGCCAGGGACACACTGCCCTCTCTTGGAGATCCCACTCAGAATCCAGACTCGGAAACCAGCCTTGCGGAAGGATGCTGAAGACCAAAATGCTGTTGGCATCGCTTAAAAAAATTTCTGCCTGAGCGGCAAATCAGGGACAAGCAACTCTGCTAACACTGCCCTGCCTGAAACAGTGCTTTGAAGGAAGAAGAGTGAACGGCAATTGGAAGAGCTGCATTTCAGGTAGGTCAGTTTTAACTGATAACCTTGGAGGTACCATCCTATCAAAACTTTAATCTTTTCACCTGGAATGGTAAGGCGGACAGCGCATGGCACAACCGTGCCTACCCTGGAGTATACTACATCTAAAACGAGTGGTGATACCACGTTAACAATCATCAAAGAACATAGCGCAGAAAGAAACCATTCCAACTTACAGACAACAGCTACATCAGGAAATCACTTTTCTTTGTGACCTTGGGGTAATTTTAGACACTTAACGTCCTGCTGAAATCCAAGGGACTGAGCATCTAAACACCTTCACAGACATGGACTTTTATGTTTCAGTTCCCCAGCAAGGAAACAGGAGTGGTCTCACCTGAAAGTCGGAGCTAAAAATAGAGGCTACTGCTCAAAGCAGCCACCCTTGCAGCAGTCAGAGACCCCAGCCTACTGCTGGAAACAACAGCCTAGCTGTACTGTCACCTGAAAGCTCCGATTGTTACCGTTACGTAAGGTGCCTGAAGCTTAGCCATAATTTACTGAGCAGCCCTCTGAGGAGCACAGCCTTCACAGACAATTATTTAACCATTCACCCCCTGCATGACTAAGGGACTAGCCGATGCAGGGTACGTGGAGATTTAGCTCCTAGCACTCTAGACAGAAAAGACAGTTCAGACACTGCCCTGCTGGTCCTGAAAAAGCACCTTCCAGCTGTGTGCTGCCTGAGAGCAGAGCGTACAGAGGTGCTCACTGCAGTCACTGCAACTTTGCAGTAGGACAGGAAGCTGGCAGATGTCGACGCTCAGGGCAGGAGGAGAGGAGCAGCCCTTCCTGAGGCTGCTGCGTGACCAGCCCTCAAGTTATAACCCTCAAG
Source organism: Chauna torquata (assembly GCA_013399475.1). Taxonomy (NCBI): domain Eukaryota; kingdom Metazoa; phylum Chordata; class Aves; order Anseriformes; family Anhimidae; genus Chauna; species Chauna torquata. The sequence goes on from VXAL01006965.1 coordinate 65,573, forward strand.
TTATGACCTTTCAAGGAACAGAATAAAAAATTGCAAATGCCAACCGCTTGCCAGCTGTTACCCAAGCAGCACCAAAGCCTTGGCCAAACCATCTCCAGGTGACTCTGAGCGTGCTGCCAGCACATTCATGCTACTCACCTCGCAAGATATCCCTGGTTTGGGGAGCCAAGGACACAGAGACTTGAAAAGTCACCTGTGAGGCAGGAGGGACGGTTTGGGTGGCGTTTTGGTGCACCGCTGCATAAACATACCTGGTTAGGGAGTGTTCACGCTGCCTTCTTCAGAACAAAGGCAGATGCACTCTCTGGCTTGAGAAATGGACAGTTCTCCTAAAAGAAAGGAAATGGAGAGTTTTCAGCAATTAAAACGTTACTGCAGGGAATGCCTGCTACTCTGTGAACATCAGGCTTTGATCCAACCAGCTGAAGCACCTCACTTTTTTTTTTTTTTTAAAGAAAGCAGACATCAGAGGCACACAGCTACAAAGACCCTTTTCACACTGACAGACACAGGCAGTACGTTCTCCCTGTGTGAAACCAGGCTAGACTTGGCTATCACAGAACTATTTCAGGTCACCTAATAAGCATGAGGGAAATGTCACATGGACTCAGCGGTCAGCGACTCAGCCGCTGCGCTGCTCAGCCAGCCAGGCTGGCTGCTGCCCTGGAGGCAGAGCACCTGCCTGCACTCAGTGCAGTTCATGCTCGAGTCTGAAGGTGGCCCCATCCTCACAAGAGATGCCACTCGCTCGTGCCTCCCTGCGCAACAGAAAAAACATCATTAGGCACACAAAGAATGAAGAAATATTCCGAATGCTTAGTCAGCCATCAATCACACGTTATTTGTCATACGCTGACAGCAGAGCTGCTGTGAAGGCAAGGAAGTGGTCACATACACGCATTATATATTTCTAAAGATGTAAGACTGCAATATAGAAGCTTCAACAAAAGAAACTAGAGAAAAATAGCCTGAGCAACTCATGGAAGTCAGAAAGAGAATGACAAAGACAGATTTAACTAAACAAAGGGAAGAGGAAGGCATATCTGCACTGTTTCATTTTTTGTTCCTCCTCACAATGATCAAATTAAAAAGCCCACACACTTAAATTAAGTGCAAGTTAAAGGGGAGTTGGAAATACAGTCATTCAGAATCACTATTTAGGTTAGGAAAATTGCTGCATTATATTCCTTTGTCAAGTGGCAGATGATGAAATCTGCAGAAGAAAATGCGGAATTTGGACCCATCTCACACAAGAGCCCGAAGGAAACCCAGAGACCACAGGCACAGGTTTACCAAGCAGCCCCTAGGGAGCCCTGGCCCCATCAGGAGCGCCCAGCGGGGCACGCATGACGCTAACAGGACACGAGCGTGTCCCTGCAGCGACCCCAGCCTCTTCCCCAACGTCCTCAGTGCAGCTACGGCCCACCGAGTGCCAGACCCCAAGGGTAGGGTTTTTTTAATATATAAAATACATATATATATATATGTTTTAAACTGGATACACAAAGAACACAACCAGTACTGGGGGGGGAGCAGGACGCACTCAGCGCCGTGATTTACCTCTGCTCGCGAACCTTCGCTACGTTTAATTTATACACCTGAAAATGCCTCCGATAAAGCCCTGGCTCCACCGAGGTCGAGCAAGGTTTGTCACTGACTAAGACGCGACACGGCTGTTCGCCTTCTGCGTGCACCACGCCGCGCCTGCAGCCCCGGTACGACTGCAGCACTCAGCCCCCGGTGCCTGGCAGCCACCTCGGCGTCCCCAGCAGCCACCAACCCGGGGACGCAGAAGCAGCGAGACCCCTCCGAGGCTCGGCCCCCGATGAAGCCCTCTCCAGCCGTTAGAAGAGGAACACCCACTTCATGCTACAACATACAGCGAAAGGAAGCACAAAGGGAGAACACTAGCCTTCTTACTGCAGGCAGCCGCAAGCTTTTGCGAGCTTAGGCTTCCTTTAAGGTGCGATCGAGGCAACGCGGGCACCGGCGGCTGCGGGCAGCAGCATGAAAGCAGATGCTGCGGGCTCTGCGAGGGCAGGTACCTGCCCAGCTTGTTTCCAGAGGGAACTGTTTGATGTCTAATCATTAACAGTAAAAAACACCCCAGATAAAAGTCAGCTAGCAATAGACCAAAGCAATGATGCATTTCGAGTCGGCAGAGTCATTACAGTCACCAGGAAGCGCGGGATGTTTGCTTGTTCCTGTTATGGCTCTACCGGGTTTCCCCTGCAGAGGGGACAGCTTTGCAGGAAACAATATAAACTAGAGCTAGAAACAGCCACCTATTCGTTCTTCAAACCTCCTCCTCCAAACAGCAGGAGCATTCACTCCAGCACGCTGAAGCAGCGGGATCAGACGTGCTCGCACGTTCGGGCATTTTAAGCTGCCGCTGCCGTTGAAGACGAGAGGCAGCCGCGGTGCTGCGAGCCCGCACGCCGCAGGGGCTGCGGAGCTGCCGCATCTGAGAGGCGCAAGCTGAAAGGCACCAGCCCGACCGCTCACCTGCGCAAACCCCAGCCCCAGCGCGCTCCGGGACCAAGCGGCACGGGAGTCCCCGAGAGCCTGGTCCGAAGGAGGCACCGGGAAACGAGGGCGCCAACGCGCGTGGCACGCCCGCGCTGCGGAAGACGCCGCGCACCCGCGCCGCTGCGTACACCAGGAGCAGACGCAGTGCGCGTCGGGCCAACGCCAGTCTCCTGCCTACGGCCTCCAGGTGTCAGACGGCACGGCCGATGGGCTCCGACCCGGCCGTCAGACGCTGCAGCGGGCACCGCCACGAGGACACGCGCAACGCCGAGTCCTCGCAGCCTGCCAGGGAGCTTGCGGCATGAGGACGCCCAGGAGCCGCGTCGCGCTCCAGCCCGCGACGCACTGACGCCTACCAGCCCGCGCGCCGGCACGCAGAGGCGGTGGAATCCGGAGAACCGCTGGGGCTGGGGTTTGAGCGCTGCGTGTCGGGCTGATATAAATCGTTCTTCTCCTTCGCTACCAGAGGTACGTGGACTCCGTGGATGAGCACGAAGAAACTCTGCAACACAAGCGCCATCTGCATCACCCTCGCTAAACCTTCCCGCTTATATTTATCATTTCACTCTCTTCCCCCAAAAAACTTAAAATAAGTGCAGTGTTCAAAGTGTTTCTAAACAAATTAAAGCATAAAAAAAAGTCTGAAAAGCTCTAAGAAAAAGGCAGCGGCATGTCAACAACCACATCTGTCTTCACTTGCCGAAGCTAAAACGTGGCTCTGCCCATCGCGCGACAAACCAGGGCCCTGCGCCCGGCTGTAAACGTGGTGCCAGTGCCTCCGCGGAACCGAGCGTCTCCCGCCGGACCCGCCGTCCTTCCCTGCGGGCAACGACAAGCCCAGGAGACGCGGCGCGGTGCCCTGCCCTCCCTGCCCCACCGATCTGCGGCAGCAGACGAGACGACAGCGCTTCTAACACGCGTTCCAGTAGCTTCACGCTGCAATACCAAGAAAAGCGATCAGGATTATGACATGGCACCACAAAACAAAACGTTCGCTGGTTTCAACAGAGCCGTTTGCCATTCGTTCTTAATCTTCTCGCCCTGTATTTATGGCAAAATACCCAGATAACACACAGCTATGCTGTGCTTGAGTGCCACAGAAACAGGCTTTTTTTTTTTTTTAAGCATATTTAGAAAGTGGTATCTGAATAATACCTTGCCCTTTTGCAGTTTCTTTTATCAAAAGCTCTCAAAAGCTTCTCAAGAAGCAATAGCTTGCTTCCCTACTAACCTGGTGCTGAAAATATCAGCTGCCTCATTACAATCATGTTGATGCTCCTAAAAATCCACCGTCAGAGGCTTGGGAAGCAACCGAAATCCAGTCCCAGACCAGTGCCCTAACCCAGCGGTGCTGCCTGAAAGGTCACCCCTTCACCCACAGGCGCGATGCGAAGCCAGGACCGTAGAGGTACACGGGCTGCTTACAAGGACACAATTTAACTTCAGCTCTGTTCTTAGCACCTACGTACAATAGCACGGTCATCCTCGCTCAGACCAGCCAACGGGGCTGCAATTACACGCAAACCTCCTAAGATCGGAGCAGCAGCCACTATTGGTAGAAAGCTGAAAAAGCCTTCAAATGCTACAGAAAGCCCCCTCTTAACGAGCTCTGCTCCAGTGTCGCAGAGCCAAGAAAGCAAACTAATATTTACACGAACGGATTAGAGCTGAATCTTCCATAAATCTGGCCATGCAAAGAAATCAGCAAATTCATTCATGGAGAGGGACTCGCCAGCTCTTGCTGCACAGGCGAGAGGTCCCCAACTCATGAGCTCTCACTTACGAATCCATTCATTTCTAGCTCGTTTACACAGCTCGCAAAGCCCCGAGAAGAGTACTTGTGGACAACTCTGCCAGCAAGTGTTCTGCTCCCTGAATTCTTCCTAACACGTCCTACAGCCTAACGGGAACGCCCGCAGGTGTTAGGGACAAGCAGTAATCATGCAACAGGTTCACCTGCTCCTTAACCTTCCCCTCCAACAAGAAGCTCCACAAAACCCCTTAAATCAGGGTGCCACAGCACGCAGCGCTGCGCTGGAAGGACGGTGCGAGAATCAAGAGCAAGAGCACCGTCAGCTTGCATCACCCTCTGCTCTTAGGACAAATTAAACAATGGCAGTGAAAATGAAAGTTGCTTTGATATTCTCACCTAAGCTCGGCCTACAGGCCACAGGACAAAGTGCCTACCCCGTGAAAACGTAAAACACAAGGATTTGAGAATTCAGCCATTCACAAACACCCAGCGCTACCAGTCCTGGGAAAGGAAACGCTCCTCTTCAGACGCAACCTGCAAGCAGGCTGATGTACGAGCAAGGACGCACGGAAGTACAGACGATGCGGACAAAAGCCTCTCAAATATTTAACAATAACGGGGTTATGCGGTAGTGCCCCAGACCAACCCTGCTCCCGGCCCGCAGTTACGTTTTATTTCCTACCAGCACAAGGCTGCAGGTTATGCCCTCGCTTCTTGCCTGAAGGAACGGGAATCTGCGTTGCCGCATCACGCGCCGCCAGCAAGCAGCCAACAAGAGATCGAAACACAGAGCCGACCTGCGGGTTAGACGTCCTTTCACAGTAATTAAAACAAAGCATTATATTTGATTAATTTTTACCTTGTACGCACTTAAAAATCCCCGCAGCATTCGGACAACTGCCGACAGCAGCCAGCCGCGTCGCTCTGCCCGGCGGTCCCAAACCCGACCTGCGGGGCGCGGGGTCAGCTGGATGCTAACCCAGTATCGGTCCCCGCGGGAGTTTGAACCCGTACGTGCCACAGCAGCACGCGCGTGCAGAACGTGAAGGAGAAGGCTTTATTTACGCAGTCAACAACAGCCTCAAGAATGGCAGGATCAAATCAAGGAAAAATGGTTCAGTGCGAAAGGCCAGCAGACGGAGGAAGCCCTCGGGAGCCGGGCAGCCGCACCGAGACCCCTCGGCGTCTCGAGCTCCGCTGCAGACGCCCGCGCCCGCAGAACTTTGGACCTGAAACGCCTCGCGGGCGCTCGGCAGGACCCGCGTGGCGCTGAGCCTTCGTGCCGCCGGGAGCCCTCCCGCGCCTCGGCTCGCTGCGGGTGCCGACGGATTTCCCATGCCGTGAGCGGCTGGCTGCGTTCAGCCCCAGCCGAGACTTCCTGCCCCGCCACCAGCCCTCCCCGAGCGCTCTTCCTGAGCGCCCTGGAGACGCTCGCCCCTTCCCGGCCGGCAGCGCTCCCCTCCCAAAATCCTGAGCAGCCGTTTGGGAGCAGCACGCTTTTAAATCACAGCGGTAAGCGCAAGGGGGGCTTTTTGTAGCGTTTCACCTACAAAATAACAGCATATACCTTCCCATCCAAACAAGCTCTCCCAGCTGCTATTTACTGAAGAGGGTAGGAAGTGGTTACCCTCGAGCTGCAGCTAAACCACAGCCACTTTTAATTTTTTCTTAATGCAGTAAGAAGGGAGCGCGGTAACGGAGCGCACAAAAGAGACGCGCACAATACATCTCCTCTGTTGGTTGACAACCCTCTTCTATTTCGGGAATGCTCATCTGCAGGTGGAATTGGATTTATGTTCCCATGACTGACAACACAACTCACTCGACTCCGCTCCATCCCGGCCTGTGGCAGCTGCTGCTATTTTGAGCGCTACGTCTCAGCGCTGCCGAACGGTACGATTCCAAAGGCGAGAACATTCCCAGAACACGAGAAAGGCATTTTTCACATTTTCAAAAGAAATGATGGATTTTTAAAAACTTTTGCAGAAGAGGCGAAGAACCCTCTCCAGCACAGGCAGGGTCTACGTGCTCGAAGGGGCTTCTGGAAGCAACCCACGGAGCCGCTGAGACCGCAGCAACGAGACGAGGCAGAGCCCCGCAGCCCGCCCGCTGCCCCGCGCCAGCGCAAGGATTCCTCGCCAGCGAGCAGCACAGCTGGCTCCGTCCCCTCCGCCCTGCCACGAGCCTCACCTTCCGGCAGAAGGCTGAGGACCAAGTCCTTCAGCAGGCACCGCTACAGCCAGCCTGTGCCGGGCCTGGTCCCAGAAGTATCCGGGGACGAGAAAGAAACGGAAAGACGTGACGTAACATTGCGTAGGTAACACACATACACTAAAAAAATTATTAAATCTAGCATATATTTTTTTCCATGCATGCACCACATATTTTTCACAAATATGCACCAAAAAAGCAGCACCTTTTTTTTTTTTTGAACACTTAAGAAATGTAAGAGTTAATTGCTCCTTAGGAGCCTCTGGAAAGTGTCAACCCAGATCCCTAGAAAGGAAAGCTGAGGGTGGGATAATAAGGCGCAGAATGTTAACCATCTAATTAGTAATCAGCGAAAAAAATTTTACCGTCAGTCAAAGCGCTGACTTTTCCAGGCTTAACACTGACCCACGCGAGCAGTGCGGTTCAGCTGGAGCTGCTGGGTCCCCCCGAGGTCCGCCCGCGGCCGGCGGCCAGAGCAGCCCCGCGCCCTCCCGCGCGAGCGGCACCGGCTGCAAGGTGCCTGCCGCAGCTCCCGTCAGCCGGCTCCCGCCGCACTCGGCCACAGCAGCCGCGTCGGGTCGGCAGCTGTTTCAGCCGTCACCAGCTCGTGTCTCGAACAATGCCTGCAGTGAACAATGCCTGGACAAATTACACTCCGGTCGGGCAGCCACCAGCTGCAGCTCACACGCACACAATTTTTTAACTAATATTCTGGAGCATTCTTCCTCGTCCTCCAGGAGCGGAATCGCTTGTGCCCCACAGGGCTGTTAGAAAATAATTACTTGTCTAAACCCCCAGGCCACCCTTCCAAAGTAGGTGTGCCCCATGACTGACGTCTGGCAACCAACCAGCTCCGTCCGCATTGGTATGCTGCGCGCCCGGAGCCGCTGCTGTCACTTGCAACGGCTCCTGTTACATCCACACCAACAAATGTGAAATCCTTCCTGCGCCCCAGCGTCCTCTCTCTAAGGCTGCATGCCTTCCTGCTGACGCCTTTACGAGCCGTATCTGCTCTTTATCGCGTGCGCTAGTAGATCAATCTTTAAAGCAGTTTCTCTAACCTCAACGAGTTCGTACAGGAGGCCGTAAAGCCATGAACTGGAGCAGTGACAAACGAACTTGGCGCTGCACCTCGGCAGCAAACCGATTTTGTTGCTCTTCCCAGAAAGAAATGTGCAGCAAGCCCCCCCGGAGCGGCGGGTGGGATTGTGCTTCAACGCGCGCGGGGGAGGCCGCAGAAGCCCACCCGTTCGTCGCTCCTCCTGGGGCCGCGCTTCCTGCAGCTGGCTTCCAGATGCAGCCAGCGCTACAGCACCGGGAAGCGTGCACCCCCGGCCCGAGCGGGATGCGCACAGCGCGGCCCGAGGGGCAGCCCTGGGACGGACGCAGGAGCCAGGCTCAGCTCACGGGGAGAAGAGAGGCAGCAGGCACCCAGCTACTTGTCCGTGCCACCGGCCGCCCGCTCGGTGCGTTCCAGCCGTCGATTTGTCTCTCAGAAGACCCCTGCGCTGCTCTGCACGGCCCTGCCTGAGGCCAAGCACAGCTGATCCAAGCTAACGGAGCGCGCCGGCCTGCTGACGGGCAGACACCCGCGCTTGGAAACACAAACCGTCCTGGAAAACGTCTGCAGGCCACGCAGCACGGGTTACAGACTGGATGAGAAAGGCACGATGAGACGTTCGCTTCTGTCCAAGCACTTTTACATTCCTCTTAGAGAGTGCTTCCTGCAGGAACAACAATAAACAGTCTCCGGTCCCACCTGCAACAAAATCGACTTTTCCTTACCTTAAATCCTTGTCCTGACCGGCACCTAACTCCACCCCACCCGCGGTTACCTTTACCTTACTCCAGACAACACAAGGTGAGGTGTCCTCTCAGCTCACACACTTCCTGTTCTCTTCTTTACCAACAAACGCCCAAGAAACCAACAAAAGCCAACAAAGTCAGCTGGGAATCCCTAAGCCACAAAGCGTGGTTTGAAGACTATCGGCGCAAATTTGCAGTCTCCTCTCCAAACTTCCCTCCATTCTTGGTCGGACAGGACACTAACCTGCTCTCAGCTGCTAGTCAATATTTCACATTTTCTTCTAATCCTTCCCTGCTTTTCAAAACCAATACCTCCAAAAATTTCATGTAGAGAACAATTTACTTATTTCCCCATTTCTAAGCTATAGTTCTAGCCCTTAACAGAAAGCATGCCCGGTAGCAGGAGGCGCGTTCCACTCCCACCTGTGCCAGCTGCAGCAGGTACTTTACAAATGCTCATTTTCTATCCCACCTCATGATCGGCAGCACTTTTGTTTCGAGCCTTAGAAGCCAGCATCTCACAGCGACGGCAGCCTATGGGTCAAGATTAACAGCGTGACTCCACACGCGATCCAACCGCGGGAATGACGACAACGTTCAAATCTGGATTAGCTGCAATTAAACCTGCCTGACACCGGCGTGCCTTCCCTCGGATGCCACCGCAGGCGCTCACGAGTGACCTGAAAAACCGTCTCCCACTGTTCTGCCCAAGACCAGCAAGCCTCCTGCTGCGAGGAGGCTGAAGGAAGAGAGCACGATGCTCCTTGAAAGTGGTGCCGACTCCTTTTGATCGCTGCAAACGCGACCTGGAGCTATCGGCTCAGGCACCCAGCGTCGCTGCGCGTGCAGCGCGTCAGCTGCGCACCAGCCAGAAGAGGATCCGCTTCTAAGATTACAGTTATGGACATAATTCCAAAATCAGAAGCAAAATGATCACATTTCTTGGCCTCAACTAAGGATCTTTCTTTAAGAAAAGGAAAAGGGGCTCTCTGGCAGGCCTGTTTTCTTCTTCTCAGAGAAAAGTCGCAGAGTAACATTAAATTCACAACATTTGTGTTTGGGAACCATACCACAGTTCACAGCGAGCAACTGAAGCTGCGATACGTCATGATTTGAGCACAAACACTGATCCTTTGCCAGCAAACAAAGAAGTTACCCTTAGACTGGAGGAAATGAGAATAACCATGACTACAGCAAGAATAACCTCCTGAAAACGGTTTCTGTAACGCATCTACAGAGCAACTCTGCTGGAGTTTCAGAACCACAGCAGCAAGATCCAAGGACAAGGCACAAAGACGGCAGAAAGAAAACCGCACGAGGTCTCGATGTGCGAGCAGACGAGGCAGAAATGGACAAAAATCCTCCAGGGCTCGAAGAAGAAAACACCCAACTATTCTATCTGTGTAAAAATAGCTTTAATTCTTCTGGAGGGGATAAGTTGAAGGAAGCTTTCGGAGCACATCAGCAGCGCGTCAGCCCCGCACGCCGGCGGCTCCCTGAGCACGGCGAGGAGGGGAGGGCAGGCTGGGCGGCTGCCAGCCGAGCAGGAGCGGAACATCCATCCGTCCGTCCCTCCCTCCGTCCGTCCCTCCCTCCTCCCACCAGCACAGGGCCCGCAGCGAGCGCTGGCTGCAGGCCAGGGCCGGTTTTGTTACTCGCTCGTCCACGTTTGGAGTGAGATGTTTTTAAAATTGCTCTTACGCAGTCCGTTTTCCAGCCTTCCTCCCTCTCTCTATGCAGTGAAGATAAAACAAAGCAGGAGGTACCGAGGTTTCTCACTTTTGCAGCCTCTCAAAAGTCCACTGACAAGAAAAACCTTTAACCGCAAATCCATACGTGCTTTCAGTTATACGGGATAACACAGCCGCAAACATTAGAACTTTTTTCTTGTCTGTTAGCAGGAACAGGGAAAAACACGTAATAAATTATGAAAAAGCATAATCCTTAACTAAACTTCCTGTTTTGTGTCTCAGCATTAACAGTGTGCCTGAATTTCCTTTTGGGGGGG
>VXAL01006967.1:4148-17467 GCA_013399475.1 Chauna torquata
AAGCTGGAAACTATAGGAACTTGGTGGTTGCCATCACACAGCAGGTGCAGCAGTTTCCTCGTTAAGGAATACAAAATGACAAGATCTTTATTTTTATTTTTGAGAACATCCTCTGAAGGCTGATATGAAGCAATTTGCCCTGAGGGAAATGAGTGGCCATGCTTGCTCAGCCTCTTCTTCCTGCAATAATTTTTGACAAGGGTGTGGTTTGCTGGAAGTCTGAGTTGTTGTTGATGAAGCAAATGAACTGAGTGGAACATATACACTCCAGCTACAAAATGAAAACCAATTACAGCAAAATTTGCCCTGTCCCAGTGTACCTACTATGCAAGTGATTCATACTGAACTATAAGCTTAGCCCAATCATTCAGAGGGAATACCAACCTCCTACTTCCAAATTGTTACTCAGAACTGAGTAGGAGGAAATCCCTGTTTAGGAGTTTGATGGATAATAGAATTCTACCCGAGGATGCCTTAGCAGGATAGAAACACTTTCTCTTGGACCTAGTTTAAGTATGAAATATTTAATGAGTTGAGTCATATCATGAACTGAAGTAAATAAGGATGAGAAGCAGATCATATGGGTGAGGTTCAAAATATAGCATGCCTAAGTCTAGGCTTCCCCAGTCAGAATGTGGTAGAGTTCGCCTCAACAAAGCCAATTTTTTTAAGTAACATTAGAAACCTAAGCTTTCAAAAAGAGTAATTAATGAGGATCAGCTGAAGTCTAATTTTGCTCTTCTTCAGAAAACAATATTTTTTTTTGTTTGGTTGGAAGTTTCTTGGTTTGGGGTTTCTGTTTGTTTTCCTTATTTTTTTAGCATCAAACAAAACCCTATTGTACAGAACGAGTCTAGAGGCTGAAGAGCAGCCTTGGTCTGACACCAGTACTGTGTCTGCACTTCAGCTGGAACAGACAGAATCCAATATTTGTACCTTTAGAAAAGGTATAAAATAAAATATGTTGCTAGGTGTTTATCTGTAATTAGGTTTAATTCAGTAACAGACAGTTACTCCATTAGAACTTTTGACTACTTCTGTGCTTTGGGAAACCTGTCAAAAACCTTCTATGCATTTCCCTTCTCACAATAATTATTACTACGTTTCCAGCAACAACCTGATTTGTTTGGGTATTTATGAGTGCTTGGAGCACAGTGCTAAGACTGGCTTCTGTTATCCCATATTACCAACTTATCATGGTCTTGGGCAAACCAGGAAATGTTACCATCTGCACTTCACTTTCCCCACCTATGAAATGCGTGGTCTGAAGGACTATGATGAATGGCAAGCATTCATAACACTATGACAGGAGCATAAAATCACAGCTGAGGTACGAAATAATATTGTATGGTCAAATAAGATTGAAGCTGAATTGTAACAACTAGGGTGCCTTAGCTGCATGAGCTGCATACATTGTTAAATCAGGGGGCTGATCATTTGGATTATAGAGAAAGTCTTTAAAAAAAAAAACACAGGTTGTTTTTAAGGGTGATGAACTGGTTGGACAGTGAGATTTGAGTGGGATTAGTTATATTGACTGAACAAGAATTATCTTTATAGAAAAAAATCCCAGTGGCAGAGAGCCAACTTCTCTAGGAATCTGCATAGAGGCAAGTCATTGAGGAGATTCCAGTATTACCTGGGTGAAGAACATGGTGGTTTTAATTAAAATGTGGAACTTTCTATACGTAAAACAGAATGATTGCAGTTCAGATCTGTAATCCACAAGGAAAACCACATTACCTCAGGGACCAAAGTCCAGTTTCCTGAGGGGGCATGTAGGCCCAATTTTGGAGCCCATGCTCAAGAGAGTGATCCTTCGTGCCTTAAAACTCTTTATCCCCATAACATTTGTCAGCTATTGTAGCGTGGGAAGTGTAAGCAGCACAACTCCTGTACCTATACCCGTGAGGAATCCTCAGACTAATCCTCAAACTAATCATTTCTTTGCCTAAAACCCCACAGGGCTCAGTCTGATAACAAACGGAGCAACAAATCTCACGATAGCTGAGCAAATAGAAGTAAGATCTCCCCTTAGTTTGGCCTTAGCCTGAACATGCCAACACAAGTGTTAATACTGAGATAGCACTGAGCAGCAAAAGTAGAACATGTTTTNCTCTTTATACTCCAGGTTCCACCATTCTTGAATTAATCACATCAATCATGGCTCCTTAGCAGTATGTGGCATAGAAAAATAGGGAGGTACAGAAAAAGATTTTTAAGCCTGCTCTGAGGTAGTGTGCTACATGCAGAGTACCTTTTTGTCTTGTCACTGTATGAGTCTATTTTGCATTCCCAAATTCTTTTTTTGATGCCATAGCAAATGCCTCCTCAGAAGTGACTCTTTTTCTCCTTTTCTTCTGACGGACAAGTTGCACCACTCAAATACAACATATGGTGGTATATAAGATTATTCACAACATAATCATCAAAATAAAGCTTTTACAATATATCACCAAGACATTATATTTTAGAAGAAGGACTAAAAAAGCATTTATTTAAAATTTTTCTGTATATTTCTTCTCTCCCAAACTGCAAATGTTCTAACTCTACATGCTTCATCATCTAATATTTTTTTCATGTAGTAGGGAATGGATTTTATCTGTTACATATTTTCTTGTTTAAAAGAATACGATATAACATTCAAATTAATGTTTGTTTTTACAAATCATAAAAATAACTAGCACATAATTATGATGGCTTGTATTAGAAACATCTCAGCTAGAAGATTCAGTTGTGAAATGAAGTCTGGTGCTTTTTATATACAAGTTTATATATATATATATATAAGCTTTTCAAGTTTAATATTATGGGGATAAAACAATAATAAACAACAACAAGCACAAACAACTAGCTTTTTGTTACCCAGATAGATACAGACATATATACTTACTTACACAGGTTTTTGCTAGGATCTTACATTTATCTAAACCACTTTCATAGTAATTCTACTAAAATCCAGCAAACAAGTCTATTTTAGCTCTATAAGGAGTATGTTTGAGAAGGAGATTTATGAAATAGCTTATATAAATCTAAGCCATGACGACAGATTTTCTCTAAGTCCTTTCTGGGTCTAAAGAAAGAGAAATGAGTAACCAGTAACCAGTCTCCTTTGCAGGTGGGGGAAGGGGAAGAGGGGAGGACAGAGAAGGATTATGCCATGAGCTCTCAGAGTATTTGCCTGAGGTCTCACTGTAAATATCTTTTCTAAAAACATTAATTAATGAACTAAAGTAGAGTAGGACTGGGACAATGTGCCTGTGCTATGTGATTTCCTTATTTATATCTTTTTTTTGACTGAAATTTGCAATAAATGTGTCTCATTTTTTTGTTTGCTTTTGTTTTTCTTATAGTAAATGTTCAGCATTTTGTGTCATGATGGGAATTTTAATGAATGCAAAACAAAAGCATTAGTGAGGGTTAATGCCCAGTATATGAATCAGGTAGGTACATGTATTCATTAGCACTGATTACTAACATCCTTTCATGCTATTGTACTTCATAATGTGGGTCAATCAGATGCACCACAAAAAGACTTATAAAAGAGTTACTGACACTTTTCGTGTTCACTTCCAACTCTGGATTGATCCAAAGTTTGTTCACAAAAATGCTGGTGTAATCTTAGACTTGAACACCAGAGCTTCCACTTTCTTTTTCACAAGTACGGCCCTCTTGAGGGGTTTAGAAATGTAAGTGCCCAGAAGAAATGGGTCCTGAAAAGAGTCTGCTCTGAACAGCAACCTTTACACATGTCACAAGCAATGGAATGTTTGTGCCTACCCATGGGGAATTAACTACTTCCCTTTGCAGCCTGGCTACTTCAAAGATAAAGTAGCAGCTTTTTTTTTTTTCTTTTTTTTTCCTTCAGGGTGTTAATAACATCACCAACAGGTATGCAGTGCTGAAGAATTCAGCTTATTTTATAATAGACTGAGAAAACCAGAGAAATGCCAACAGACCAGTGGAAAAAATCACAGAGTTGATATACTGCATACAATATTGTTGGAGTCTCATCAGTAATCACTGTCAGCAGAAGAAGAACAGTCATAAAGATGGACACCTTTGTCAGAGGTATTAGAGGCCAGAATCATTCCTGATGCCCTTTTGCTTTCAATCAGTTCATGCCTGAGGTGAGTGTGACAGTTACCCTTTGACACAGCTTTCTCTAGCCTGGATAAAATGGATATATGGATAAAATTTAGCATTGATGCCCTGTTGTTTTTTGTTTGTTTGTTTGTTTTTGCTTTTCTGGTTGGGTTTTTTTTTTTTTTTTTTTTTTTTTTTGGTTGGGTTTTTTTTTTTTTTTTTTTTTTTTTTTTTTGCATTTCTGAATTGCCAATTTCTTTAATGAAAAAATTGTAATATTTAATTTTAAAAGTGGAATCTTTTATAAAAAAAGTAAAAATAAACTAGCACCCGATTCAATTAAAAAATACCTCTAACTGTAATAGATTAAACCCTTCTTGTTGCTGTCTGGTTTCTTAATGATACTCACCAGCATTGCTCAATCTAAGGCCATTCACAGCTTTTGACACCAAATTCTAGCAGTGGAAGTGAACATTCACTTTTGCCAGTTTTTTTTTTTTTTTTTTCTGTATCCCTCTTCCAATTTTACCACTAAATTTATCACATTCATCAGAGCTGTTTATGACAGAAATGTGCTGCTAAATAACACAACGCTTAGGTGAAGAAGGTAGGGAATAGAAGCACGCTTTAGGCACACTTGGAGTCACTTTCTCACCAACAGCTCTTGTTACTTTGAATGGACTTTTCTGCTTCTCTCAGGGAGCAAACATTCCTGACAGCCATCAGATCTGAGACCACATGCTAGGGAACCAAAGTCTCTTTAGCATCCTGCCTCTGACAGTAGCCAATGTCAGATAAAGCAGGATGATAATGATGAATATCTATCAATTATACAGTATGATATATGAGCAGATGCAATGTCTTTCTGATCTCCAGCTGTGTTTTGTTCTACAACTTGATGCACAAATAAAAATCTTCCTTCATTAAATGGACTTCTGGCCTCAGTCACAGTGATCTCCAATTGCAAATCGACAGTCTTTCTTTTGCTTTTATAAATAAACTTGTTATGCTGTTTTTACTCATTTTACTCAGCTTTTATTCATGAAATTTCTGAATTGCTTCCCACTGGAAACCTTACTAACCCAAGTGACAAACTAATGATGTCATTCATGATCTAATTCCTATCCGTTAACACTATTAAACATACTATTATATGCTATTATTGTACTATTAGAACAAATAATTGTTTAGTTATACATTCTTTTTCAGACTGTTTCCCATTCATCTTGGCTCTCTCTAGTAGAGAATGATTCCCTTCCTTCTGGGTGAATAATTTAATATCTTAAAACATTTTTGAAGAAAGCATTCACCTGAAAAAATATTTAAATCTTCCTGTGTTTTTTCTCCACCAAAATGTTTATGCCAAATAACAGTTACATACAGATGAGCTCTTCCAAAATGCTTAGGCATTTCAATAGCTAAATTTCAAGGGTCCTGCTGCCGAGTTCTAGGACATTATTATATATCCAGGTTCCCCAACAACTGTAGAGAGGAGTTGGACATCTAATAAATAGTCCATTCCTAGCTAAGTAGGATGAAACAGAGAAGAGAGGGATGTGTTTTGGATGTGAAAGCAGCTGCTTGACCAGAAATAGGTATCAATGAGTGTTTCAAAATGTATACAATACATGATATTTAACCCAAACTTGGACAACAGTACAGTGTTTAGAGTGGTCCTTGTGGAAGGAGACGGACTCCCCACCAGAAGGTTTAGGAGGCAAGCAATGAGCCCAAATTGTTTAAGTCTCTGAGCATTTTAGAGGATCTGAGAACTGTTGTGGCACTGCAGTTAATGAAACTTCCCATTTGCAAGAAGGCCTTCTCAGAATCCCTGGGGTTTTTGCTTAAGGTAGAGCTCTGGGCACTGGGGAGCTTTCCAGTACCTAAAGGGGGCCTACAAGTAAGCTGGAGAGGGACGCTTTATCAAGGACTGTAGTGATAGGACAAGAGGTAATAGCTTCAAACTAAAAAAGGATAGGTGTAGATTAGACATTAGGAAGAAATTCTTTACTATGAGAGTGATGAGGCGCTGTAACAGGTTGCCCCATTCCTGGAAGTGTGCAAGGCCAGGTTGGATGGGGCTTTGAGCAACCTGATCTAGTGGGAGGTGTCCCTGCCCATGGGAGGGGGGTTGGAACTAGGTTATCCTTAAGGTCCGTTCCAACCCAAACCATTCTGTGATTCTATGAAGTACCCTGCTCTACCTACACATCAGTGGAAAAATAGGTAAATACATAGATGTAGACCACACAGCAGCTGACTTATGTGCTTATGTATCTCTGAGGACTTAAGCCACAGTTTCTGTTTCTTCCTGATGATTTTTAGTCTTATTTCCTCTTTAAGATTAGCTTATAATTGCTATAGTTCTCTAGATCAAAGCATGCCATTTTCCATTCCTATATCATTTATAATTACTGATTTATTTTCTACTTCCTTTTTATGCACTTACTTATCCATGTTCCTTTGTTTCCTGATCAATTTATGGTAGAAACTTTGTTGTCTGTAATAGCAGGCAAATTAGTTTGAGGATGCAAATGGTCCTTTTTTTTTTCCCCCAGTAAATTATTCAAAAGGCTTCACAGATATTCCCACAGGGTCAGGCTTATCAACTACCTGAGAATTTTGCCACTGAGCCCAGGATAATATGAATTGCATGTCTCATAAACTGTAAACAGAAATGCTATAAGAAGAAAGCTGAAGATGGAATCTTTAGTACAGGTCAGTCCAGGCAGAATGAAAACTAACTGAATACCAAATCGTATCATTTCTTCTAGGGCCTCAGAATTATTTCTAGAAATCACAAGAAGGCAGACTCCAGGGAAAATGAAAGAAACATTTTTTGCTTTTAAATGACTAAATGTCTAAAATGAGACAGTTCAGAACTTTAAAAATCCACCTCTCACTATTATTCTTTGGAGGTCTGAGTCATAAATCAATGAAAGCAATACAAAGTCTCCTTTGATTTTAGAGGCCTTTAAATCAGTCCCCACGTGGACTGCAAGAGATGTTATAGCAGTGTACATAGAGATAAGCATCCTAATGCATTCACCATATTTGCAAGAACATAATACACCCTCGTTTGAGGATACTGAAATTGAAATACTGTGACATTTTAGACTCCATGATTCAAATCCCTTTGATAAGAATTTCCCTACTGTAAGTTAGGTAAAGACACTTATTTGTCTGGTAGCCAGCTGTGAACATGTTCTTCTATTCCCTACTCGCATTGCTGCAGAGCCAATGCATGGCTTTATACACTTGATGAATGCATTCACTCTGATTGTATTATAGTGTGTGTCATTGGGAAGAACCTCCCTGGCTTCTTTGAAGCTAGAGTTACTAAGGACATAAAACTATTGGAGAGTGTCCAAAGGAGGCCTACAAATATGGTGAAGGGTCTAGAGGGGAAGACATATGAGGAGCGGTTAAGGTCACTTGGATTGTTCAGCCTAGAGAAGAGGAGACTGAGGGGAGACCTCTTGGTGGTCTACAGCTTCCTCACGAGGGGAGTGGAGGGGCAGGTGCTGATCTCTGCTCTCTGGTGACAGCGACAGGACCCGAGGGAACAGCATGGAGCTGTGACAGGGGAGGTTCAGGCTGGATATTAGGAAAAGGTTCTTCACTGAGAGGGCTGTTGGGCGTGGAACTGGCTCCCCAGGGAAGTGATCATGACACCAAGCCTGCCGGAGTTCAAGAAGTGTTTGGACAATGCTCTCAGACATGTGGTCTGATTTTTTGGATGGTCCAGTGTGGAGCCGTGAGTTGGACATGATGATCCTTGGGTCCCTTCCAACTCAGGATATTCTATGATTCCATGAAGCTTTGCAACATTAAGGAAAGAGAGAGGGTAACTGAAAGGCTTCCTTCTTTCTCCGCATATCCAGACACTTCTGGTACAAAAACAAATGCCCAGTGGTACCCTACTAATGTCAGTGGGGAAGCTTGGGATGGGACACATCTAGAAAGAGCACGATGCACAGAAGAGGGAAAGAAGTATGCCTACAGCATGACTGTCCCTGTCAGGAAGAGTGAGGTTTGCTAGTGACAAACTGTCATACTGAACTTGACTGGGTTCAAAGTAGAAAACAGCTGGTGGTGTGTCCCATCCCAACCTCTAAATCACACTTAAACCAACATCCATGAAGCTTCTTCTGTGCTTCACGCTATTGCCATAACAAAAAACATCACTTAAGAGCCTGCCTACAAAACAGATAGAGGTCTGAAAAGGTGATCCTTAGGGATCTGTGAGGGCTCCTTTCATCTGAAGAGACCTTCCCTATTTTTTCCTTCTAGCATATTTCTGTAACTGTAGTTGACTTCAGTCTGCAGAGTCCTTGAAGCATAGTCCAACCCTTTGTGAGTATCCAGAGAGACCTTAATATTTTATAGATGCTACCACAAACAGGTTTTCTTTCTTCTTTGTGTTAAATGAGACCCATCAGCAAAATGTGGTTTAAGAGAAGACAGTGTACCTGGGTTACTTCTTTTCCATGGCAGTATTCCAAGTCAGGACTACCTATTGCTTTCCAGTTTCTTGGATGCTTGTTAGACATTAACTGTTCATATGAAAAGAACATATACTACAATTACCAAAAAGAGAAAATAAAAAAAAAATTAAACATGCATATGGTTGTCTTTTAAAATCATTAGTATGCCCACTAGACCCAAATTCCTTGACTAAATAGCAAAGCAACTTTGGTTATAGGAAGAAATTGCTCTGTAAAACATTTGAGTCTTTCCTACAGACTTTTTTTTTTTTTTTTTTTTCCAGAAGAGGAAATGTCAAGAATAGACTGCTATTTGCTTATTTAAATGCTGCAGCCTGCATATGTTATAATTAAAGTTTACCTTTTTCGGGGGAAAAAAAAAAAAAAATATCTTTTCACTGTGCACCGGTTAAAAATTCAATTACATAAACTAGAAAATTAGAGGTTCCCCTTTGGCTGGATACAGATGACCACAATTGCAGACCATGTAAACACTTCCTTACCTTCCTGTACTAACCAAATTTCTGTTTATTCCAGCTTTCACAAGTGAACCCTGTCAGGGACTGTAAAAGGGATTATCAAGACTGCCATGGTAAGCTTTACATATTTGTGAAATACAGGTCATACTGATAAAAAACTGCAACACTTTTTAGGACTATTGGTAATCAGAGGGATGAAGTAATAAGGGAACCTGTGTGACTATAAGATAGCTGTGTTCAAATTAATCTGATTGTGACTATCATTGCTCCAGTTCTGGAAAACATCTTTCTAAAGTGTGTGTTTCTCCCTGTGAAATCAATTAATATATTGCTTTAACCATGTGCTTAACATCAGTCATGACATTAAGTATTACTCTCAAAATGACAGTTTTCAGTGCAAAAGTAAGCATTTTCCTGAATCAAGCCAATGGCAGGATTTAATTAAAGAAATGTTTTAATCACTGTGAGCTAGATTTGTAGGAAGAAATAATGTTTTTCATTAGATTAACTGTTCAAGACTGACAGAACTTTCAACTAAGCAGAGCTAAAAAGGGCTTCCTTGCCCAAAAGTCAACTTACTTTCTAATCAATATGATAAATAAACAAACTTTGCTGCAAGGATAGAAACAGTAATGGGACCCAATCCTGTTTTTCTTGTACAACAAACCTACTTTCTAATGTGTTATCTATTGGGACAACACTCTACAGAGGCAAGGCTGATATTTTTCTGCACAAATTCCCAATCGAGTCTTATCCAGGTATTCCTCATATGACCCAGAAATAAAGCATTATATTATTATACTCCATTAAACTTTATTTTTGAGCCAATCAGGGGTAATGTGTGTGGGCTTCGTATCTTGTGCTCCTAAATCCCATCAATTAATATGTACACTGAACCTTTCTGCTAGAATATTTTACACAATGAACAAATGAATGCCATTTACAAAAAGCATAAGAACTTATTTCTACTGTATGCTATTCAACCCTCTCTTATCGAGCCACTTTATCCACATGGATTTCTTCCAGAAGATAAATCATTCAATCAGGATTACTTTATGAGTTGCAGCCCTTTCATTGTGAAGTGTATTTCAAAACTGCAAGACAAATTTTGTTCTCTTGATTTTGTTAAACAGTACAAAAGCTTAAAAAGCAAGAAGCCCTAGAAGTTTTTTCACTCTAGTTACAAAAACAGTTTGTGATATTTTTTTTCCACTCAACACAGGTGAACAAGGTTACTTTGAGTATTACCTTAAATATACAGAAAGTATATACAGACAGCATAAATGCTGTCTTAAGAGAATTGCTGATACATTCCATTAATTCATTTTTTCATTACAATGACATGGGAAGCTGCACAAAGAATGTTCTCTTAAAAGTTCTATGAAAAAAATATCGTACTGTATCTTAAATCTCCCTGAATGGAGCTTAAATGGTATGCGCTAATTCCTGTGTGCCTCACCTGTCTTCCTAGTTCTGGGACAGAGGGAATAAAGTTAACAGCGTTTCTGCAAAGAAAGCAATAACAGCAAAGAGAAGAACAGAGAAATTATGAAGAAATCTCTTCTTGAATAAGTTGTTGTCAAAACAAACAAACAAACAAACAGACAAAACCCCTTCTTTTAACATTCTGAAGAAAATTTGAAATGCCTAAAAGCTGTAAACAGGAAAAACAGTTGAACCTTGAAATGAAGGAGTATTCATGGTGTATCCTTATATGAAATTGGTCAGGCATAAATGAACATGGGGAGATTTGTTTGCAGTTAAACAAATACTTTAGCTACCATAAAACCTGATGTTTTATAAACCTCATAGAGTTTGGTCTCAGACTAAATTTAATACATACTGATACCTACCCCTTGGGGTTGTGTGCAAAAGCTTTTGTTTAAGACAAAAATCCTCAGTAATAGCTAAAGATCTAATTGAGTATCTGTCCAAAGTGCAAGTGTATTTCCCACAATGTAATAACCTAATTATGACATTTTCATTTTATTAAAAATGGCAAGTTTAATAAGGTGTTTACAGTAAGCCACAGCAGAAGGATGTCGAATCTTTGAAAGATCATTCAAAATTATGTAAACATCACTTTATTTGCAGTGCACAGTCAAATCTTTCCTATTAATGAAAGATTCCTTTACCAAATGCTCATACGAAAGTAGTTTACAGTATTTTCTAAATGAACTGAGCAACATCAGCTTTCAATGCAACAGTGTTACTTTGAACCCTGAGGAACTTTTTTTTTCATATTCCACCTGGGAGCTGATTTAAGAACTGCTCTTTTAACAGCTATGTCTTTCTTAATATTTTAACAAGTTTACAGACCTCCTGGGGTGTTCTGTAACATTGAAGCTGCTTCAAGAAAACATTTCTGTGAAGGTCTAGAGTTATTCAGAAAGTTTTGTGAAATCTTACTGGACTGAAACACGGTGAGCTAGATAATACCACATTGTGTCTGTTTCAGGTCATTACAAACTTATCTCTGTTAACTAGTTTTGTTGTTCATAGAATCACAGAATCATTTAGGCTGGAAAAGACCTCCAAGATCATCCAGTCCAACCTTTAACCTAGCACTGCCAAGTCCACCATTAAAAAGTCACTAAGCTCTACATCTAAACGTTTTTTGAAGACCTCCAGGGATGGTGACTCAACTACTTCCCTGGGCAGCCTGTTCCAATACTTCACAGCCCTCTCAGCGAAGAATTTTTTCCCAAAATCCACCCTAAACCCCCCCTAGCACAACTGAGGGCCATTCCCTCTTGTCTTCTCAGTTGGCACTTGGGAAAAGAAATCGATCCCCACCTCTCTATAACCTCCTTTAAGGTAATTGCTGTGGCGGTTTTACCCTGCTGGGCAGCCGAACCCTACCACAATCACTCTCTCACTACCCTTTCTCAAAGGAAGTGGGGGAGAAAATACGATGAACAAGGGCTCAAGGGTTGAGATAAGGACAAGAAGGTTGCTCACTAATTACTATCATGGGCAAAACAGACTCGACATAGGGAGATTAATGTAATTTATTACTATCACTAGCAGACTAGTGCAGTGGGAAACTAAAAGCAAACTAAAAACACCTTCCCCCCTCTACTCTCTTCTACCTCCTCCCCCCGAGCAGTACAGGGGAACGGGGAATGGGGGCTGCGGTCAGTCCATATTGCTTCGTCTCCGCTGCTCCTTCATGGTCACTCTCTGCCCCTGCTCCAGCATGGGGTCCCTTCCAAGGGATGCCGTCCTTCCCAATAGGATCCTGTGTGAGCTTCCCACAAGTGGCAGGTCTTCAAGAACTGCTCCAATATGGGTCCATACTTTGGGGTCCATCCTTCAGGAGCAAACAGCTCCAACATGGGTCCCCCATGGGTGGCAGCTCCCACCAGATCACCTGCTCCTGCATGGGCTCCTCTCCACGGGTTACAGGTCTGGCCTGGAGTCTGCTGCTGCAAGGGCTCTCCATGGGCTGCAGCCTCTTGCAGGCCAGATCCACCTGCTCCACAGTGGTCTCCTCCACAGGCTGCAGCTTGGAGATCTGCTCCATGTGGTACCCCATAGGCTGCAGGGGGACAGCCTACTCTACCACGGTCCTCACCACAGACCACAGGGGAACTTCTACTCCGGTGCCTGGAGCACCTCCTCCCCCTCCTTCTTTACTCACCTTGGTGTCTGCAGAGTTGTTTCTCTACATTTTCTCACTCCTCTTTCCCAGCTGCTCTTGTGCAGCATTTTTTTCCCTTTCTTAAATCTGCTCTCACAGAGGTGCAAACAACATCTCTCCTTGGCTCAGCTCTGGCCAGCAGTGGGTCCCTTTTGGAGCTGGCTGTAGCTGGCTCTTGTCTGACATGGGGCAGCTTCTGGATTCTTCTCACAGAAGCCACCTCTGTGGCCTCCCTGCTACCAAATCTTTACCACGTAAACTCAATACAATTGTAGAGTGCGATAAGGTCTCCCCTCAGCCTCCTTTTCTCCAGGCTAAACAATGCCAGGTCCCTCAGCCACTCCTTGTAAGACTTCTTCTCCAGACCCTTCACCAGCTTCATTACCCTTCTTTGGACATGCTCCAGCACCTCGATGTCCTTCTTGGAGTGAGAGGCCCAAAACTGAACACAGTATTCAAGGTGCGGCCTCACTAGAGCTGAGTACAGAGGGACAATCACTTCTCTAGTCCTGCTGGCCACACTATCCTTGATACAATCCAGGATGTTGTTGGCCTTCTTGGCCACATGAGCACACTGCTGGCTAATATTCTGCAGGCTATCGACCAATACCCCAAGGTCCCTTT
>VXAL01006968.1:4343-15118 GCA_013399475.1 Chauna torquata
CTTAGTTTTAATTTTCCATTTTGCATATTTAGCATAAATCGCATACTTGATTAATTGTACAATTTTCCAAGCTTTCTATGGAAATGAAATGTTTAAAACTTTGCATGAAATTCTAGGCTTACCACAGTCAAAAGGAGTATTCCTTTAGCAATGGCAGGGAGAGATTCTAGCCTTATTCGGTGGAATAAGGCTTTCTGTTGGATCACTTATTTTTCTCATCTTTCTGGCAGAATTCTACAACAGATACAGAAGCCTTGATCAAATTCTGTCAGAAGAGTGGTAAAGTACTGTACTATGAATCTGGAAATTTAAACGTGGACCCTAGCTGTGTTACAGATTTCATGTGTAATGTTAGAAAGGGCATTTAAATTCTTTACTCCTTTTTTCCTCAAATATAAAACATGATTTGATTATAATACTTGATGTTAACTGAACACCAGTGTTCCTTTAGATTTCGCATTGCCTGGAACAGAAACTCTTTATTGCTATGTGCATTTAGTTGGGCGTTGTTGTAATACCAATAAACAGTGAAATCCCACAGGCTTCCTCAAGAATCAAAAGAAAGTTTGTATTTCTTATTTTGATAATTCTATAGAATTAGAGCTGAACAAAAATCTTTTTCCCTATCACCTACAACTTTCCTAGAAGAACAAAAATAATAAATCTACAACTAAAACCATTACAAATATTTTGTAGAACTTCACAGAGAACACTACATAACTCACTACTGGAAAGGGCTTGAACAGATCTTTTCAAAACCTGGTTTTCCACTTTCCACCAAGCACGGACAATGTTTTAAGTGCTTAAAAACTGGCTATTTGAGGATCATCTGCTCTGTTACTGTGGCTATTCTGCTTCGAGTGAATAAATCAGAATAAGAATTTAAACTCAAATTTCTGAAGATCCAAACTGTTTGTAATTGATCCAAACTGCTGTCGTACTTTCTCAGCCAAACATCCACACTTTGACCTATTGATCTGTTATATTGGTATATTCCTTTATACCTTGTTATATTTGGTATACTCCTTTAAAAAAACCTGTCTTAGGTGAATCTACATTCTATAGGGAATGGAAAAAAAAGATAAAAAAGTCTGATTCTATAAAGTGTAAGGAGAGAATCTGTTAATCAATTGCATTTGTTTGGGGTAGCATTAAGGAGCTGTGTCATTCACCATAAGTTATAAATTTGTATGCAAAGGGAGAAACCCAGAGAAACTGCATTTTGTGACTGTAAACATCAGATACAAAAAGTTCATGTAGTGTTTTTATGACAACATTTTAATTTAGGTAACCAGTTTGGACCTGAAAAATCATGAAGAAAAGAAAGTCGGAACAGATGTTCTTGAGAAGACCAGCTACCAGAGACACGATGTCATTATTGTTTAATGTAATTAAAAAGATAAAATGCCGAGTTTCTCTTCTTTTGCAAAAAATGTCAAGGCTATCTCATATTTGAGCACACATTCAATTAAAGCAATTCCCAAAATAGCTTCAAGATAAACAAAGAAGACCTGAATATTCTCACTTCTAGGACTTCATGAATTTTGTTCTTCAGCCTTCCTTACCCAGTTGGTTGTCTGACAGCTCACCTGCTAAAAAGTCCCTCAAAAGTCCTGCGATTTCATAAAGCACAGACTGCATTATCTGTTCAACTCCATGTAGAAAACAGTATGATAATGTATCTAGGCATAGCAAGGACAATACAGTCCACTGGACTGAGATTAAACTGATACAGGATCTAATCCCAGTTACTTCTGCTAGGTGGTTTGAGCAGCTCATTTCTTCACTGTATTTTCACCCACAAATTGGGCTTCGGATTTTACTCATGAGAAGGGCTAGATTTTTTCTTCTAGCTGTTACTAAGGTGGTGATTACCTGATACCTGATATTATGATAATAGATCTTTTTCTAATTATGCCTTTAAATTAAATACTGATATCTACTGTCCTACTTTGAAGTCTAAACTAGATAGAAAGACAGGACATAGTAATTCCATGTTTAAACAGTCCATACCTATCCATGTTTCTTTTTACAGTATGCCTGTGTCTGAATTCTAAATACCTCATTAATGTGGTCAGTCTATGTAATCTTTCTTAAAATATTACATACAACGCTTCAGCTCTGACTTGGACATACCTACTATATTTCCTTTTTGCATCAAGCAGCTTACACATTCAGCTAATACCAATTCATCCAGTTGAAAGCCAAGCATGCCCGATTACCCCTAATCAGTTTGACATCTTTTAATGACCTTAAATAGACAAACATTCCTACTAAGTTCGGTGTGGAACAGGCTTACTACAGGTAAAGACAGACAAAAAGTAAAAGCATTCCTACATCCTCAGCAGCTTTCTGTCTATTAAGCTAGCTAAGATACACTTCAAATTTTACATATACAATTTCTAGTGAGAACAGATTTTGATTTACTGTACATTTTCAGCATCTGTGCAACATATCTAGATTTCTCTGGAATCCAGGAGGCTGAGAAAGGGGAATAACATAAAGAAAATTCATGCCAGCCTTTTCTTGTGGCAGTCAGAGCTCGAGCACAGGATATATATTCTGGTGTGTTCTGCGTGAAGGCTGGTGATTACATGTCCAAGATGAAAAGCTCCTCTGCATTATGGAGCTTTTAGTTACAAATGAGCTTTTCTTGATGCATATTAAACTTGACACATTAACTCCTGGATGAATTACTTACAAAGGGAGCTGCTTAAGACTATTAAGATATATACAGTGAAATCCTAGGTGCTAAGTAGAGTTAACATTATTCCAAAGGGTATTTGTTTTTAAAGTGCCTGTTTTAGCTTAAGTTTTTCTCTTTAATCATGCATACTGCCCCAGGATGCCAAAAAGGCAGCCATCAGCATTGCTTAGTGAAGGCAGCTTAGTGCTGTCAGCCATCTTATCTCCCCTGCTGCATGGGTGATAGCTTTTATCTGTGAGTATAAACATTAAAATGGATCTATAATCCTACCTTAGTCCTGCAGAAGACTTCCAGCTGTTTCTCAGATATGAAGAAACTCCTCCCATTACAGACAGACATATGGGTCTGTTAGTGTGCTTATGTGTGTGTACATGTGTTTGGACAGTAAAAGTCACGGTGAAAAGGAACTTATCTGGAAAAAGAAACTCTACTTTAGAAAATTTTTGGAAATAGTTAGCCAAGACAGGGAAGCAGTTTAATGTAAGAATCCCAGCTGAGCATATAAAATGCCATTTAAAATATGTAAGCGTACTAGCAACCTTGCACCACAGCATGATGTGCTTTATTATTTTTTTTTTTAATGCACAGTTCAATTCTTATTTCAGAGCTTTTCATACACAGCATCTCAGAGCTTCAGTTTATATAAGGAAATAAATGAGAGCAAAAGTGCTAACATATGAAATCCTGAAATTAAGTTTGTTTCCGCATTATTTCTGAAACAGAAGGAAACTTTTAAATAAATATGGGAAGATAATTTCATCATTTCTGCATGGGAACTGAAAACTCTTTCCTTCCATGTCAGCTGTTGAATGCAATAATATTTTCCAAAGCATGTTAAGATTAGTATGCAAAACTAAAAAAAAAGTATACTTTTTCTAAAATCAGGAAAAGCATGCAAGATAGTTTACAGAGAGAACATCTCATCGCTCCTTTAACTGCTCTCTCTGTCTTCTTGTCTCTGGTCCTGCCTGCAGTCATATTGTTATTAGATCCTTTGTGCTATAGGAACTACCATTTGGAACAACCTCACTACTTCTTTTTACTGCAAAAATTGTCTTTTTTTCTGACCTTAAATTAAGGTATCACTTTGTCAATGTTAGTTGCTTTCCTCTCCTGTTAATATCGTATGTAATTTAACTTTGGGAATACAAGCAATGCTGTTTGTTGAGCTGGGGTTTGCAGAAAAGAAGAAAAGATGGACGGTACTTGGCTGTCAGTCTTTAGTTGTTACCTTGTTTCATCAAAATGGAGAGTGGCTCAGGCCAGGAAATAGATCTAATCCATCAGGACACAAAATTCCCAGTTTCCCAGTTGACCACTGACTTTCAGTGAAGCTTTTGAAAATTCCTACTTCATTCAGAGATTCTGAATTAAATGCCAAACTGGGTGCAAATGTTGAAAAAGGGTATATATTTAACTTAAAGAGCATAAGTAGTTGTCTTAAAGTGAACTCAAATGTTTAACGTAGAGTTCCTCCTAAATATTTACAAGAGCCCATAAAATATGTCTGTAGGGTTATCAAAACCATACAAAGGATTTTGATTCCCCATTATCATAGAAATTAATTGAAACAGGGTATTCAAATCCCTTATGTACAGTTCTGTATATCCAATTCATGTGGATAAGTAGAAATTGATAGGAAATGGCTTCCCTCAATGCATTGAAAGTCTAAGCATCCAGTGATATTGAAAATAAAGTTATGACATTTTTGAAGATTCTAACAATTCTTATGTTATCCCCTAGCTTTAAAATGGCAATGAAGGTTCAGCAATAAACAATAGAAATTTAAACTGTCACATTTTAAAGTGTCAAATGTATATTTATATAGCAGATATAGAGATAGTTACAATAGGGAAAACCTCTGCTAATTTAATGAGACAGAAGCACATTTGTAATAAAAAAGCACACAGAAATGTATTATTATGTTTAATAGAACCACTTTAGTTTTCTTTATCTTTTCACTTAATACCTTCCAAGGAGCTCTGATATTAGCAGTTTTTAAGCTTCTGTAGAAGCATTCGACATTCTTACCCTGGGAATTGATCCTGAAATGTGTCCTCAAATCAAGACAATTCTCATCAGACTGGGATTGTTACTGTTCTCCCTCACCAAAATCTGTAGTTTATACCAACTCAATTAGATCAAACTAGATATACAAACTCTTCCTGGTGTCTTTACCGTTGTTAACTGCATATGAGTAAACACATAAAAACAAAAAAAAACAAACAAAAACAACTGGCCATCTCCATTTGGAATGTACTCTCTTGATAAAAAAATCACTGTTTTCACTGAGCATTTTATTTATGCATATGAATACTACCACAGAACTATAGAATTATTCTAGCTTATATTAAAATCAGTAAAAAAATTCCCTTCCTCTTTCAGTAGACATTGGATCAAGCCTCTTACAAGCAGTTCCAGTGAAAACAACGGAATTGCTTATGACAGAATTTGGCCAGAACATTTAATAATTATTCTGATAACATCTGAAGCAAAAATAATATGGTGGAAATTAAAAGGAGAAAGGTGCTATTTTTAATCAAACTCAGGGGTTTCTTTGTGTAAATTTTCATCTTGTATAAAGATGATTAAAACAGAACAAATTGTTAAAATAGTTCCCAGCTTCTTAGTGATACTGAGTGAGGGGGAAATTTTACATTGAAGAGATAATTGGCATATTTAGCTAATCTTTTATTAATGCAGCACAATTGTAATATACATCTTGTCTCAGAAAAGTCAGCATGGAAGTTTTTATGTCATTATGCTGTGGCTCCATTTTTAATAATTCTCTGTAGATTCACTTTTTCATAACATAACTGAGATTTTTCATTTT
The DNA here is from genome assembly GCA_013399475.1 of Chauna torquata. Classification (NCBI taxonomy): domain Eukaryota; kingdom Metazoa; phylum Chordata; class Aves; order Anseriformes; family Anhimidae; genus Chauna; species Chauna torquata. Next base: position 9,884 of record VXAL01006968.1, read on the forward strand.
TATGTGCTCTATACTATACGTTTCTATTCCACGAAGAGCAGGTTCCTTTCAATACTAAATCTTTATAAAACACACTACTATTGTGGGAACGGTGCAGAACTTTCACTGATACATTGTAATCTAAAGAAAAAATAATTACACTTTATGCTTTTGATAGATATTATTTTACACAAAATCATGTTTTATGGAATGTGTAAAATAATACATTCTCAATCACAAAAAGTCACTAGATTACCAAGACGTTTCTGATACCTCTCAAAGCTATACAGAAAAGTGATCAATCATAATTCTCTGGTACATTAGTATGAAATTTTGTAGTCAGGATTTCAGAATGACAGATCTCTCCAAGACTATAGCAGTGCATGCTATAAATTAATGATACATACATACTTGACAAACCTTCGCTGGACCTAAAGATCTAAGATTCCTTATTTATGGAAAGAGGAAGAGAAAATTCTTCTCTCACTCAAATTTAAAGAGGAAAAGAGTATGTAACATCTTCAAGTGTCCAGTTCAATTGCTTAGCAGGATTTCAAACAACTGGAAGTGAAACTATTTACAGAATCCATTCCACATTTTAAACATAGCAGTTTAGGACAGGATTTGGAGAATCTGGTTAGTGCTACTCAAATACACTGTGAAGATATGATGAATAATACCAACAGCACTGTACTTCTACGTTGATTTTTACTATCTGAATTGTGTTACTCTCATTAATTCTCCAAGTCTCTGAGCATCCAGACAGGACACATCATCTAGAACCTGAAAACACAGTATAGTATATCACTGGTCTTAATAATTAGGTATTATGTATATGAAATTATATTTCTAGAACCATAGAAAAATTTAGGCTGGAGGAGAATTCCTGAGGTCATCTAGTCCAGACCCCTACTCAAAGCAGGTCTATCTAGGGCAGGCAGCTCACAGCCATGTCAATTAGAGATTTTTGGACAAACATAAAGATTGAGATCCCACAGTCTCTCTGGGAACCTCTTCCCGTGATTTGCCACCCTCTGGATATAAAACTTTTTTCCATAAATCATATTGGATTTTCTGACATTTCAGCTTGTGTCCATTGCCTTTCATCCTTCCACTGTTCACTTCTGAGAAGTCTGGCCTGGTCTTCTCTACATCCTCCTATTATGTAGTTTCTGGTAACAATAAGATCTGCCATTAGCCTCCACTTCATCAGACTGAGCAAGCCCAGCTTTCTCAGGCTCTCCTTGTACACCATGTAGTTCAGCCCCAAACAATTTTGGTGACCCTCTACTGGACTCCCTCCATATACCAGTTTTCTTTCTTGTACTGGGGAGCCCAAAACTGGTCATGATACTCCAGACACAGCTGCACAAATGCTGAGTAGAAGGGAAGGATCACCTCTCCTTGCCTGCTCACTACACTCTTGCTAATGCAGTGCAAGATGCTTTTGACTTTTCAGCAAGGCACATTGCTGACTCCTGTTCAATTTGCTGTTGACCATACCTCTCCAGCTCTTCTCTGCAAAGTTTTCTATTCATTCAACCCCCGTCTCGTATTGATGCATGGGGTTGTTCTGTTTGCCTTAGCTCAACTTCATGAGCTACCTGTCAGCCCGTCTTTCCCAGCTTGCCCAGGTGCCGCTGGCAGCCCTGCTCTCCAGCGTATTGACTGCTTCCCACAATTCGGTATTTACTACAAACGTGCTGAAGGTATATTTCAATTCATGTTCCATGTCATTAATAAAGACTTTCAACAGCTTTGGTGCAAAGATCAGTCCCTGAAGAACAGCACTAAGAGACCAGCTGCCACAGGTCCTTCCAATTTTCCATTCACTTTGTAATCCTCTTATCCAGTCCATATGTCACCAATTTGTCTATTAGGACACCGATGGCAGATAGAGTCTCCCCTTGTTCACAGAGCTGTCCCTCCCATCATGATTTACCAAGAGAACATATGCCCTTGGTAAATTCCTGATAGATGTTCTTGATCACCATCTTGCTCTTCATGTGTTTCAAATGGCTTCCAGAAAGATTTGCTCCATAATATTCTCAAGGACCAAGGTGAGGCTGACTGGTCTGTTGTTTCCTGGTTCCTTTTTCTTGCTCTTTTTGGAGATGGCTATGATGTTTGCCTTTTTCTAATTACTAGCAAGTCTTCCTAATTGCTATGACCTTTCAAACATGGTAGAGGTCTTGCAATAACCTTGGCCAGATCCCTCGGTACCCTTGGATGCGTGTCATCTCAGCTCATTGACTTCTGCATGTCCAGATGGCTCAGGTACTCCCTAATTATATCTTTCTCTACTCTGAACACTATTTCACTCTCAGAGAGTCTGCTAGGGGCCTCAAGGACCTGAGTGATCTGAGGGCAGAGCTTATGAGTTTTTTAAAACAATAGGTACTTAACAAGGCATTGAATACCTTCTTCTTTTCCATGTCCTGTGTCACTGGGTTCCCCACCCCACTGAACAGTGAATCCACCTTTTTCTTTGTCTTTTTGTTGCTGTTGCATTTGTAGAAGTAGCTATCCACTAAAAATAAGTGGATAAAATAATATTTTTCTTTCTGTACAAGACAGAGGATAAAAAAGTTTCAGCCAAGTCTGGTTCTGATCAGAAACTAGAGGTGAGGGAAAATCATGCAAAAATTACCTTTTTTTTCCCTAGATTGTTGCCATTAAAAAACTAATAAACACTCAACCAGCTTGTTCTTTGTTAACCTGAAGCCCACATTCCACAACAGCTTTGTTCCAGAAAATATTACTTATTAATATTGATAAATAAAAAACATAAGATATATTAGCATGGTTGACATGCATTTTCTATTAAGCATTCTAAACTGTTTACTTTTCTTGGTAAATCAGAAATAATTCTAGGCTAGCACAAGCTGATTTAAATTGGGCTATGACAGTTCCCCACTCTTTTCCTCTGTAGCAGCTCCGGCATTCATTTGGCCTCCCAATGAATCAATTCAACTTACTGAGCTTGCAGGAAACTATTCTATTTCTTTCTTGGGTTAGTTTTCTGCTGACTGTGCAAGTGAACTGATACCTCAGAGAGTCAAGATAAGCAAAGATGCTAGAGTAAAGGCTGCACTGACATTTAGGTTTACTTAATGAAACTGCACCCTGAGTCAGTATCCAAAACCTAATACTAGTCTAAGTATTCGTTTGTATATTCATTCTGTTTATTCATTGTATTTATTATTACAGTAGCAGCTAGAAGTCAGTCAGATCTGTCTATGAGGCATTGTTCAAATACAGAGCAAGAAAATGTCACTATCCAAATGGACCTCATAGTATCACAGAATCACAGAATGGTTGAGGTTGGAAGGGACCTCTAGAGATCATCTTGTCGAAACCCCATCCTCAAGCAGGGAAACCTACAGCAGGTTGCTCAGGACCATGTCCAGATGGCTTCAGAGTATCTCCAATGTGGGAGACTCCACAACCTCTCTGGGATACCTGTGCCATTGCTCACTCACCCTCACAGTGAAAAAATCTTTCCTGATGTTCAGACAGCACCTCCTTTTTTCCAGTTTGTGCCCATTGCCTCTTGTTTAGTGACTGTGCACCACTGAAAAAAGCCTGGCTCTGTCTTCTTTGCACCCTCCCTTCAGGTTTAGATATTGATGAGATTCCCCTGCGCCCTCTCTTCTCCCGGCTGAACAGTCCCAGCTCTCTCAGTCTTTCCTGAGAGAAAGGAGTCCAGGAGTTGGACTTGATGATACTTGTGGGTCCCTTCCAACTTGGGATATTCCATGGTTCTATGCTTTCCTAATAGGAGAGATACTGTAGTTCCTTCGACATCTTCAGTAGCTTCATGTTTCTCTTGTACTGGGGAGCCCTGAACTGGGCCTAGTACACTAGGTGTGGCATCACCAGTGCTGAGAAGAGAGGAAGGATCACCTTCCTTGACCTGCTGGCAATACTTTGCCTAATGCAACCCAGGATATTGTTAGCCTTCTTTGCAGCAAGGGCACACTGCGGGCTCATGTTCAACTTGGTGTCCACCAGAATCCCAGGTCCTTTTCTGCACAGCTGCTTTCCAGCTATATGGCTCCCAACATATATTGGTGGATGGTGTTGTTCTTCCCCAGGTACAGGACGTCACAGTTCTCCTTGTTTAACTTTTTGAGGTCTTGTCAGCCCGTTTCTCCACCCTGCTGAGGTTCCTCTGGATGGGACCAGAGGCAGCACAACCCTTTGGCATATCAGCCACTCCTCCCAGTTTTGTGTCATCTGCAAACTTGCTGAGGATGCACTCTGCCCTTTTGACATGGCAATGGAGAGATAGCAAAATAGAAGTACTGAATCTTCTCCAAACAGCAAGTCAGTGTCTGAACCTAAACCAGAGCTCAGGTTCCCTTCATTCAATTTGGGGGCTGTCTGCTAGATTAAAAAAAAAAAAAAAAAAAAAGGCTTATGAGTGCTCTTTCTGCTCAGAAACAGTCAGCCCCCCACATACAGATACTTGACTCTTCTCCCTACTTTTTAGTGTCTTCTAAATACTGATAAAGATTGATAGTGAAATCTTAGTCCTCAACAAAGTCAATGGCAAAAACAGTATTTCACTTCCAGCTCCAGTTTATTTTAATAAAACAGTAGCTACTGAAGCTTGGCGTATAAACAGATTCTGAGATAGGTCTCCATATGCAAGACCATCAGTGCAAGGCAGAAGTTAAAACCTAAGGAACAAAGAAGACCCCCTATTTTATAGACGTGATTTAACTTAGAGAGGACACTGGTGGATAATGCTCACTTACCAGAAACAGCAAATATATATATATATTTCCCCCTTTAGCCTACCTTATTTGCTAAGGTACTAAATGTCGAGACGTTTTGCTTTTTAAAAGCCTGGCTACATGAAACACCTGCCTGTATTATGAGAAGAATACATCATTAAAGCTACAGGTTGTGAACTTTAATGCTGGAACAATGTTTTATTAAGTCGCCAGGAGAAAAGATAATCAAAAGCATTGAAATCCATGGTATTGAGTTTACATAGCAAGGCGTTAGAGTTGCAGGAGTGGCCTCTGTGCGGAGAGGCCAAGGCTGCCCCGTGCCAGACACAGCCGGTTCCAGCCGGCTCCAACGGCCCCACCGCAGGGCACGGCCGGGCCCCGCAGCCACGGGTGGGCGCCTCGGGGACAGCCTGGGGAAGAGAGGGCACGGCGCTGCCCGGCAGCCGGGAGAAAGCCTGGGCAGAAACGGCCCCGCCGGCACCCAGGGGAGAGGAGGAGGAGGAGGAGGAGGAGG
>VXAL01006968.1:21071-32374 GCA_013399475.1 Chauna torquata
AAGAAAGAATTTTGGAATAATGGTATTATCTGGAAGATAAAAGATAATTCTGAATAGATGTGATACATATTACTTCTTGCTAAGCTGAACAGTTGAATTTACATTTATCTTACTTTTAAAAGGTTGTCAATCATTTAAGGCACACCTTCAACTCCATTCAGTGCAAAAAATATACAGTATTTTGAATAAGGGGAAAAACAGAATTTCAGTTTACTGAATATCTTTGTGAAAAAAAAAAGAGATGTATCAAGTTAGCTAACTCTGTTCTAGCTTGTAAGTGTACTTTAGTGCTCTTATTGGAAAAATGCTTGCTTATAAGTTGCTGATATTAGATATTGGTGATGAAACTGACCAAAGTTATTTATTGGAGATTTATCTTTTATCCCTCTATTTTCACTTGTGACACGCAGACAAAATGGAATTTATACATTCAGAAATTTTTCTAGGACTTCTCTTTTGTGTTAAAACAAATTTTTGTTATTAAAAACAAGGATTTGTTTGCTCAGATAACAGTAAATAATATTAATTTAAATCTTTTAAACTTGTTTTTGGCAGATATTTCTATTNAAGTCTATAGCACAATAGAGACAAAAAAGACTGTAACAATACAGAAACTTGCTATTACTTTTTTAGCTTTCTGTGCTTCTGTGAGACCACAGTATGACAGGGAGATTGGTCATAGAAGTGGAATCAAGAGTGAAGGCCANAACTTGTTTTTGGCAGATATTTCTATTAGTTTTTAACATTGTTTATCAGAAGTAAAACTCTCAAGAATGCTGCCAGTGTCTGCTGTTTATGAGATTGCAGGGGGAAAGTGTTTGTATAACTATCTAGAAATCTCTTTGGCGTTCTTCTTGTATACAAAATCATCCAGTCAGTCAACTGCAGCAATGCCACATGGCTTAAATGACAAGTTGCATACCACAAAAGCAGCCAAAGATAAAGAAGAGGTAAATAATTGTGGACTGCTTGAAAAAGATATATTACCTGTAGCATAACTTAGGCCTTGATCATGCAAAAGTATAGATTCATTTTTCTACTTTCATGATCGGGCACAGATATTTACATAGCATCTCTGGTGTCAAAGATCTCTACAAACAGCGCAGAGCATACATCTATTTCTGCTCATACTCTGAGCCCCTTTGTGGAGGTTGCTTATTTTCAAAAGCCTAGTGAAAATCCAGTATGATTTCTGAGATCCCGAATGTACAGAGCAGCTGATAGCCTCCTTTTGAAAGCTGATCAAGCACATGTTAGATAATGTAAACAACGATGGGAAAAAAATAAATCCAGCATTTACAAATCTACCTATCTGGCATTTAAAATAGCCAAAGAATAACCAAACAACACCTATCAAAACAAAACAATACCAAACCAAAATCCCCCCTAAAGAACTAAAAGGATTCTTTTAGACTACAAACTGATCTAACAAGAAATTAAAAAAAAAATCCTGTCTAAACATCTGTTGCTACATTAGGTGACTGGTAGTGAACCTCAAGATGCACTGATCTGCAGGTGTTCTGCATTGGAGGAATGATGTGAAACATCACATGATTGGGAATAAATGTTTGATCATAGAAAATATTTTCACATATGCTTGGACACATCTATCCAGCTATTTCCTATTCAAGAGGTGCATATGACCCCCTTGCTACATCTTGTGACTAGGACCCTTCTCTCTAAACCATTGAACTCTTCCACCTTGTACTCTAAGCAGTCACTTGCACTGATGAGATTAACATATCCTACTGTGCCACAAAATGGATGACTCTTCATCATCTCATTCTAACACTACTACTATAAGGCAGTCATCTGACATAGTCCAGGGAAAAATAGATCTGAGGGTAAAAAACAGCAAAGTCAGCAGATGTATGAAAAGTCAAGATGCCATTCTGTTCTGCTAGATTAAGAACATTCTATTTCCTGATGAGGATGCCTTGCACTGAAGTCATGTCCTTAGACTATTGCAAAATCCTTCATTCCTGAATATATTCCAAAATGGTTATTTCATTTTGTTCTACAAAGGCCCATATCTTCAAAAGACAGACTACATGTTTTGGAAGAGTATCAGATATGCTTTTTCAAGACACAGACCTATTCTACTTGACATTTGTAGATGTATGGGATAAATCAGATCTTATATATCCCAGTAAACTTTTTTTACAAAGTATAAAATAAAAACATTTTCAAAAAATTAAACTTCCTTGCATTATATGAAATGGACTTACAGCATGCCTTGTAAAGAAATAGAAACACATTAAAAATCCTTGATATTTTTGTTTGGAGAACACAAATACCTCCAATCAACTGGAAAGTGTAGCAGCTCCTGTTCACAGCTGAAAAACCCTGTTCCACCGGGCAAGATGTTTTCAATAATACTGAGGAAGTCCATGGCACCTCTTTCTCTAAAGTCTTATGTGATTTGCAGAAGATCTGAGACCTCTAACTTCCTCCACAAACTTGGACCCATTTAAGATATGTTAAAGTGTATATATATATATAAAAAAACAGTTATCTGTAGCATTCTTACAATGGAGCCCAAAGAAGACAGAAAGCATCCCAGTTGCACAATTTACAGTCTAGTTAGTGATGAAAAGCACAAGTGCATATTGTTGAAGTAATTCAGGCCCAGAGTCAGATTCCAGGGTGAAGAAATCAAAGCATCAAGGCTCAGGGCAGCTGGAGTCACACGTCTAATTCGGATTTGTGTACCTAGATGGCTGGACTGAGGTTGTGGTCTGGAATTTTTCCACTGTTCAGCTCATCTTTTCATTTGGGCTGACTGCTAGCAGAAATAAAAATGCAAACAATTGGCTAAATTAATTGCTATTTTGTTGTTTGGCAATACTGCTAGTTTTAATAATCTACTTTACTTTCAAGACCTACCAGTAGTATATTCATGTACTTTCAGGCAGTTTCCCCTTCCACACATCAGATACGTAGCTGCACTATTTATTGACTCCTCACTTCCCCCTACAAATGGCCTATAAAACCTCTCAAAACAAAGTGTATGATTTACAAGGCAATCTCAGCAAGAAGCAGCAAATGGTCTCATACATTCAAATGTCCCTGCAAGATCAAATAAATACATTGGGCAAAATATAAGTTGTTCCAGACGGTGCTGAAGCATGCCTCAAGCATTTTTAATGCATAGACATCATCAAGTGACCTAGTCCCAAATTTAAAACTATTGCCAGAGACCAAAAGCTTCATTGGGGTGATGAGTGTTTCTTGAACGTAAAAAGTATAGTTTTTATTGTTGTTGTTTTGTTTTGTTGTTGTTGTTGTTTTGTTTCCCCACAGAAGTAGAAGAGAAATATGTGATTTGTAAGCTTACCCTTGTCTCTGTCAGAGGCCGCTTCCTGCAACAGTCATTGTGCTGTTGATGCAAGTTGTCCAAGCCACTTGGAACAATGTAGTCCACTACATATGGTATAGAACAGAAATGTTTATGTAGTGATATTTGGAAGGGTAATACCAGTCCTTCTACATTTTGAGATGTATGTCAGAAGAGTCACAAGTTGACATGCAACGTGAGAACCAAAAGTATGGGTTTTCTGTTGTTGCCATGGTTAGGTGGCAACAGTGAGTATGAAGCGAGAAATCTTCAGGAACTCGTCAGCTAGTGGTTCCAAGAAAAATTTTGCACTATGATATTCTGCTTGTCCAGATGTTACTTTTATGGCCAATCTGTGGCTCCATATGAAAAAAAGGAAAAATTACTTTAAAGATTGTGTAAATTTTTTAAATTTTGTCAAATTTATCCTTTCATACCTTTTCCCAGAAGATGAAAAAATAAGTTAGCACTACTGCATCATATTCAGTATGATGTATGTCCTACATAACCACAGTTAACAGAACATCAGGCATTTGTGTCTTACAAGAAGCTGCTCAATGGCAGTCGTGACCAGGAAATCCAGATTTTAAAGCTTGGGAGACAGAAGGCAAGTTCCTAAATGCATAGTGAGTCATCTAATAAAGTGCTGTTGTTTAAGGATAGTAAGATATCTAGCTTTCTGTCAATGGAGTGGTGTTGTGTTTTTTTTTGTTTGTTTGTTTTTGCTTCGTTTTGTTTTCAAAAAAGTTATGTTTAAAAAAGTATTTCAGTGTTCCACTTCCCATAATGTATTCAGCAGCTAACATTAAAAAACAAACAAAAACCAAAATGTGAAAAATATGAACAAAAATAGACATATTAATGCAACATTAAAATTTTCATTACAGTAGATAAAGCATGTTAAACATCAGGCCATAAATATGTAAACTTATATAGCTTAATTTTGCACAAGGGACTGGAGTATATTTTCAGATTTTATTCATAAACACCAGGCCTTTTTTTTTTTTTTTTTAATGTCAGGTTTAATCTTGAATGACACCATTTAGAAATCTGTGGCAAATACAGTGAGATATATTCACTGATGTCTGTTATACCCTAATGATTAAATTTGTTGTATAGACAAATGCATGCTGTATTCATTTATTATATCCTGTGGACAGAATTTAATGCTTCTCTAACTTTCAACACTAAATGGCAAAATAAATATCAGAAAGAAACCAGCTGTTTACAGGGTTACATGTGGATGAAAAGAGTTGCAATTTCATTTACTTTCTAATTTTGGGGGTGATAAGGGGATAAAATAAAAGGAAACCTCTCAACACTAGTATTATCGGATGACGAAGCTTTTTTTTCAGAGTGATTATGAATGATTTATAGAGCCCAGTACCAAGTAAAATTTCAAGGAGGATTTAACATTAATCAACTGTCTTAAAACTTTTGGAAAGTATAAAAATATACTATTTTACCCAGCTATTCCCTCTTGCTGGGTCCATCGTTTACTCACTGTTCTATATGATTGCCACTTTGAATTAAACACCTTTTCACACCATTTGCTGTGCAGATGGCAAAGTGCTCTGCAAACGACAGAGCTGAATCCCCAGGAGCTCTGAGTAGCGCGCTGGAGATACATCACAATAACCAGACACCTATTATCTACTCTTCACTTGGCTGTAATCTCCTCCTCCAAATCCTTGACTGTCTGCTCTTCTTTTTGGCTTTTCTCTCATAATACACCACCTCTGCACATTTTTTAGAGATCTCTAATGTGGAGATCTCTGTCAATGTCTAGACCATGCACCATAAAGTTCAACAGTTCAACAATTCGCACCTCTCACTGCCTGGCAGCAAGGAGTGGGTATCACCTCCTCTGTGCTCTCAGCTGTGAACATTTTTGGCAGTGGTGTGAGAGAAAGAGCTGCTTAAAGCAGCTGTAGTGCAAGTCCAGTGAAGCTCTTTATGCCCCTGGGCCATCCAGAACCTGCCAGTTGCTGCTCTGGAAAGCAGGCACAAGAGCAGGGATGTTGTGCCGGCTCTCCTCCATGTGTCCTACTGACCTTAAGGCATTCACACCTCCCTCCACATCTGCACTCATCTTCCTCAGGCCCTTTTCTCCCACTGATGAGCACTTTTTTTTTTTTTTTTTTTTNTTTGCCCACATTAAATACACAAGCAAAAGAAGAAAATCAAGCAAAACAAAACCTATCACACCAGAAATTGTTTGGGTCTCTAAAACAACTCCCATCTCTTTCTCATCCGTAGTAAGCTCTCTGAGTGCACTGTTCATTATCTCTGTCTGGTTAGCTGCTAGACAGAAACTGCTTCATTTTCATCCTGGACTCTTTCAGTCCAGCTTTCACATCCTTCTCTTGGCAGAAACCCCTCACTGTCTTTTCAAAAGTTCTTTTCCTAGCTAGATCTCAAGAACTGCACTCTATCCACCCTGCTCGTTCTCTCTGTCAACCATCTTTGACAGTCAACCATATTCTCCATGAGACCTTCTCCTCTGTGCTATGCTGCCTTCCAAGTCTGAGCCCTTTCCTGCTTCTCCTCCTAGCTTTTTACTCATTTGCTATTTAGTGTGTCCTTTAAAGGATTTTTATTTCTTCAAATTTGTATGTGTTTTCTAGAGTTCAGTCACAATACTTCATTCTGTCTATCTTCTCAGGTTAACTTCACTCATAGATGCCGATTTAACTGATTTATTTGCAGTGTACTGCTTTAATTCCATATTCCAAATGTAAATCTTAAATTCTTGGTTTCTCTCTCCAACACAAATATCTAGGACTTCAGCTTTCCTCCTTTTTCCCCAACCCATTTGCCATCCCTCACCTCACTTTACACTTCAATGCATACTTTGGCATCATCTTTCATTTTGACAAATCTCATCATCTACAAATCAAGGTTATGTTAATACTTGCAGATTTTCTGCATACTGTTTTCAACTTCAGCCATTGATAAAATGGCAGCTTGTTATCTCCTTGCAGTATCGTTGGCAGGATTAAGAGTAGGATAATTTTCACCTATCCACCTTTGGAATGCTGCTTAAGTAAGTCCATCCTGGCTTCCCTTTTGCCCATTTCTCTACTTGTTTTATCTTCTCCATTATATCAACTGTACAATACTTGTTCTCATTCCGAGGCCTGCTGAAGTATCTCTGTACTGTCATATTTAAAAAGAAAACTTTGACTCCTCATTATTAAGTTTAATGTTATATTACCTCTTATTTTTAGTAGAACTGTCTACAAACATCTGGCTTTATTGTACTTAAAACTCCTCTTACAAACATTTCTTTTTAGAGATATCTTTATTAGCATGAAAATGTAATGCTTCTGATGTACCATGATCACTCTCTCTCATCTTCTTGTGTGCTTCCAATTGACTGCCTCCAGTTGTTACTTCTTGCTGTATAATATAAGCTCTTTGAAACTGGGACAGTTTTTCCATTAAGTGTTGGGACAGTACATTCCTGGTCCACAATGATAGTCTTGTCCCTTCGTGAGTTATCTCCAAAAATTTCTCCTTTCACTGGGCTGCTGTTACAGGAAAAATCCATAAAATATTTCTTGTTCTTCAAGGTCTTCATCTCTTCCTTGGCAATTTTTTTTCAAAAGAATAACATAAATTAATGTAGATTTCTAAAAGTAATGGCAAGGCTTCAGATCATTTTATTACATTGGTGAGCTATTATTTTGTTATCACAGGGAACTGGAGGCACAAACTGAACTGCATCATGGACACCCATGTGTCTGGATTTCAGAACAGAACTGGAAGATGATCTTGGCTTACTGGGGGATTTTCAGAGACAATCCATGCAAGTAAGTGACTGCTTATGGGCATTTTATGTGGGACTGGGATACTCTGCTGTGTCTTATGGAATGAGCTCAGATTAAATGCTAAAGAAGGAGGAGAACTGTGGGAAAAGTTAAAAATACCCTGCCACCTTTTTGTTATGGGAGAAAAAAGACCGATCAACAACACTGAAGAAAGAAAAAAAGTTCTGATCTACAGATTTTAAGAAATGGAATATAGCAGAATACACCTAAATCTACAGACAGAAGCAACAAGCCAAATCTGTTACTGTGGAAAAATTCTATAGACTTATACAATTGAAAAAGATGTCTGCTAAAGTATTTCTGTCACATGTAGAAAAACTGACACAAAAAGACCACCTTCAAAAACACTCTTAGATAGTTAATGCATTATACCTTTCCAAGAAATCTTTTTGACAAAAGTGGTATGTGATATGAGGATATTGTATTATATTCCCCTCCTCCAGTATAATTATCGACTATAAGAAATCATTAAGAATCATTAAAAAATCATTTTAAATGTTTGTGGTTGTTTTTTTTTGGTTGTTTTTTCATATCTGAGGGAAAACGTATTGACTTTATGTTGAAGACAAATAAAGTAGAGAGAAGTGCAACTAACATTTGCAGCAAGTACTGATATCTGTAGTAAATAGTCTGGAAAGAAAATTTAGAACTGCAACTATGGGAATTAGTAGTGACTTAATTTACAGCTATTGAAGCAAAAAGTTAGTGAAGTACCTGGGAGGTTATTTTTGTCACACTCAATGAGACAGATTTCCTCTTCTCTTGTGTGCCAGCCATGGATCCCTGTTAAGAAGACAGAACTGCATAAAACTGTAGAGATGACATACTTTCCTCATGGGAGTGTCTATGATGTCTATGTTCTTTGCTGTATTCTACCAACCGGATTTTTTTTTTTTCCCTAAAAATTCAGCAGATTCAATCTGATGTCTTCTTATGCTTAATGAAACAGCCTACATCTTCCTTTCAGGACATAGTGTTTCCTGGTGCCTCCCAGTGTAAGAATATAATTGCCAGAATTGCTTTTGCTGTTTGTCTTTTTTTTAAGTACCGAGCAGTAGAGAAATCTGATATCTTTTGGTTTCAAGCCTCCCTATCTGCTTTGTTCAAGTCATCTGAACAAGATACTTCATCTGAAGTACTATGCACTGTTAACTGCTGTCCTAAGAGGAAAATAGCCATTCTCTATTCTTCCTGAGAGTCCACATCTGGCTGCCAAACATGTAAGCCTCTCCATGAGTATCTCAGATTCCACAACTGGAGTTACATAGGTCAAGTAATTTCTGCAATGTGAATATGGAATTACACGTTGGTCTTAAACTACTTGTTTTAGAATGTTAGCAATAATAAATCTCAAAATATTTGAAAAATAGTATGAATTTTTATGCAATGTGTGGTATTACTTTTACTGAAACAAAGCCATTTTGATGTCAATGAAGAGAAATAGCATGATTTATCTGCAACTAGACATCTACTATAGCATGAAATTATTTCCTAGAAGCATTTATGTCTCTATGCCAACAATGGAAAAGGAATCTAGGATGATTCCAGTGTAGACATCCACACAATACTGTACTTGAATAAATGAATGTCAGATCTATAATGCAGTCAGCTTCTTTGGTTAGCTACAGTTCACACTATGGTTCACATTTCAAGTCCCTTAGTCAGATAACCATAACTCGCAAACTGTTTTAGCAGTGCTAAATCTAATCATTTCTAATCATTCACCTCACACCTCTCAGACAGTGTCAATGAGAAAGTAAAATAATACAAATAAATAATAATACTTGGTGATAATAATAATAGTAATAATAATACTCTTGGCCAGTCCAAGAGTCCTAGTTGTATCAAGAGGATTTGTACATTGCAACTAGACCCAGCCAAATCTCTTACCTAGACTTTGCACCAGATGGAAATTACTGATCAGTTACATCCAGCTCTAGAGTGGGATGTCCTCCAGTATTTATGGCCAGACATGCAGAAAACCCAGCTTTCTCCTCTGTTTGGGATGAGCCAATGAAAGGATGTAAGTGTCCTAGATTCTATTTGGTAGGACCTAGGTATCTAGCTGGACAGTAAAAGGGTCTCATCATTAATTAGATCACGAATAGTGGTAAATTTATTAGCCAATGGCTCTGTGTTCAACAGCATGAACTCAAGAGCAGAATCCTCATGTCAGTACCTTGTATTACTGAGATGTAACAGATGGCAAAGCTAATGGAATTGAAATTAAACCTCTCAGCCTAGGTTTACACCTATTTGTGTCACCTGTTACTGCCTTACAATTGGCTGCAGAGGGGAAAAACGCTTAATATTCTGAAGTTCTAAAACACCTAAATATGAGGAATGGCAAGGAATAGTACTACTGCACTTCTCAGGCCACAGGAGAGGAGCTGTGCACCTGAGGAGATGCTTGACTTGATGAGTTCTCAGCCTTTATTGAAGTATGAGCCTTTTATTTTCTGCTTGTGTCTACACCAAAACAATAAAATTATGTTTCTAACTCAGATAAGCCAGACTCACTTGCAAAACAGTAGGCTTTTTCACCCATTTCTACAGTCTCAGCCACAGCATTTTAATCGATTTTTACGTCAGAGTACAACATTAAGCTTGATCTCAGGCAACCTTAAAATTAAATAGATTTCTTTTTAAAGGAAATGAAGTTATAGGCAACAAAACCAAAGCACCCTCCCTTCCCCAATTCAGTGGGTTGTTTATTGTGTTTTATTCAGAACAAGCACCTGGTACACGCATTATATTTGCAACTTCCAGCAGACTGAACAGTTAATAATTGCTATCAATATGAAAACTTAAATGTTATTTGTAAAGGGTCCTTTTCTTTCTAATTCTTAAAAATGTGTATGTGTAAATAATTAATTTGTGCCATACAGATAAATTACATAAATTTTGAGACTGTGATATATCTTACCTTGCCGTGGGAATTAGACATTTCTTTATAGAAATTGAACTCAGTATTAATTTCAAGTAATTAGTAAGAGCTCTGTATTGAAGTTCAATGTTTATAAAGATTTTGAATATTTTGCTTGTAGTATGACCAGATCTTCAGCATTACTAGCGTAAACCTTAAGCATAATAATATAATTTCCAGTTTATATTGATTTTTTAAATTCATGATGGAACATGCGTTTTTGTTGTTGTTTGTTTTTATAGGTGTGGTCTAATGTAGGGTAGTTTTGATTGTCAGAAATTTCACTGAATCTATTAATTATAAAATGTGAGTGATCTTCCTTAAAATTTTGCTTTATGGAAATTAGTTAATGTAAATCTGATTTTTTTTTTTTGAATAAGTTTTGTTGGTTTTGTTCTTTGATCGCAAAGAATTTACTGTTAAATTTTACATTAACTTTGAAGTACTAGAAATATCTGGATTTTATTACTCCTGTCATTCTTCAAAATGGGAAATTACAGTTCATTCTTTGTCGTCTCCTTTCAAGAGAGTACAGCTGTACTGTGAAAAAAGAGCAGCTTGGCCTCTTTTTATTTTAAGCTTTACAGTGGATAGTTCTTTCCTACATCATTGCATCATTCATCTGTGTAATTTTACAATTTCCATAATTACTGGAATAACTGCTGAAATCAAAGACTACTCCCCATAAAAAGATACAAAGGCTTTGGTCTCACCTTTCTTTTAAATTAGTGACTTCACGGAAACAAAAAGGTGAAATATATTTTCACCAACTTTAGCTGCTTAGAAGTTAGATTTCTTGGCTGAATTGCCAGGATTCCCTTACTAGTGAAGTCTCAAGATGCCTATCTTCAGCCCAGAAGCATCTTAGAAAACTAAAATGGTCTAGCCTCCCAATGTTGAAGTGGCTAACATTAGGGGACAAGACTTCTTATGGAGTCATATTTTTTTGAAATCACAATGTTATCATGGCTTGGCATGTAATATGTTCATAGTGCAACATCCAAATATATTCTGGGCACTACAGATGAAAGGTTCTGCACTACTGTAGATTTAAGGCATATGATTTCTTAAAGTTGCTAGAATATACAAAAGAAAAGAATCCACAATGAGTAAAACATTTTTACATATTACCCTCCTGCTCTCTGACTGTCCTTTTTTTAATTTGTGTGTGTTTCATTTGAATGAACCACAAATTATATTTTACAAA
>VXAL01006968.1:40305-85233 GCA_013399475.1 Chauna torquata
GCTACTTGAATACTGCTGTTTGAAAGGAAAAACAATGTTTTAATTTATTGTTATTATTTTATTGCCTTACTAAACATGTAGGAAAATACACAGACACTTTTCTCCACATTCTTTTAATAACTATGGTAAGCAGCACTAATTTCCCTCCAGTTTTCATTTAAAACTTCTTTTATTAGTTAAGGTCTGTTGTCATTACTTTGCTTAGGGATTTATTCTCTATTCTTTGTGTGCACACAATTTCTATTAATGAAAAATATTAAGCATTGATTGAAAAAAGAATCACAGAATTATCATCTTCATTTTTCACAGAATTGATTTCAGNCCAGAGTTTCTACAATAAACAACAGGTCTAAGAACAAAAATTGAATATGCTCCAGATCTAGCCTTGAAAATGTCATCATATATGAATATATATGATGAATATATAANTCTATCCCTATTTCTTCCCATATTGAGTATATAAAGCCTATTAAGAGTAGGAATGCACACAAAATCAATGAGGTTGGATTGACCATGGCTTTCACTGGCATCAGTTGAGGTATGAATTGTGTCTACATTTGAACATGTAATAAAAATCTGTAACTTTCATAGTTTTGGCATGATCTCATAGAAGCAAGACCGAAATCCCAGTGAAATTTGAAGTCTCTTGAATTCTGAGGCAAAATTCAATAGGCCTGAATTTCACCATGCTTCTTTGGAAGCCAACAAGCAAGAATTATGCACTCTGATCACACATGATGCCAACCAAAAGTGAAAATCTGAGTCCTACAAAAAAGACTTCTAGAAACTGACAAAATATCCAGCTCTGGTATCTATTTTATATCTTCATAGACAGATATAATTGTAGAGTGTGTTACTTTACAAAGAACCTCCTCTACTGGTCTTCTGAACATGCTGTTAGACATATTTTTAAATAAATGTATTGAAAGGTATTAAGAATTTCAGATGCTTCTAATAGTTGTTCCCTCATATTACTGCACAGTTTAAATTTTTTTCTATCTCTGAAATCAAAATAGATTGGAAGATATTCAGATTTTATCAGAAACACACTATATGTGTGTGTGTATATATATATATTATATTTCATAAAACAGACTTTGTATTTTACACTGAATCCAGCAGGGCAACAAGCTAAAGATCATGCGCTAGTTAATTTTTATTCCACACACACACCCTTTGGGCATCATAAAACACTGCAGGTAAAATATTTTTTTCCCTTAGAGACCTTATTGTGCTCCTTTAAACAAATAGAAACAATAATATATTTTCAATATGTATGTCTGACAATTCTATATTGACATGCATGTATCCGACTGGACATATGTGCATATATATTCTGGAGATATCCTGAATTTTCCTTCTTACAATATTCTACCTTTTCACTAAAATTTTTATTGGAAAAAAGAAAAAAGTTTTCATTGAAGTTATATATTAAAGAATTTTTTTCCTCTAACATATAGGTTAGTTTAAAATCTAATTATTTTGGTAAAGGGCTTTTTTGACAAAAAAAATCTTTAGGGTGCAAAGAACACTGGTGGAATTTACTCTTTTTGTCACAGAGAAATTAAAATGAAATGCAACAACAGTATATGATTGAACTACAATTGTTTATAAATGTGGACATCAAGGTTAGTTTGCAGCATAGGTTATTTTCCTTTTCTGATTTCAAAAGACTTGATAAATAAGCCATACAGATTTATTATAAAACTCCAACCGTTTGGCTATGAAGCACTGTTGTTGGGGAGTCTGATTTATCTTAAAAAATGCATAGACCTTAGTATACTAATCATACGTTTCTTTAAACAAATTTGAGCATCAGTGTGCTTTTCTTCAGAGCAGAAGCTGAAAATCTGTCTCAAACTTGTTTCAGTATGCCAGAGCGTCTCAAGGTATGAAATGATACCCCAGTGTCAACCTGCATTTTCTTTGTTTTTCTCAGGTTTTCATTACTATTCTGTTTGAAATGGATGTATAGATGTTCTATATGATGCTATGGCAAAGATTTTTAATAACTGTACCTATAAAAAAGGTAAAAAAGAAGCATTTTGCTGTGTAAAATTATAAGAATAAAATATAAATTGGGCTATAAAGGGATGGTAGATTGTTGTTAAAATTAAAAATTAGTCCTTAAATCCCATCATATTTTCTATTACTTACTAGCTATTCATTCTAAGATGTTATAGTTGTACTAAAAATCAATATTATTAGACAAAAGCATGAATTGAGTTTGTTCGTTTATGCAGAGAAAGAACAAGTATTCCTTAAAAATACAGTTATCAGCTTTTATGTTGATGAAGTTTTGATTGAAGTAAGAATGCACAAAAATAAGGTATTTCAGATAGGCATAGCAGGTAAAAAGTCTAATACGAGCTGGATTTCTATCAAGGAAAGTGAGATCAGTGTTCCACTGTCTGGTTCCTGTCTCCACTCAGAATGTGCTTACAACTGCATGACTTTCCCATCTGGGTAAAACAAACCAGTGGAAATAAACTAAACCAATGAATCTACAACTGTTTGTGCAATCCAAGAATTTGTCTCTAAGAGGTATTCCTGAACAGAAAATTGCACCGCATGCGTAAGCTTGAAGGGTTGTGTTTATTCATATCCACCATAAGATTACAAAAGCATGTTTTCACTCTTTGTTTTTACCACAGTTTGTTTATGTCTGAAGTATGTATTTTGATTTCTTTCTGTCTTCTCTATGTTAAGCTTTATTTTGGAAAATATTTTATGTATATGTAAGTATTTATAAAGGATATCTGGAAAACAAAACACCTTTTCAGAAAGGATTTAAAGGAAAAAGAAGGTTCCCAATTGTTTTCCAGGTCATTACGTGGAACTAAACTTTTACTTTTTCAAGTTAAAAGATGCTGAAAGATGTGGGTGAAATTGAGAACATGGTTTGTACTGAATCATAAAAAAAAAACAAAAACAAAAGCAAATCTTTTGACTTCAGCCTTGCTTCCTAACAACAGAGTAAATTTTCTGTTCATGTTCTTGTCTGCACATGTTCCTGATACTTACACAAGTATCTTACATTTTTACTCAGAACCCACCAAAACTTTCTGTTCTTAATTTAACTACTTTCAAAAAATGGAACTGTAAATACTTACACCATCCCGGTAACTATTTCACATGTATTTCAAGAGCCAAGCAACAAGAATTTTAACATCTTCTAATTAACAGAAGTTCAGTAATAACCACATAACCTTTTTTTTCTTCTTTTTTTCTCTCACAGGTGAAGTTACCCAGTATTCCTCTTTTTTCATTATTATTTTTAAATTAATGTTTGAAAGTTTTTAATAATATCATGAGAAATAGTATAATGAGGATAATACCTAAAGTTATCCAAAATAAATATGTCAAAAAAGCTCTCAAATTGTTAACAAAACGTGACATATTCAGAAATCATCAATAGTGAATGACCAAGTATTTATATTCTCTAGATTTCACATGTTCGTGTATGTTAATAAATTGTTTCTTTGCCTGTAGCCATTGGCTGCTTATTTGAAAACCAAAGTAAGAGAAAAGCCAGATTTGTGTCAAATAGGTGCTTTTCAAAGCATCATCTTTGTGGATGAAGAAAATACAGAAGACCACAAATAAGTGTATTTCTATCACTCAAGCATCTGCACAGTTGATCTGGATGTTCAGTAAGGCTTCATGTCCCCTTACTTTCTGTGAATGCACTTCCTGACTTCACATTTCTGCTTTTGTTTTGTTTTGGTTTTGGTTGTTGTTGCTACATACTGTTTGTTCTAATTAAATATTCAAAGTTCTATTTTTGGAAGACTGCAACAGAGAAGAAGAAAGAAATTCCCTTAAGGTAGGTGATTGCTTACCTAACCAAGATAGGTAGGCAGGAAAAGAAGTGCAAATAATTAAGTGGTTTTCATACTGGCATAATTAAACTTTGCAAATAAAGTTAACATATAACCTTGAAATATAAATAAAAAGGGCAGGTGTATCAGAAACCTTCCCTTACAATTCTTTTTCAGAGGACACGAAGAATTCTGTAGTACAATCAGGGATTATGCACAGAAAAGCGAATGGGATGTGCCCTATACATATGTGGATACGGACATTGCTTTCCACAAACCCTTAAATCCTCTCACTAGTCTCTTGATATTTTTTGCAACAAGCAACACTTTGGCTGCAGTTTTGAGCAAGTTGCCAGCTTTCTGAACACACTGGATATACCAGAAGTAGGCCAGGCACGTGGTAGAACTAAGCTGCAACAGTTTTATGAAGCTAGTCCCTAAATTAAGACCTCTGCTATAGCAAAGCGTGAAGATGAAAACAGCTGAATCATGAAAGGTCCAGACCTAAAAACCTCTAGCTGATTTCCTTTATCTGGTTGAAAACCGTACCTGACCTTGAAGAACAAAGTAGCAATGACCCATGCGGCCCTCCAGATTTCTGTGTACCAGTCAAAGCCCACATTTGAAAGCCAGCATAACATTATCTCTGTTACAAATCTCCTGCCAACCTGTGTCCCCTCCCAAATCAAAACAACAAAGGACAAATTTTTAAACTCAGGAATCTAGAAATCAGCACTGGACTTCAATTTGAAGGATCCTAATATACTTCCAATTGCTAATAAGAGATAGAAATTACATGGGCAAATGACTTCAGGGATGTAACTATTAAAATGGCTGAAGCTGGACATGCTTAAGACTGGAAAGGAAGCCACCCTCAGCGATAACTAGAACTTGGAAACTCCTGGTTGTAGGAGAAATGAGAAATGCTTATGCCCCTCATTTTTCATTTTCTTGCTACTGCTCTGTAATGTCCTCCAGAGAGCCATGACAAAGGAGATTTCTTTCAGCTACATGGGAATTCAAACCGTTAAAAGAGGAAAACCCAAGAAAGAAGAAAAATATGTATTTTTCAAGAGCAAAATTAAATATTTTAACTGCAAACCTAAATTAACTATAGTCTTCCTTCTGTGCAATGGTTAAAAACAAGAAAAAAAAACACAAAAACCTTTAGTCGTGCCCAGCTGAGGATATTAACTTTCAAACCTTTTTAAAGATGTTATGCTGGCTTCATAGAAAAGTGCATGGCATGCACTGCATAGTCCTGGTCTAATCAAAAATAATTTCATTTAAAAATTGCTGCATAGGTGGTTTTTTCCACTAGACTACACACAGCATTTTAAGTTATCTCTCACTCTTTCCCTTTGGACTTTTAAGCTTACAAATGGAGTTTCATGCTTCATGAAACAAAGACTTGCAGCCTGCTTAGGCAACCACAACAGGACAGGAAGATGCCAGTCTGTGCTGGTATCTGAAATCCCAGGCAAAGCCACATGAGGCTGATAAATCTGTGCTTATGGCACCTCCAGTGCCCATCTCACGGCAGTAAGGACTAGCAATTTTATGATTTCATTGTGAGATTCTTAATACTTGTTCCACTGGCCACTAGCTCTGTATATTTAGCAGGCCCAGCTCCTGGAGTCTTGCTTCTATAGAAAAGATTTGCTCTTTCATGCTCCTAGCTTTTGTGGTTGTGAAGAAATCTTTAAGCTCCACAACTAGTCCAAAGAAAGAGAGCAAGAAAGAATGTCAGAAAAAACTCAGTTCTTTTCAGGTATCCTATTATTTTTAGAACAAGGTTGCTATTTCTTGTGTTTGCAAAACTGTACACATCCTGGATGCATAGTCCTATTCCCAGTGACCAAAACTTTAGCCCAGAGATGACTCCCTTTGAGAGAATAACAAAGAGAGCTCCTAAGAATAACATGAATGAAAAAAATTATTTCTGCCCCACCAAGCAGACCATTGCAGACCCTGAGGGCCGTGCACAACTGCTATGTTGACTCACTGAAAAGCAAGAGAATTCATATTGTCTTGAGGGCGTGAACCTCTAGCCTCTCAACACACACAACACATGCTCACCCCTTTCTTATTCAATCCAGTTCACTGCCTCATTTTTTTCCTGGAATGAATACTGAATAGCAACTTGATTTGCATGTTTTATTTCAATCTTAAAAAAAAAAAAATCCTCTGAACTCAATCAAATAGAGGAAAGAAAACCAACTCCCTCTCACAGCAACAAAAAGTCTTGAATCAAAATTATCCTTAAAATATGCAACTGTGTTCTATAGTCAAGCACAGCCAGTGCTACTGAATTGCTTGATACGACTTTACATTAGAGCGACACTATTGAGATAGTTGAACCCTTGCACTTTGAAGCTCATGAGGGACCACCTGGGAGCACAGCTAACAGGATAAATCAGAAATTACTTCAAGACCAGGAGTAATTAAATTCACAGTGCTGGATAATGTAAGAGAAAGACCGGAGCAATTATGCAGCCAGAGGAAATATAATTGCTCACACAGATGCAGAGTACAGCAAAGAATTAACCTGAAGATACACAACAAAGATAAAGTTCATACAGAACATATAGATATAAGGCTGCTGTAACACAGAGTTGTCATGCACATTGCCTTGAAGGATTCTGTATGAACTACATAGTATGGATTACATGCTTTACAAAAATCTGTCCCTGAGCTGTCTTGACAGTGGTAGTTCTCAGCTGAGCACTGCCCTAATGCCGGGCATCTCCGGGAGCAGTTCACAACATGGCAGAGCTGAGGACACACCATGGACCAACCAGCACTGCTCAGGCTGTTCTCCACAGTATTCCTTCTGGCTGCACCCAATCAGCACGACCATAACCGTGTAACCACTCTCTCTTATAAGGGCAGTCCTTTATAGTGACAGCAATGTGACAGGAATCAGGCTAAACTGCTCTTTTCCATAGTGACACCTCATGTCTGTCTTCTTGTAGGACTTATTCCTGCCCTCAGAGGTCCCACACAGCTGGATTCATGACTGAAATTGTTCTCTCCACAAAGGTCTCAGATAACCCTTTGTGTCAATATTATTTCCCAACTCTTACTTCTGGCAGAGTTTAGGAGTGTCCCAAACTGCCCCGAGGACAGCCTCCCCATGACCCCACACCCTCACATCCTCTGTGCTGCAGCCCGTCAGCACCGCGCCAGTCGTGGTCACGGTGGTGGTCACCAATGGCACAGGAATCACGGCACAGCTCACCACAGGTGACACGATTGAACCTAACCACAATTGCCACATTTGGGCACTCCACTGGTGCTAAAATTTAATACATCCCATTTAGAAAATAAATAAATGAATCAAGCCACAGTCACAGTCCTCCTGCTTAAATATGCTGCTGTGTATAGCAGTGCAGCACAAACCAGGGATGTTAGAAAGACTGCAATCTACTTCATTTCTGAGAAGATAGGAATTCTTTCCTATGTCCAACATCAAAAAACAATTAACCAGGCTTTTGCAAACTACAGTGCAAATCTTGCTTTAAACATGACTGATTTTCTGTTTTACTTCAATGGTAAAGATTTCTGGAGATTTCAGTAGGAGTCTGCAGCAAACATCAAAACACACGTATCTACTTGTTTGGATTCCCACAGCCTGGCTTAATTCCCATTGAGTCACTGGAAACATTCTGGTTGACTTAAATAGCTTTTTGATCCATACCAGTCTCCTCTGGAGCAGCCAAGTTCTGTTGAATAACTAACCCCCTCAGAGTTTGCACTGCATGCATCTATTTCCTTGATTTAGGGAACTTTATTTATTTATTTATTTATTTATTTATTCTGCCAGCACCATTATCTTTTTGAAACAGTACTAAGAACTATTTTGCTAATCTTAAACCATAATTTAAAATTCTCTCTATAGACACCCAACTCTAAAGACAAAGAGATTTTGATTAAAATTATGAGATGCTTTTTACAAGATCTATTAGAGAGATACTACACGCTCACAAACTACACTGTATCTTCTAGCTAACATTACTTTTCTTAATATTTTTATTTTCATTTTTATGCCTTTTTTAGCTATTGACTTTACTTACATATTCTTCTCAAACCCAGCAAACCATTAGATTAAGAGTAACGACCATCTGCCCACTGCTTCCACATGCAAATACAGTATAAATTGACCCAAACCAGTCTGTATATTGTGCTGTCTTTAAAATGAAAATCTACTTTATAAAAGTTGGATCTTTTCTATTCTAAAGAACTCAAAGGAATCTATTATCAGCACTTGGTTGCTACAAAGCATTACAATCAAGAAATAAAGAGGCGAGAAAATTAGTTCCTGTACTGAACACAGATCAACCTTTGTGCTTAGTTTAACCTTTCTCTGAGCAGAAATTTGCCACATTTCAGGGCACTTCAGAGTCTTTCATGATACGGCAAGCAACAGATAATTTTATTCCATCAGATGCTAGCAAAAGTATTTCTAAAATATTATCATTAATGTTGTAATCCCTAAACCAGTCCTTCACTTTTCAAACATTACAATAATCATATTCAATAATGTTAATATCTTAACATTAAAATTTTTATCTCTTCAGGATTCTTTCCCCTTCTAACAGCTCATTTTGTAAGTCTGTTACAGTCAATCTCTTCCTACGGTCTTTGACAGCAGAATCCTCTAAATAACAAGATTAATAAATTTTAATTAAAAACGTTCAGAAAACTGCAGCATCATATAATTGTTGATGATCTGCTCTGTCTAGGCCAAGGTGATGTCACAATTGTGTCACAATTGGATGATATTGCTGTTTTTCAAGCAGAATATTGCATCTCCTCCAAGGTCGGTCCTTTCATGTAATTAAAACATGAACCGTCCAGTTAAATTATAATAAGTTTGCTATTTTTTCCTTTTGTAAATTCTCTGAGAACTGTTTGTTTACTGGAAGTAAGTAGACTCATTTCTTTGTTAAACACATTTTCCTCTGATGCAGTCATGGTTAAATTGTGTCTTCCACTTGATCCAACTGCATTGCAGTTGGAACTGTAAGGCTGCATTCACAGAATAATTGCAAATGGGGAGGGAGGGGTTTTCCACTCTCCTGCACTCATTCAGATGAACTTGATGTTTCATATACACAAGCAGCAGCTCCCACACAAGGAGTCTCTAACGGATTCTCTAGCAGATCCAGATACTCGGTCACACCCAGACTAGAGACTTAAATGCAAATCCTTAATATGCAGTGAAGTTTTCCATGTAGAAAAGTTGTTTATGAAGTTTTACACATTTTTATTTAGACTGTTTGAAATGAACATTTCATTCAGAAAAAATATTTTTAAAATGTAAGAGAATTCTTTTCAATTTCAAATTAAAAAATCCCTCTAATTTGTATAGTTAAATTTTGGATTTACATTCTACCTTCTTTTTCTTCATTTGGCTGGCAAATAAAAAGGGGGAGAACAATAACAGAAGGTGAAGAAACTAGCTTTGTCATACAACCATCATTTATCTATCTATCTATCTATCTATCTATCTATCTATCTATCTATCTATCTATCTATCTATTTAAAACTGCTTTCCAGGTTTTCTTAGTTGGAAACCAGTAAGCATGGAAGGAACTTTTCATCTTTTTCCCTTTGCTTTGCTCCCTTCAATACTCTTAACTGATGGCAGCTGAATTTTCCCAAAGACTTAAAGCAAGGGGGTGATATCCACAGTATAAAGAGTCATATTCCATGCCTGGAATCCCTTATGGCAACATTTTAAAGTGGAAAAGAATGGGCAACATGGTTATGCACAGTGCTCATTGCCATTCCTGGGCAGAATGTCTGCCTGAAAGCTAAAGCATGTGGCAAATAACACCTGTTAGAAGTTGTCATAAACCTCTTTGAAGTCATATACAGTTAAGCATATGACTGATATTCTGCTAAATTATACTTATGTGTACTAAACTATATAAAAAATAGCATTGTTATGAGTACACAAGGTAGCCACAGGTAGAAGTAGTGTTGCATTATTTTGTACATACAAGAATATAATGGACATTTTATGAAAATTTGGTCCACCAATTGAGAAAGCTTAAAGTTAGGTCCTGCTGTCACCTCACAATTGTAAAAAGTGTGATGTTAAATGCCAGATTTTATTTGTGTAGGTTATAAAATGTTACTCAAGAATAAGGCAAGGCAAACAATAGGCTAGTTATAGAGCTGTGTAATGTTTTTCCACACATAAAATTGTTGCTTATTTGCATACATATTGTGTACAGCAGAGCACAGATGCTTCTAGGAAATATCAAATGTGTGTCTCAGTATGCCAAAGTATGATGAGCCATGCTTTCAGATTAAAATATGTAATTACAAACAATTGCAACCTGTGGTACACAGATCAATGCATTGCAGCTGAGCTGCCTCCTGCACCTACCAGCAAATGTGTATCTGTCCTCTGCGCTCTTCCCAAGCACAGAAGAGAAAGCCAAAACCCTGTAGTCCATTAGCGATACAAATTCAATATGTTTCTCCTAATTACTTGTTAATCTCCATCTCATGTATGCATAGTAGCTGCAGAAAGAAAAAGTGTTTTATTCTTTACCCTGCCACTGTCCTGCCTATTTGACCTTCGTCATATTGCGGTTTCTCTGTTGCTTAATTGATTCTTCTGCATCCTATGCATAATTAAAACTATTTGCCTTTTAGGTCTTAGGTGGAACTGAGCTTACCTTTTGCACTCTGGGAAAGAGTTTCTAAAAAAGAAATGCAATTGTTGTTGTTTAAGCCAGCAGGCAGCCAAGCACCATACAGCTGTTCACTCACTCCCCCACAGTGGGATGGGGGAGAGAATCAGCAAAAAAAGGTAAAAGCTCATGGGAGGAGATAAAGACAATTTAACAGGACAGAAAAGGAAGGAAAAATAATAATAATAATAATAATGATAAAAGAATATACAAAACAAGTGATGCACAATACAATTGCTCACCACCTACTGACCAATGCCCAGCCAGTTCCCGAGCAGCGGCCTCCTCCTGCCCCGGCCAACTCCCCTCAGTTTTATTGCTGAGCATGACACCACCTGGTGTGGGACATCCCTTTGGTCAGCCTGGGTCACCTGTCCGGGCTGTGTCCCCTCCCAGCCCCTTGTGCACCCCCAGCCTCCTCGCTGGCAGGGCAGCACGAGGAGCTGAAAAGCTCTTGGCTCTGTGGAAGCACTGCTCTGCAACAACTAAACATCGGCGTGTTATCAGCATTATTCTCATCCGAAATCTAAAACACAGCACCACACCAGCTACTAGGAAGAAAATTAACTCTATCCCACTGAAACCAGGATAATATCCACCCCTTATTCCATACCATCTACATCATGCTCGGGTCCCACACTTTCCAACACATCCCAATTAATCTCCATCTTTCGTGTCTTTTGATATATACTCACACAGAGATATTATTAGTCTATGGGCCATCCCTCTAAAATGCCCATTGAGTTCCTTTAGCCCATGACTTTGGGCTTCATCTGTCATAACAGTCCAGGGCAAGAGAGATGGTGTGTGGTGTTGGATTGTTGCATGCTGACGAGTTCTGGTTCCATCAGCGCTGCACTTTGTTTGGTTCCATGAAAATTCATTCATCATTAATCCAGGTGATTCTTGCTGTAATACCGCTGAAATGGCATGCAGCAACCACAGTAGTGATGACATACAATATTATATAGCAATTAACATCATATAATTCAAATCATTGGCTATTGTCACCCAACATCAAATCCTCTGGAGGTACACATCGGACTTCTCCATACTTCCGCATTACCCATAAAATGCACCCAGGTCCTTGAGAAAAGTAGTCTCATGGATGGGTTTACTTTTGCCTGAGGCAGGAATGACCCAGACTGTCTTCCCCAACATGTTCTTTATACGCACTGCAAGGACTTTATCCCTTTCTACAGCATGTAGGAGTTTTGATTAGGCAGGTCCAGTTCAATTGGCAGATCCCCTAGTGCTGACTAACCAGGTGGCTTTTGCTAAATGTGTATCCCAATGTCTGAATGCCCCAGCACCCATTGCTCTCAGTGTAGTCTTTAACAGTCCATTGTATCGTTGAATTTTCCCAGAGGCTGGTGCATGATGGGGGATGTGATACCCACTCAATGCCATGCTCTTTGTCCCAGTTGTCTATGAGGTTGTTTTGGAAATGAGTCCCATTGGCTGAATTAATTCTTTCTGGGGTGCCATGTCACCATAAGACTTGCTTTTCAAGGCCCAGGATAGTGTTCTGGGTGGTGGCATGGGGCACAGGATATGTGTTGCCAGTCCAGATCTACCTGGGCCACTTCGATCTTAGCAGCCTGATCCACCTGCTGTTTTTTTTGATGTTCTTCAGTAGCCAGACTCTTGGCATGTGAGCATCTACATGATGTATTTTTACAATCAGGTTCTCTACCTGGGCAGCAATATCTTGATAGTATTTTTTAAATTTCACATTGATACTTTACCAAATTGGTGAAGTACCTGGGCTCAAAATTAATTCATTAGATGATGCAGTTTTATTTAGTAGCTACAAATTACTTTAAAATTTTAAATTATAATGTAATTTAGCTTAAACTTTCTTTTTAATACCAGAAATATTTTTCCCTTTTTTTCAGTCAATGACAAGAAGGACTCCAAGGTCTAAGAGAGCTTTTATTTTCTTTCCTAATACTAGTCAGTAGGACCTTGCTTTGACTATTGAAAAAGGGGGCTCATTTAGAAGTTTTATACAAGATAAGCAGGATCACCTAATATAGATCAATGTGTACAGAATCTGCCTGGAAATTAAGACAATGGAAATCAATGACCATTATAGGTGTAACTTATATAGAGAAATAATCTTTTTTTTTCTCACAGCTTTCTCATAGATACTTTCCTGAATGGACCTATCAACTTCTGTGTGATCACCTGTAATCTAAGGAACTAGCCAATGCAACGGTGATTATAGTCCCCACTGCACCTTATACTGCAGTCTCACCTGAAAAACAAACAGACAAAATATCTGTCCCAAACTGCCTGTGATCTTAAAAAAAATAGGCAAGTACAAGGGGCAATAAGACAAGACATAATACGTAGAGACTAGATACTAAATATAGAATATATAAATCTAGGTAGATTGTGTGTGCTATACTGAATGGTAAGACAGATAAGTGGCTAGCACAGTTATTGTTACTTACACTTAACACTTACACTAAATTTCACTTTGAAACGCTGAGCCTGGCATTTCTCTTGTGGATAAATTATACCTCATTGTCAGTTCTGTGCTTGTGGCAGTGTAGAAGCAGCCTTCAAAGGAAAATATAATTTCAGGCGCACTCTATGTACAACAAAAACTAAATCAAATCTTCTCTCTTGATTCTCTTATGTTGTTTTTCCTCCTTATAGTCCTCTGCAAAGCAGCAGCATCTCTTGTCAAGATAAGTCACCTGTGTCACTCAGCCTTCATCTTTGTGAAAGCAAAGAATATCCCAGAGTGAACTCTTGAAGACTACTCTGCAGACAGGAATACAATATTGTTTCTATCTGTTCATGTGCTTACTTATCATCTGACAGAACATTTACTAAATAAAGACAGAGTATGCTGTATAATAAATATGAAGTCATGCTCAAAAATATTGCCTGTCAACTGGTTAGAATGGAAAACAAACACAAGCTTTAACAGTGATTTCACAAGTGTTTGCTCCAACTTATGGTCACCACATGACCTGAGATTATAAGAAAATATACTCATAAATAATAGGATATATATTTTTCAATAGTTGTTGAGAAGTCTGTGACAGGATACTGCTGAAAACTGTCCTGTGAAGAATGGACACTGCTCATATCATTTAAAGCTATTCTATGAGCTGTACTGGAATTCCCATAAGGAATCAGAGGCAATACCTTGCATCTTCATCACTTCTCATACACAAGAAAGAGAACACATTCTGCAAATGATCCACAAACCGAAAATATCCATTTCACTACATCCCAAGAGTCTATTAGCAAAAAATCTTCCAACAGATAAATTTGCACAAATTTAAACTGCTTTGTAAGTAGTTATCCTCACCATTGAAAGAGGTACTTCACCTACTTATAATGCATGTCAGTTATCAAAGCCAATCAATATTTTTCAGGGAGCACTACTAGTTATACGTGTCACAATGATGTATATTGTGGTTCCTTTAAGCTACAGGGCATTGTATAGAGCAGAACTTCATGCGACAGCCTTGTTGGATCTCCCAAACTGCTGAAGTAAAAAGGATTTATTCTAGCCATTGATACAGAAATTATAGTTACTGTTGAATAGCTCTGATTCCATCATGTATAGTGAGTGGAACATATCAGTATCAAACCGAGTGATTTTGTTGCTATACCACAGACAGATTACTTACAGCAAACGATGAGGTGGCATAAGAATTGTGGAGGTTTAATTTAAACATCAATTATTTAACATTACATCCCTTAAACTTATTTCACTCAGGACTTTGTAGTAAAGCACATTCAGTCTGATTTGAGCTGCTTGAGCATGTTGAAAGTGATACAGTTAATCTTGCTTGCAAGTGAAATTATTGATAGTGGCACATTAGTGCAAGTGTAGACTTCGTCCATATACAGTGCTGAACACTTGTAAATTCCCTTGGGACTAGGATTCACTCCCTAAATAAAACTTTTCCGTAACTTCAACATGTAGAGTCACTCAAAACACAATTAAGCAGTGCTGCTTGAAGGTGTGGGTTCTATTGCCAATGTTCCTTCTAAATCTATTGGATAAGTCACTTAACCTCTGTGTGTATAATTTCCTTATTCTTTAGAAAAAGGATAGCATCATTTTCCACTTTGCTGAAAGGCTTTCAAATTTGGGAATGAAAGATTCTATGTAGACAAAAGGCATTTGTTAGTCACGGCTATTAATGTAAGAGTTTAATTCAATATAAGTGAAATATCACCATGTCTATGTTCCATTGTATCATTGCATGCCCATTAAAACTGTTATATGATCTGTTTTTGTGATAATTTGAGACAAAAGTAACACAAGTTGGAAACATGAAGGAACTCAATTTAAGATGTACACTGTGGAATTCATTTTCTTATCACCTTTATCTAAAATTGCTTGATAAAATAGCCTATACATAAAAGAGCCTATATGTTCACAAGTATATTCAAGCCAGGTTATAGACTAAACTGTTTATTAAGTTTCCTCTGGTGCTGCAAAGCAAGAGGGAGTTCTAGGAAGACTGAGAGAACAGGATACCAAAAACCACACTATTCTTAAGTGGTCCATTCTTCGCATGTTTTGCTGCTTGCTGAAGACCTGTCTGTGCAGTGCCTCTGGTGGCCCCTTATGGTTATGAGATAAACTTTCTAAAACTTATTACTCTCCCTATCTACAAAGAAGACAGAAACCTAAGACCAGTAGTTTATATGAACACTTACAAGCTGTTTGAAAATTCATCAGGGAGCCTAGCTTGCAAATACCATACTTAGGTTTTGGTACACTGCAAAGGTTGGTGCACTTGTATGGACACTTGAGCCATGCCAAACGGCTCTTACACCACTGCTGACTTGCACTAAATGCAGTGAGATGCCTTCCCAGACAACTACCCCCTGGAACATTCAGATACTCCTTGTCTCCAGCACAGCTAAATCAGCTGTTCTAAAAGAAGATTGTGTCCCCAGAACAGTATAACTGAGATGCTTTTAGACATGTCAGCAGTTGCCTTCTAGACAATGATGATGAACAATAACAGCAATAGTATAACTGCCTTTCTCAAAAGATTGGGTCATTGATTGATAACAAACAAAGGTGGCCAGCTGATGCACACAAGTTTTTTGTATCAGGATGGATGTTCTGTTAGATGTATGTTACTGGTACACTTAGAGACAGCATCAGCTGGCCACAAATTGTCATGCATGTTCATTCTTTTCTTTTCTGAAGCTAAGTGCCCAGAGGTCTTTTATCTTTCTTCTAAAGGCCCACACGATCCCACCGTTAAGAGCTTTGGATTCTTACCCCTAACGGACATGAAGCTGTTTTACTTTAGGGGAGAGGCTGCTTTCAGCCACACCAAACACTAACAACTGTATCATGCTGTCGGTATAATAGTGATCAGGAGAATTAGTTTGGTTGTGACAGTCATGGTGCCATGGTCCTAGCACTGAACTTACTGATGCCTTTTGGGTATGTTGAACTCATAGTGGTGGTCCCATCAGCCGTGGTTTCCACACTGGGGAATCTGTCAAATCTCTGGGCCAGCCTCATGAACCTTGTTTTGTGTCCTTCTTCTTCCCTTGTGTCAAAAAATGTGAGTTAGCTGAATGAGGTATCACTGGGGATGCTGAAGGCTTGAGCCATGCTACTGACACAGGCTGCTAGGGGAGGTCAGAGGGTTACTGGATTCTGACATGAATGTGAGAAAGGACTGCTTTGGCCCACAGCAGGGAAAGGTGGGATCCTGGCTCTCCGTAGCATGGCCTTAGCTGGCGTGCAGTGTAGATGCAACAGGTTTTATCAGTGAAATACTGCACTGTGGCATGGCGATGTATGGGTCAGTCTAGCTTGGACTGCTGTCATGGAGACTACTCTCAAGGGCAGCCTGTAGCTGCTACTGTATGCATAGCCATAGGAGGTCTGCTGGCACAATAGAAATCTAAATAATTTCCTCTTTCCTTTTCGTACCAAAGCAAAGTTGTGTCATACTGTCAAACTGTTTGGCATGTGTTGCAGAAAAGCTTGTGAAGGGTAACTTTTACGCTTACCTGAAATTCTCTCCTTTCTACATCTGTTGTTAGCAGGTTCCACTGGGGCCTCAGAAATGGACCTTAGGCCTGGAGGTAGTAGAAACATCAGCAGAAGATAATGAGAAGGTCTGCACCCTTGCTGCTGCTTTGTGTGTACAATGTACTACAGCTGCTCTTGTAACAGCTGGAAGGAAACAATTAGCGTACCAAAGAGACATGTTAAAGTGTCACATTGCAAAGACTTGAGCAACTGAGACCTTAGGCTTCAAACATCCAGACAACTAAATATATTTAAAGAGATGCTGTCAACTTGAAATCTAGTCAGTTAAAAAAAAAAAAAAAAGAGCTAAACGTAATTTCAGGTACTCTGTATGCCCCCAAGTCCTCCAGTGATTTTTTTTTTTTTTTCTGCAAGTCACCAGCTCACTTATTCTTTGGCCAGCAAAGACTAAGAACAATAGAAGGAGCAGGACAAAACACAGGGCATGAAGGAGATGCAATTTACTGTTTCCCTGATTTAGCCGATAATATTCTTTCTGATCAGTTAGAGGAACAAGAAAGGGAAGCAGAAAAAAGAAAATCAGATATATGACATTTAGTGAGTAAACAAATGACTTTTCTTTAGTTTATTGGACTTTGGATTAGATCTTTTGTGCTCAACATTTTTAAGCATCTGTCTTTCCTGTTAGCACACATCACCCATACGGGATTCTCCTGTTTACTTATTTATAAGAACTGGAAAGAACTAGAGACATTTTCCTTTTACTTTTTTTTTTTTCCCTAACCATAACTGTGAATTTCTCAAAGTAATCTACAAACTGTAACCTCAGCAAGAATAGTGCTAAAATCACATTTTCATTTGATAAGCATCATGTTTGACATCCTCTTTGTATCCATGTCAAAGAAAGTAGTTTAAGGCTTAACATTTATTTATTCACTAAGCCACACTTCTGACTTCCTTGATTAATGATAGCTCTAATTGTACTAGAGCATGAAAAAGAAGTCCCACAAATATGAAAACAAATAGACAGAGGTAGTAAAGAGGACCCTTCTTATACTCACTGTATTTCCACTTGATTTCCATCTCGAAGTTAACTCTGAATTCAACTAGTATCAGCAAAAACACCTTTCAAAACCTGAGCTTGAAAGTTCTGCATGCAATAACCGCCCACTCTCAGGAGAAAGACTGCAAAAATGTCACAGACCCTTAATTATTTAAGGGAGACAGGTACTTTGAGGTGTCTGCTGCAGACAAGCAAGCTGTCCTGTGTATCAAGTACCAAGTGAAGAAACATTTTATTCCTATTGTTTCCTTTCTCAAGGATGGAATGATGGTGTCATGCAGACTGGAGTCCAGGACATTTGGACAGGATGAGCAGGAGATGACCAAACGTGGCTGACGCAAGTTGCCCTCACAGCCGTGCCACCCAGGCCTGCTGACGAGGGCGGCCCCTCAGTGTCTCTCGGAGCCAGTGGAGGGGGCAGGATACGGCACCTCTCTGTTCTAGCAGCACGACCTCCAGCACACATGGAGCAGCCAAACTGAGCACAAGGAGCAGGATGGGAGTGCTGTGGCCCCTCTGGGGTTTCTGCACCTGATAACCAGTGCCTGCTTACCAGCACCCCCAGTGCCCCAGGACGAGTGGGGAGTCATGGCCAGACTGATGAACCTAAAATAACATCTTCCGCCTGCATGCCACTTACCCCTTTGGCATCCTTGAATCCTTTCCTACAGGTCAAATAACCACCTCCAGGACAATTAATTCAACTTACTGCTTGCTATCTGCGCAATCCCAAGCTGGCTCCTTTCCTCAGGATAAAATGGGTCCCACACACAGCCACCATCACTGAAGGGACCGACAGTAATGATCCCAGGAACCTTTGCAAGGGACAAATTACAAAAATATTTACCATCATGCCTTTTCTTCTCCCTGCTTTAACCAATCTTTACAGAATTATCAAAAGCTCTTGCCCCAGGCTAAGGCTAAAGCAAGAGTAGTAGGTTGTCCCATGTATACCTTTTTTTTCTCAACTTCAATAATTACATTTAAAAAACAGAATCCTACCCTTTTGCTCTGAAATTAACAATGACCCTGAACAGAGACCATATATATTATTGATGGATCATCATGTACTTCACTGACCATGATTTAAAGTTTATTGGACAAAAATCCCTAAAGCCATCAAAGCTGAAAAAGAAAAGGCTTCTGAAACAGACCACATATGAGATAAGCAGATAGATCAGAAAAAAAAAAAAAAAATGACGACAAACTGGCAGACAGACAGATATTCCACACAAAGGAAAAGCTAGTTATTGTCTTTTGGCAAATCTGATTTTACTTCCATTCCAAAGATATCACTGCTCTGGAGAATATGTAAGAGAAAGCAGGCAAGGAAGGGTTTGGATTTTCAGAGTATTTGTTCTTATAAGGAAAAAAAAAGAGGTTAAATTTATTCTCTTTGGAAAAGGGAACTTTTGAGGTGACCTACTTAGCTTCAGTGGTCTTAGTTACTTGGCAACATATGAAATAAGATGGCAAACAGAATAAATGTGTTTAAGAGCCAGCAAAGACATTTTTATAGACAAAGGGGTTAAATGATATAGTTACAAAGCAGAGAGGTGAGGCTAAAATAAATCTAAAGGACACAGTCTTACTGAGGCATGTGGCCTTTTCCTGACCAGCAATCTTTTACATCCTTATGATAGGTTTATTAATTGAAATAAAAGAGAAAGTTTTACATGTGCTGGCTCCAGTAGAAGTAAGTGCAGTAAGTGAAATGGTAGTTTTAAGAAAGAAAAATATGAATTTTACGAAGTATTTTTTCATTAATTCCTATGTATTGTTTTCAGAAATAACTGTGTGATTTCCACTGATTAGAGGTAGGGTGGGAGGCATCTTTAAATGTGTTAGGGCTGACAAATCCTTGACTATTTCAATCCTGTCTGCTTCCCATCCCAGTTCTTTGCTGCCCATGCATGCCACTAGTCTAATCAAAGGCAGCTGGGTACTTCAGTAACTGCTAACGGTGTCTAGACACAAAACTATTCTTTGGACTTTTAAAAACTCTCAGAAATGTGTCAGAAGGCTGTACATCCTGTGAGAAAAAATAAGGAAGATTAAAGTGTTTAAACAACAACAATAAAGAACTCCCAAGACAGGAGAGCAGAAGGGACTGCTCAATCCTGCTTGACATCTTTCTCCTACATTTTGGCGTGTTTCACAGTATTTGATTTTACTAAATGTTATCTGGGATTACTCTGCAAATCATCACTTCAGAAGACCAAGTGAAGATCAACCTCAGTGCATTTCATGAAGAAAAAACTGTTTTTAAAGATTTCTCATGGGAGGGCCAAGGTGAGAAGAAAGAAGGCAATTCTGGAGGCAGGACTGGCAGAAACCACACACAACGCAGTAAAAGCCTGCCCCTGCATACAGGAGCCAGGATGCTGCTGCCCTCAGCAAGGTCAGGAGGGCTTCGGGGTACTTTCTCTGGGAATTTACAGCAGAAGGCGACATTGGAGAGCAGATGGTGCCACCCAGAAAGTCATGGTTGTTGCCTGCGATTTAGGCACCTCTGACAAGCATTTGGCTGCTGGCCAATCTGCCTCATTTCCTCATACCTGCTCTGAAAATAGTTACCATGTGGTAACTATTTTCCGTGTGGAAGGGCGAGGCCAAGGTCCACATAGACGAGATCAGTTCCTCATGAGTTTGGAAGGATAAAACTCAAAAGTGAAAACTGCAAGGCACGTATTTAGATAAAATTGTTCCCTATACGTACGTAAATGTACATACATAGAGTTGAAACAGCAGTAGGTTTAGCATTCCTCAGAACTAGTGAAAATTATTTGTTTTTATCTGCAAGGAAACTTCAGCCATTTGTAATCCTAAACAAATGTGAGTAGCTTTCAACCACAAGTATATTGTACCTTCCTAGCAGAG
Organism: Chauna torquata; assembly: GCA_013399475.1. Classification (NCBI taxonomy): domain Eukaryota; kingdom Metazoa; phylum Chordata; class Aves; order Anseriformes; family Anhimidae; genus Chauna; species Chauna torquata. Next base: position 60,784 of record VXAL01006968.1, read on the forward strand.
GGACACACATAATTAAAACTACAATTCTGTGAGTGTGCAAACACTCAGGTTTTTAGATGAAATTTGATCAAATTAAGCAAATTAAAAGCCATTGCAACATTTACATTTAACAGAAAATTACATTAAAATTACAGTTATACAAACACTTTAAAATTATTAGGTTCTAATATTTTTATTTAATTCTTTTAGTAATAACAGTTGAGGAGAACAGCTGTCCTGGAAAAACTATTACCTAAGTATAATATGCAACAACACAGAGAGATGAAATAAAAAATGCCAGCAGAAAAATTAAATCATCAAATTCTATCCTTCACTCCCTTTTTACCTCCACATCATACCAGATTGGTCTGTGATTTTTTTTTTTTTTTTTTTTTTTGACTGTTTAAAGCAGATTGTCAATGAAGGAAATGTACTGAAGAGGATGCAATACTCTGTTGTCCTGTCACAAGGGAACAGAGAACTGGCACATCATCACTGCTGTCTTATTGATCAATAATCCAAAAGATGAGAGAAATAATGCAGTGTAACACTTTTAAAAAGCAAACAAACAAGCAAACACACCAAACACAACTAGGAGATACATGTTAATCTCAATTAGCTTTGATTATCCAAAAGTCAGGTTGCTTGAAATGTGGACATATTGTTCCTCTCCCATTTCAAAACTCAGATGGAAACGCATTTTGCTTACAATGAACTGTAATTGCCTGAAGTTTTCAAAGGATCCTTGAGTCAGCTAGAAAATAGGGTATAAGCTCTACTCAGCAAATATAAGCAGAAAATACACATCCAGAGAAGCATAATGTAGCTCTCGATGACTCAGACAACAGCAATGCTTCTTTGCTAGATGTCCAAGCTTTTGTTCCATGAGGGTCTTTAAATCTCTCCATGGTCATAAGGAGAGATCACATACTCAGCTGAAGAAAAACATCATAGCTTCACAGATTTAATGAAGGTCATTTACCCTAGTAAATGTAAATGTAAATGTAAATCTGTGCCACTTATGTTAGCAGTAGCCCATGGTCCAAGGAAATATCCTTTCTCTGTCATAGTCCATTTTAATGGTTGACTACTAGTGTGAAATATATATGTATGTTTTGTAAGTGTAAACTGTAGTGTGAATAGCTTTGTTTCACTGATATTACTTTTTAGCACACCTTTTGTAATAAATATCTTTACTTTTAACTGTTGAATGAGAGATTGTGTTTGATCCGTGAGCATGATGGTACTTATGATAAAAATGTAAAAAAGACAAAATGCTGAGATGGATCTTAAGTTCCCTGAAGGGTGAATTTCTAGATCAGTAGCAGAAAGCAAGAATTAATACAGCTAAGCTGAAAAATCTGACAGATATGACCCATTCTGTCTACCTACTAACACATCCAAATTTAAATGTCAAGAGCATTTTCTAATGTTTGGTTGATAGGTTTTCATCTTAAAACACTGGAAATGTATCTTCTAGCTCACAGTACTTACAATGACAAGTGAGTACACATTATGCCCCTCCTCCCACGCATTTACTGGCTACTAGGAAAGATATTTTCTTGCATTGCTTTGTAAGTCTGTATATGTAAATGTATATGTACATACATATTACAAACAAACAAACAAAAAACTACTGTATTTAAATACTTTACCTATACCTAGTCTTGTTTTGGAGAAAGGTGACAGAAAATATCAGTGCTAAGACTCCCAACCTTAGCAAAAAAAAGGTTTACACTATTTTTTTCACTTTCTCTTTTTCCTCCTAACACCTGCCACTTCTTCTTTGCATGTCTTCATTAGTAATAGTTCTTCCTACTGCTACACTGCTCACTCCTTCAGAGCTATATCAGCGTCTACTCCAGAGCTCAAGCTGAAGCTAAGGAACATGGCAGAAGGCATTGGCCTTGTTTCCATTCTGCCTTTCCCTCACATAATGCCAGGATACCCCACTGGTGTCATATTCCTAACAGGTTGGAAGCTAGGGGACCAGATTTCTTCTCTAGTTCCATTAAAGACTCTTTGCTACAATTGTTTATAGTTCATCATATAAAGCCAGAAAGAGAAATAGTACATGTACAGTCCAGAGGATGACACTGTATGGGAGAGGCAAGACACTTGAGTGTATTACTTTGTTGTTCCAACTGTACGTCATCCCAAAAATTTTAGTCTTTTTGTGAGCAATTCCAATGTTGAATGTACAACAGTGAAATAAATTTTATAAGCAAATGACTCTACTGTTTCAAACAGCAAGTATTTGGGGGAAAGATCTTTTTAAAAAAGCATGGAAAGAAACTTAACAACCTCACTCATTTATATGTACTAGAGACATAGCACCTTTTCACTACTTCTTTTCTTTCTAATAAAAAAAAAGTGCTATTCAATAGAAAGTATCTTGTGAAAAAAATCATTCCCCACACGACAGAAAAACTTAATGCTCAAGAACTGCAATAGCTGTGAATATTAAAACGTCCTACAATCACATACAGGAAAACAGAATCCAATGATTTTTAATGGGAAATGAAAAGTGAATTGTCATCTGAAAGGATTAAGTTAAATCTTTAATCACCCCATTTCTCCATATGGAAAATGCTACCCAAACAATTTCTCTCAAAAAATGATGAAAAACCATTGCAATATTTTTCACAGAGGTTACTCTTTTTTTTTTTTTTTTAATCAGTGGATACTTTATGGTTCCATTATCTTTAATCCTACATGCATTGCTTCTTTAGGTATGTTGTTGCATGGCTGGGGAATGGACAAGGTCTACTTTTAAAAAAAAGGGTTTCAAAAGTCTTGGTGTTTTAGTACATCCTTAGCACTTGCTATACTGTCACAGTACTGAGAGTAAATAAATCACAAATAACCAGAGCCCTGCACCCCCATTCCCCAGAAGGAACTTGGAGATGTACCTATTAATCATACGATTCCAATTCTGCTGCAGTAGTGTCTGGCAGGTGCATGCCAGCAGAGTAAAAACATTTGGTCCAGAAGCTACACTTCAAAATTAGACGGTTTTTAGACCCATGTTTCTCTATACTGTTTAGGCCTCTAATGTTAACAGTTTGATATAAGTTAACAGGAAAAAGAAAGATGTTCCTCCTGACAGAAATTGCTTCCATGAGCACTCATTGCTCTCCATCTACCCTCTCGTGGAAGAAAAGGTAGAAGTCAGGGCCAGAAGACAAAGAGCCAGAGAAAAATATTTTTGGTAAAATAATTTCTGTCACACAGAGTAGCTCCCAGCAACCCCCCCACAATGCATGTTAGAAAAGCTGCATAAAGGCAAAGCTTTAACCATAGCCCAAGATCTGTGTAGAATACAGGGCTGGAGGGAAATTGGTGTAGTCAGCTATTTCAGCTGTTTGTTCCTATATACCTGCAACAATTCCTGATAATTCTTGTCTATTCTTAAGAATGTCTACCAACAGAGATTTCCTAACCTTGATGTACCTCAGCACTCCAAGGTTCTTCTGTTAAGAAACATCACCTACAACACACTGGCTGGAATTAAAACTCAGCATTTTTTTGTTCTTCCTGCTGACCAGTCAGGAGAGATATTTCTTCCATCTCTGTACCATCACTTGCACATTGAGGATTAATATTTCAATTGTCATAATAAAAATTATTAATAGACACTTAATGCACATATTAAGCTAATGCATACAGACAGCAAACAAGCTCAAAAACTCTGCTTTGCTATGCTTTGCACAAATGCTCAGTAACAGGTTCCAGCTACTTAATATCCAGTAGGTTGGCTGAGACAGTACAGCCAGATTATTAGACTAAAATCCAAGGCAAATATTTCTACAAGTAGTTTTCCAGTAGACACATTCTTTCACAGAACTGTACTTTAAAAAAAAAATATAGATAGATATTTACTGCTTTTATTTACTTTTTTTTTTAATTGGTTTTAGAGCTATAGCAAACATATCTTTTTACTGTCTAAAATAAGAGGGTGTCTTATGTACATGGCTGTTATTGTAAGGAAGTTATGTGATTACTTGCTTCACTGACACTGTGATTATATATCATCCGCAGTAGCTTTACTGGACTTCAGGCTTCAGTTCCCTGAGCCAAGTGCTCCAGGTATTTGTATCTACCATGCTTGTAGGGCATAGTTTAAGTGTGAGGCTGTCCTCTTCTGAGCAGAGAGCTTGCTTGCTTCAGGTAGAGTATAGGTACATATTCACCATAACATGTGATATGAATAATCAAGGAGCACGAACTGATTACCCATGGTAAAATGTATTTATGACATTTGGACAGCTGAGGTTGTTCAGAGTGGTGCTGACTTAGATTAACATGCCCATCAAATCAGTAAAGCTTGAGGTAGTCAATCCTTAAAAAAAAAATAAAAAGAAAAGAAAAACTATTTTTTTTATTTTTTTTTCTATGAAGTAATTTACTCAGCAGAAGATCTTGACAGGTCAAAAGCCATCTAAATAGTGGGTGAATGAAGGAAAAAGGGAAGGACCCATTTCAACAAAACTGCTTCATGTAGTCCAGGCATCATGTAGATCTCATTTAATTATAATAGGAAAGATAAAACATTGCTTCTTTTCATATGTGGAGAGCCAAGAGGAACTGCAAATCTTCCTGAACTTGCCTTACTGGGGAATTCCTGGTACTTTCATTGCAACTGAATCCTTCATCTCCATTTCCCTCAAGGGCATTTGAGCACCTCAATGACCTCGGTATCCCATAAACCTAAGAGAATTCCAGCCTAATTTCTCGACAAGACCACCTCTTGTCGGTATAGATAAAGCTCCAGTTAGACATCCGACTTTTCAAAACATAACTGAAGCCTTCAAACATGCTTAAGTACTTAAGCACTACAGGTGTTAATGTTAGGAGTAAACATTGTTAACTGTTACAGAAAATATACTGCTGCCAAGGATTTGTGATGTTCCTCAGATCATATAACACTGATAAATGTGACATTCACCTCCCAAACCATGAAAGACAAAACATACTATTCATTCTTGAATAAGCTTTGCTATTTGTACTTGAAACAAAGGGTCTATTTGCAGAATGAGGAAGGCAGAGAGTGAAAAGTCTAAAAAAACAAACCAAACACCAAGCTCCACATTCTGAAGTGAGCCTCAGGTAAACCAACAGGTTTTTTTTTTTTTATTTCTATCATATCCATTTAAATCTGGAGTAATCTGCTAAAGGAAAACAAACAAAAAAAAAAAACAAAACAAAAAAGTTAATCTAATTTTACATTGGATATGTTTCTTCTGCAGTAACCTGTCATTGCAGTTAACTGCAAGCACTAAATGGAAGACAGGACTGAGTCTGTTTTGCAATTTTGACTATTGCATTAGCATTTATATTTGATTCAATGTAAATGATTATTCATTTTGAATATATGCTCTTTACTGTGAAGCTTTATCCACATACCTATTGCCAATGAATCAAGTTGTAAAGTAAGCAGCAAAGGTAAATTACAATAGCTCAACAGGTAATATCAGGTTGTCATCTCAAAGTAGTTGCCGATCAGAAGTTTGGTTAGCTTGCTCACACAGTGGGGTTTTGTTTTATTTTTGGTCAGAAAATCCTGACTTACCTAGCTAACTTTTTTTTTCTGGGAAAATTCAGGTTTAAATCTCCACTGTAAAGAAATCAAGCTGAGAACTGAAATCTTGCTTTACCAGTGCAGGAGCACAAAAGCTTTGGCAGTTTTCCGAGCTACTAAGCAAGTCTTCTACTTCATCTGTCCTGTGAGAGCTGTTCAACTTTGTATAAGCAATTAATCACTGGAGGAGAGAAGCAGAAGTAGCTAACAGCTCTTATGAGCAGAATCTTTCTTCCTCATCTCCAGCTACATCACTTGTTTGCTTCAGACCTCTGACCTCTCTGGTGTTATATATGGCCAGTCATATATATGGATAGATGCATAGATGGAGACAAATCTCAGGACTCTTGCATAGTAGGAGTGCATCACAGTAGCTATAGTAAGAGACTGGATGCCTTCTGATGTATATTTATAATGCTGACAGTAGTAGTGTCTTGTCTCAGGACAGCATAAATGACTCAGGGAAGGAAAATATATTTTCATAATCATTTGCAGATGGCCCTTATAAAACTCAGGGTCTGAATTCCCCTGATGTTTGGAATATGCAGAATTTGACTCTATACCTTCATTTTGCTCAGTGGCTTACAAGCATCACAGATTTTAAGTTTCAGGTTTGGGTTCTGAATAAATGTTTTAAACTGTAAAGCCATCATTTCTCCCTTCAGCATACGTATCAGTTCTTAGCATAGCCTGCAGCTCTGAGTTAAAAGCAACCATGCCTTATATGTAAAAGTTATCTTTGGTTATAAAGAACACCAGATAAAGAGGGCAAATAAGCTCCCATTCCTCTCAGGTGTTGCTGAATCTAGATATCCTTGGTAATAGTTATGTCTAATTACGTGTTACTGCCAAATCCAACAAGCTGCCCTCACAAGCGCTTCTGGCAGTAGCTTTGTTATTAATTTATATGTTAATTTTCCAGTGATGTTGAAATTTGTAGCCAAAATTTTCTTACAATACATTTCCTTCAGCAATCTCAAAATTTTAGATTCTGTGACTTCATTAAACTTGCAATTTACTGTAATCCTATGTAAGGCTTGATCCAAAACCATCAGTCAATGAATACCTTCATTTTGATATACACAAGCACACACACATATACATGCAAGAATTTTAATATTTGTATTTACTTACTGAAAGAGAGAGAACTATGATAGAAAGGAAGTTTTTACAAATTGTAGTACTTTATCTTTCACTGACATTTGTCCCAAAATTGAGACTCCTAACCACATTTTTTTTCTGTTCCTAACATGTCAAATCCATTTAGAAAATATATCTAATGAGAACCAATCAGAAAAAAATAATACCAATTCTACAATTTCTAATACTGCCAGCCTTCCATTTGTAATACTGCCATACTAAAGTCTAGATTTTGAATCTTCATCTGTGACTCAACTTTGCACTCTAACTTTGACCTCTTCTCTTAATTAAAATCAAAGGGCTTATCTGGGAGTTTGGAAAGAATATGAGCAAATATAAACACGTTAATTACAAGGATGTTGTCATATATAAAAATTCAGGCTGAGCAGGCAGTGTTCCAGTGTTACTTAGACTGATTTTGGACTAGTCTCTACTCATGGAATATTAAGCAAGGATTCATTTTTTAGTCTCAGGTGTTTCCTACAGGAAGTTCAATGATATTAAAGGGCCAGGCATTGATAGGTCTTTCTCCTCCCAGTCTTATTCTGCATGTGCCTAGTACAGCACTTTCATTATTTCACTTAAGATGTCATTTCTCTGTTAGCTGTCAGTATTTTATGATGAATCCTGATTTTTGAAGGTTTATAAGTCATTTTTAAATCTATTTTAAATGTAAGGTTGGAATATAGTGTATGGATTTTAATCACAGAAATATTGTCTTCTGAAATTCAAAACATCTCTCTAGCCATTGTACTTAAAATATATCAAGTGTGCCCCAAAAAATCTCCAAATCTTGAGTACAATGAAAAAATTTATGAGCAGGTATACATTAGTGCAATAAGACTTTGCCTGTGAACTTAACTAATGCCTTTTTCATATAATACAAACTTGTTTTCAGCAAGGTGTCAGAAAATATAGTGTCAGCATCAAACTTTTAACTGGAAGCGCTGGCTTTTGAGTCCACTGGCTTCCTTCAACCACTGCAGAAGACACAATCACAAGTACTTTAAGAAAACATGGTGGTGAACCAGTGATCTACCTGAGCCTGCAATATCTCCGAAAATTTCCCTTGAAGGGAAAAACTATACAAAGAAATCGTTCTCATATTCAGATTCAACCCAACAGAAGGCCGATGGTCTAGAGCGCTTTAAAACCACTTGTGCTTTCACTTCCTCTGAGAAACCTTCTCTGACCTACCTGCTAAGAGGTGCTGTAGTGTTGGGTCCTGACCACTGCATGGCCTTCCCCACAGACACTGCTCTTCTGCTCCAACTCCTATTCCAACTGGCAGTGGACCTACCTCTACAGAAAGAGAAATAACAGACTTAAGCAATCTTTCATTCTAAACTCCGAGGAGGTCAGTTTTAAATGTTTAGAGGACTTGCCTGTAATTAGAGAATTATGAAATCCTAACCAGAAAAGAATAAGTGGCTGTGCCTCACAGGACTCTTACCTCAAATTTCAGCCTGTATTTTTCCACAATAATGACAATAATAATAATAATAAAAGTATGTATTTGAAATAGCATGACACTTTGCAATTTAATATGTGAGCCTGTCTCCATCATTTTGTCTGCCTGTCACATTTGAGGGTTGTTTTTTTGTTTTGTTTTGTTTTGTTTTGTTTTCTGTTTGGCATTTTTTCTTTTTCTACGTTCAATCGTAAGTAAGTGTTTAGCGGTAAAGTGCATAGTCAACCATGGATCAATGTCACCAGGCAAAAGCTTATTATATTAAATATTACAAACTGCACAGAAGAGACAGCTGATAAACAATATCTTGCATATGATCATTGCAAAATAGGCATATGAAAGAACAATACTATACCAAAAGTAGTCAGACAAAAATAGTCATTTCTGTGTAAACAAAGTAGTTTCTGCTCTCATATGGCACCCTCTTCTGCCACCCAGTGCAGCCTACTGCTCAGTACTGACAACAGGTTTCCATTAACAAACCAGTATCTGCTGTCATAGCTGTAGTCACAGAAGTCCTTTCCAATCTCCAGAGAGCCTTCTGCTACAGATTTCTGACAGCAGGAGAGACAAAGAGAGGAAAGAGTAATGTCTACAAAGCCAAAATGGTAAGCAGAACAGAACAGAACAGGAATAGAAGGCTGAGTGGAAACTTGAAGCTTTCCCAGACTCCTTTGCTGTGGCTCCCCAAAACAGTACTTTGAATGTAACATTGAACTAAGACCAGAGGATGAGCTGACCTTATAAATTACATCAGTTGTTCAACCCTGGCCTCCTAAAATGCACCTAGGCCTTAGCTGGGAAAAAAAAAAAAAATACCAGGAAAAATTGCTCTAATGTCAGGAAGCTAGTTTAGAACAAGACCCCTTGCTTTCTAAGCAGTCTTCAGCCTGTTCCTATATTGTGCATCGTTTTCTTTTCTATTGCTATAGATACTGTGCCAACAGTAACTGGATCCCTGTTTGAGTTTGAAAAATCAGGAGCTTAATACGTTTTTTTTTAACTTCAGTAAGCACTTTTATTTAATACTCTGCCATTGTGGGTGATCAAAAGGCTAGGCTGAGTAACGGTTAAAGGAACACCACTTCAGACAACAGCAATTTGCATTTTACATGTCTTATACTTGGTCTTACCTCTTGTCTGCTGGCATCACCAGGAGATGAGACCTGTGCTTACATAAAAGTATAAGTAAGGAATACACTGAATATCAGGGCTTTTTAAATCAGTCATCACTGTATTTTTCCAGTAAGCAGTGAGCAGTGAATGAGTTGTGCAATGGTTTAGTTCGCTGTTTTTTTCCTGTGAGTATTCACCAGTTGCTGTCACTGTACTGCTGCAGCAGTTGTTGGGCTCCTGGTTGGCAAGCAGCAAGAAAACTGACAAAGCATTGAGAATATTCTCTGCTGTTTACTGTGAGGATGTCTGCAGAAACAGAAAAATGAGGGTTTTGACCTTACCATTTGACTTGCTTGCTCTGAGCAGGTTGCAATTACAGGCCACCTATCATTTCTCTATATACAAAAATACAGAGCCCAAGTGCAAATGCAGTTAATGAGAGCTTAGAAGCAGATACTGTCTTTTGCCAGCTACCACAGTGCTAGAGGTAATACAAAGAGTTCTTTATTTTCAGGCTAGGGCTGAGCAGCACATTCGTTACTATCTATCTTGTGTGTTATGTTGGAGGCAGGCATGCCAGGAAAATTAAAGTATGATAAAGGTTAATTTCTAATAAGAAGCAGAGATGTCTTGCTTCCCAGACACTGCCCACAAAGAGTAGATTCTGGTTCAGACTATGGTGATTAGGTTGGCCCAAGTTTTCACCCTAGATCTTACTACAGGGGCATCCTAGACGAGTCCTTCTTGGATATCAGTGTCTTGGATGTTACCACCTCCGAATAGATGAGATCAAGCTTGGGATTCTGTATTATTAATAAAGGCAGGACCAAGAAGTACCTGGATTGCATTTTGCATGTCCTGCTGCAGTAGTATATCCAAACTAAAATATGTGTAGTTTTAGCCAAAACACTTCAGCTATTTTTTTCAGAATAAGAAGGAAAATAGATTCATTTCCCAAAAGAAAGGAGAAACGCTTCAACAGTAATGTTTTGATCAAAAGTTATATTCAAAGACACAGGTTCATGACAGAGGGTCGTCTTATTCAACTGGCCTTTAAAGACATGAGTGAAGACCATTCTATGATTCTATGATTCCACGTTTGTCTTCAGACAGATATTCTAGGGCTTCCACTGAATCAATTTTCCTAATGTGTCTGGGTTTTCTTTTATACTTCTTTCCCTTTTTATCAGAAAAAAATATGTATTAAAAGTCTACTTTAAAAATAGTAAAGTAAGAAAGTCCTCAAATTGCAGAAAATGACAACAGTGATCCATGCAATTATGACATTTTCTGTACTCCACATAGCAATCTCTAATTACATGTTATTATTTCCACAGGAAGTAATGCCTCTGTAAGGGAACTGAACAAATGGAGACAAATTGCATAATTATAGAATTCTGAATTTAAAATAAATCTTGAAGAACATGGTCTGTCTCTTCAATACAAGGAAACAATAGAATTAGGGACCAGGCAGTTTCAGGTACCTCCCTCTTTGATAGCATATAGGGAACACACTTGATCTTTACATGTAATCCTTTCTCAAACCAGAGCACATTCGGTAGCTCTTGAGAATAAAATTGGTGCTTACATTAATGGCGTAGATATGCATACAAGACTAGATCACCAACAGAGTAAATATACACACAAGGAAAATCCTGTCAGATTGTGGTCCTGAATACACTTGACAGACTGGGGGCGTGGGGAAGATAAAGGAAATACCATTAACAATTTCATTCTTCTTAATGAGCTGCAGTACATAATCAACTTTGCCTATTTTGTACAACACAGAAATGATAAGTCCAATATCCCTTTATGTATTTGTGTGAATAATAAACATGCTACTAATTTATCTACTTCAGAATGTTCTCCAAAACACAATTCTATGACAATAATATTGACTTAGTCAATAGAAGAGTATTGTTGCACTTTTCTGCAAGAGGAATTTTAGCTAACTGGAATCTTCCCACACATCCCAGCTCTGCTATGACCAGTTATCAGTGTTTAGAGTTTGACTTCAAGAAAAGGATTTAAAGCAGAAAAGGATCAGTGCTCTTCTGGTCCCCTTAGAAGGAGCTCCATGTCCTGAAGGGGGAGTAAACTGTAAGCAGCAAATAACACCCTCCTAACATGCCACCGCTGAGGACAACAAGGTATGCTTCTGAAGATGCCCTCTCCAAGAATACCTCCAGGGAAGAAACTAGAGTGGGCACACCAGGCATCACCTGTAAGCATCAGCCCAAGGCTAGCTGGGATACAGGAGCGAACTCCCTGGGCTTCACGGTACCTGTTGAGGACAGCTGTATGCACTGTGCATGGTGTGAGGTTGCACGCAGGGGCTCAGCTATGTCTGGATCCCGCTCAAGAGCATGCAAGACTCCAGTACCTACACGTGCCACAGTGCAGGTCAGGGGAGTCCAGGAGCGAGCTGCAAGGCAATCATGCAGAAAACCATCAGAAAAACCATCAGAGGAGGCACAGTAGGCTGTGCCCACGCTGTGGGGACGGCTGTCTCAGAACCGCATAAACAACCCTGATAGACCTTGCCTCATGCATACAGTCACCAAGTCACAGCACTAATATTTTTCCTTTTTTTCTCCCTATCCACAAGCCCTTAACTCGCCTCCCTCATTTCTCCATCTTCCTTCTAGATTTTATTTGGAAACCATCTTCCTCTCTCTCCCTGAAGTCTCCCTTTCTTAATATGTAAATGCAATAAAAGTCTGCACAAGTAAAGCAGCACAACAGCCAAGGAAGCAAATACTATTGTCACTATTTCATGTTTCCAATTAATTCAAACGGCAAATTTATTGGAAATCAATGCATTGTATTGAAAATAAATCATTCAAGCCACATGGTAAGCTTGGGAAAATAGCCTTCTTGATAATTGAAAAGCTAACTGAGCAGGGTGTACTGTAATTGATCACACAGGTAGCTTAAAGAACAGATTTATCTTATTTGGCTATCTATAGGGTACTTTTTGCCAGTCTGGGAGCCACAGAGAACATTGGAAATGCATTGTAATGTACATTTTAAATTTCAGTCAACAAGGTATTGAAAAAAAAAAGGTTCAATTACCAAAGATTATGCACAGAGTTTATTTCCATTCCCCTTTAGTCTCTTTTTCTTTATACATTAGTTCACATGCATTGCACGTAACTTCTTTATTACTATAGCCAGTCTGATCTACCCTCATCTAGGCTGTCAAAACTTGCTTAGGTCTACTTAGCAAATGTAAATAAAAATACAACTGGCAAATAAAAATTGCTGTGGTACACCCTGCTGGCTGCGGACATGAAGATCTCTGTTTTCTGTAACCTTTTCTATTCATTCTGGACAGATTTACATTTTCTCTTCAGTAGTGCTTCAGTGGATTGCAGCCTCGTTCCTCCTTCTGACCAGCCTTCTCCTACGATCCCTTCTTGCTTTGAAACTGCATCCATGGGTCACTCCTCGTGCCAGATAGGAGGATTAGCATTTCTTTAATCCTATTAACTTTAATATCAATAGGTTATTTTCACAGAGGCATCCTTTGCTAAATCCATTTCTGTGCAGTACGTGAAGTTATTCCTTGGTTGTTTGCTTACTGTATAGCCTGGTGGGTGGGCACTCTCCTCAGAGGCAGAAGACTGATCAGATATACTTTCAGCCTTACTTGGAACAGTCATGGGCACCAAAATCTCTGACCTTCCAGACAGGTACTTTCTACATCAAACTGCAGAAGCCAGTCTGTGTTAAAGGAGTCATTCAACTTTTAAATAGTCCAAACCAAATGTAGGCGCACCAACTGGATTTTGACCAGCCTCTGCTCAGCTCATTAATAGTCTGGCAATTCAGGCAGGAGGAGAGTGGAAAGGTTAAAGAAGGGTGTGGAGAGTCTGTGTCCTCTCAGGCAGAGGAGAAAACTTCACCGGCTCTGTTATACACTGACTGACTGCTTTAATTAGCTAATGGAAAGATTCCTGCTCTTCCTAAAATTTCGCACACTTTGTTTCACTGGCCTTTATTGCGAGTGGTGAACTTTCCTGTTAGAACATAAAAAGAATGTTATTCACTAAAATAAATTCATGGTTTTTTTCCAGTGTCATAAAAATAATATATTTTGATTTGATTTAATGGCTACTGAGCAAACATATTCACCAGTCCTCCCTGCACTATTTCGTACACTCGTATAGCAAATATCCACAGTACCAAAATAGCTTATAGTACCTATAGACAACTGCAACCTTTCCACTAGCAGCTTCAGTACGGACCTATGTACTCATTGCAGATCTGTATATGATTTACACCTGGAGCAGATGGGGGTCATTACCTCTTTCAATAATATTTTCTTTTGGTTTCATTCCAGATGCAATGTAACCAATTTATTTCTTAAACCTGAAAACAACCTGCAGCCATTACATCTTTTTCTTTGGCATCCAGTCCAATCTGACTGAGATGTTCAGACCAAAGACTTGTGCTTGGCCTGTATTACATCTAATATATCCAATACCCTGGAGTTTTGCTTGTTTTTTTTTGACACCATTGTATCAGTCAATAAGCACACTGATTTTAAAACAGGCCAGATTTCAGCCAAATTGAACTTTTTTGTATTTCTCTATCAGTGCAGACAACAAAACTGTAAGTTCCCTCATTTTCCCACACCCATGCTAATATGTAACAAGGTATCATGATAGGATGCACTCTAAAACTAGAATTTTAATTCAGAACTAAGATGTTCAATCCTAATTCTAATTTATCACACTAAACGATTCTCTGGTAGCTGGCAATCTATTATGATTGTAAGGCAGAGAATGCGAAGAAATACACAGAGAACAGAAAAAGTCTTTCAGCCACAAATATATGAGATCATATGAGATACTGAGGGAAGAACTTTCCATTGATGGGAAAATAGAAGTACTACCGGTTTCTAAAGTTCAAAGAAACAGAGGAAGAATATGAAACATCAAACTGTGAAAAGACTCTTTCAGCAGATTTGGGACTGGGATGGCGTTCAATTTTATGTGTCCCATTTGTTTCTGAGTTTTCTGCTCTCTTCTCATTCTGGCTCAGGTCTCCTCTCTTTTCGGCTAAGGGCATTAATCATTATAGTTCTAAACCAAAGATTTTAGCTAAATCTGCACAAAACTTTTTTAATGGAACTAAAGAAATTCAGAGTAACCTGTTTGGTTTTACTCCTGCAAGCAGGAAATTCAAAACTAAGAGAAAAAGACTGAGAAAAGGAAAGAAAAAGAAAGAAAGAAAGAAAGAAAGAAAGAAAGAAAGAAAGAAAGAAAGAAAGAAAGAAAGAAAGAAAGAGAAAGAAAGAAAGAAAGCATGCTATATGTTTCATTTCTGATGTTAAAAAAATTACTAAGGGTTCAGATATGTGTTCATTTAGCAAATGGCTATAATGACTTCTGATGCTACTTTTGCATACCGTTTGTTACCACTTTCTATTGGAAATTGCTGCCCTTACAACCTGGAGAGCAAAGCCCAGAACACAACAGCATGTCCCTTCCTGGCCAGTGCACAGCCACCCGATTCACTCTGAAGCCACCAAGAAGTCCCCATATGAACCAGCTAAAATGGAGTTGTTTTAGCCTCCCATTCTTAGGCAGTGTAATTTCAACTGCTCCGGAAGAAGAAATTTGCTCGTCCTCATTCACACCAATTTCATAACAACTAATGTTGAAAGGCACGATTCCGTGCTAGGCCTGCTGACATGCAGATATTGCATAGAGCTATCAGGCTGCAAGAAAACAAATTTCAGAAAAGAAAGCCCTAAACAATCGCAACACGAGGAACAACTCCGTTGCAAACAGTGACCAAATGAAATGTGGCAGGTTTTGGCAGAGTTCTGGCTTTCTGCAGCTGGTAGTATTGTTCCGAGTCAGAACCATGTTCTTGGAAATCATCCAACGTTACAATTACAATGAAGTTTTCATGGTCAACATCATAAAACATAATTGGAATGTAAGATTCATCATTCCACATTTGCTTTGCAGATGAACATCAAAAAAGCAAAGGTTCATTCCAATTTGGACTATACTGATAATCATTTAGATAGACTAGTTCATGGGACATATAAACTCACAGATATGAGAACAATTCTGTCTGCGTTTTTTAAGAAGTTTACATCTCTTCTTATAGCACTAATACAGTTGGTAGTACGTGATTAGTGAACTTCAGAAAAAAATACTAAGAAATCCAAATAAAATAAAATTTTTTGTCACTCAGCTGTTTTAAGAACAGGCCCACCTTTGCTGATTAATCCATTCTGGGCATATATCACTTTGAGTTTATGTTAGCTAGCTATTGTATTTTTCACAGATGTCATTGTGCTCTCTCTTTTTTCTTTCATGGCCTATTGGCTGTTTGTTTTCTACAAAAGCCTGGGATGACTACCCTGAGGAGAAAAGGGCTGATGCATGGGGCTGGGGCCAGCCCCTGACAGCCCCTCTCTGCTGCCCCTTCCTCCTCACCCTGTGCCCTGCTCCAGCGTGGGGCCTTCCCCGGGGCTGAGGGAAACACCTGCTCCAGCGCCCCGGGGCTGCTGCCCGGGGGCTGCAGGGGGACCTCTGCCCCGGCGCCCAGAGCCCCTCCTGCCCTCCTCCTCCTCCTCCTCTCCCCTGGGTGTCGGCGGGGCTGTTTCTGCCCAGGCTTTCTCCCGGCTGCCGGGCAGCGCCGTGCCCTCTCTTCCCCAGGCTGTCCCCGAGGCGCCCACCCGTGGCTGCGGGGCCCGGCCGTGCCCTGCGGTGGGGCCGTTGGAGCTGGCTGGCTGCCCATGGTTCCTTGTCTGGCTGCCCACGGTTGCTGGTCAAGAGAGGCCATCCTTGCAGCCCACCACCTCCCCTCCTGCAAAAACCTAGACGCTACACCAATATAAGTCAATAGAGAGAAACAGGTTTTAAGGTGAGGTTAGTTTAACATGTTCATTAACAAGTCTGTTCTTGGGTGAGATGAATTGCACTGAAGACGAACGTATTTCTCTTCCCTGTCTTTACAGGGAGACCGGACCATTTGATCAAATGTAGATTTTCATGTTTCAGATTTTCTCTGAAACTAGGTGAGAAGAATGCCATTGAATAAGATCAAAATAAATTACATATCTCCACGCAAACATTGTAGAAGATGAAAATCAATTGAAATCACATTCCTGGGAGCTGATGATAATGCTTGCAAACATTATTTGGAAAAGAAAGTCAAAATAACTGATACTGACAGTTGATTTACGTTCAAAGAAAAAGACTAAAGGGGCTTCATTTTGATTTTTTTTTGGTGATAACATCTTTCGTTCAGATGCTAATTTTGTATGTTAAAGGCTATGGTGTATTTTAATATTTTATTTCTGGTAGCATTCTGATGAATGAAAAGGCTCTGTGTTATTAAGACATAACATTTGATTGTTTCAAAAAACATATTGGTGGAAATTCCCACTTCAATGGAAACTTCAGAAAAATTGGTCTTCTATTCTGATACTGGTTGCTCCCCTGGCACCCCTACAAAGGCAGGAATATCCAGCTAGCTTAACTCAAGATACAAAGTAGAACATATAAAAAGAAGAAGAAGACTGAAGCAACAACAACAAAAAGTTTGATCTGCAAAACTCATTTACTGTTGTTTCCAAGCATACTTAGGCACATTCTTTATTAATTTGTGGACATGACAGCATATTTGAATGTACATAAAAATGCATTTTATCATACTTAAAAATAATATTTTATCATAATTAAATAAACTACATGATGTCGTTTGTCAAGCAATATTTAAAGTGTTGCATACAGATTGCCTCTGCTCTATCATTTCACATTCCTCTACATACATTACTATTTATTAATCTCTGTTAATAGAACCAACACTCCTACCTAGAATACTTTGACTGAACCCTCAGCTGATGTCAGTCAAATTGAGCTACACAGTGGACAAATCTCAAATAAATAAATAATTTACTGTCTTAAAAAATAATGAATTTGAATGATTACTCTAATAAAGCTATGTACAGAGAATTGACTTAATTTATCTGAATTCTAAACCAATTATAAAGTTTGAGGAAACTAATGCCTAAGGAAAAAAAGCAAAATAAACAACAGTGGGGTATAACCCATTTGAAGAATCTATGCTCAGAAATACTTTATGACTTTGTGTAATTCCAGTGTTTAAAAGCTCCCTTGTTGACATTCTGACATTAGCACTCTGTAACAAGTGTCCTGGGAATAGGATAATATTCCTCAGCAGTCTCTTTCTCAGACATATCAGCCTTTGTACACTTTCCAGACTGCTCTAGCATTAAGTAAACTTGATGTCAGCTATGGCAAAGTGCTCTGTTTTAACTGTAAGTGACATTGTCACTTATGCCCAAAGGTTAAGCGGGAAAAAAAAAGCAAGCTCAGTGCAAGATTTGTTGAAACAGCAAAAATGTTATTATTCTCCTTTGTAAATCATTTTATATTTTTCATCCTGTTCTAACAACATTGGTCTGAAGTAGTCTCAAAGTATTGGCATGACAGTTGTTCTATAAGTCTGGGGGAAAAGTGCTAAGACAACGCAAAAAGCTTCACTGTTTTTATGGGCAGCATTGAGCTTTAAGAGGAAGTCAGTATAGCACTATTACCCTCCCTTCCATGTGGTATTTTTTAGGAGAAAAGGGGAGAGACTGGATGGTCACCAAAGCTTCTAGATTTAATTAAACACAATTCTTCTTCCTTTTAATCGACATACTCGAGAATGAATAATACTTTCTTCTCTTTCTCTCTCTCTTCTTTTATAACTAAAGATTTATAAATTTGCAAAACATATCTAATACCTGGATGGTAAAGGATGAAAATATCGGTCCTCACCTTCAACTTCCCTCCATTTCATGATTTGGGCATAGTTCATTCTATGTTCATCTTCAGAGATCCAAAGATTTTACTTAAGCAGAAGAAGGGCTTGTGAATTGCAATCCAGTGTTTCAACTGCACTGTAGATCTGTTGATTCAGAGGATGCTAACATAAAAGTAAATGTTTCCTGTTACTTTAACTCTGTCCACCCTGTCCATAATGTTAAAACCCTTTTTCTTCTATGCCTATATTGCTGTATTATTTTTCACATGCATAGCTCTGCAGGGCAGGTACTGTTTTCATATTGTGTCTTCTTCAGTGTTATAACACTTTTAATCCTTTTAAAAATAATGTCAGGAAGAAATAACTCTATGTTATTAAAAACCAAACAACCTGACGGAATAGTTGGGGAGCAACTCCTGAGCCCCAAAATATTAACTATACACTATCCAGATGGCACTCTGTTTATGTGGTTAAAACTAGGAACTAATGCTCACTGTTATTATTTTCTAATGTAAGAATAGATGCTATTCGTGCTTACACAGATATGAAATGCTTGGAAAAAAAATTATTTCATTAATAGCACTAGCAGCAATGAATTTTCATTCTTATTTATTGTATACACAATTATTATATATAATAATTATTATTGTATAAACATAATTATTTATTGTATACACAAATGTACCTTTCCTTTTTACATTCATAGCCAGTCAATTTTCAGCAAAAAGCTCTTTTTATACATTGCTTATTTGGTGCTCTCACCTCTATAAATAAATGTTTTTATAACTGAACGTATTGCATATAGTTAATCAAAATACAGATGGATAGGAGAGGAAAAAATCCAGTGCACTGATATAACAAAAACACGTTTGGGGGTTGTATGGTTTTGCACTACCTGTATGAAAGTTGACCTGGCATTAATACTGTGCAAATCCATTCTCTCAACATAGCTAATCTCTGACTCAGCTTGATGCAATTTCTCTAGGGTACATGTACCATGAGGAAGAATCACTTCTTGCAGGCAGTTAAACAACTATTAGGTAAACTAAATGTTCTCTCTTTTTCTTTTTTTTTCTTTTTTTTTCTTTGTGTGTGTGTGTGTGTGTGTGTGTGTGTGTATTTCAGACACAACTAATTACAGCATTTCATCACTTGTAACAGGTTAACTTGTTTTCTTTGGTTAAATAGTAATGGATTTGCTTGTGAAGAGATTGTAAATAATCATGACAACCATTACAGAAACACTTTTACTATTTGACATGAATAGGATACTTAAACAGTTCCTATTGCAGTTAAGCAATGCTTTGTTCTGACAAACATGCCAACAACTCGGTGTAAGTTCCCCTGTTATTTGCCAGTGCGGCAGAGTAACTGCTCACTCACCCTTCCCCGTTTGGTACCTCGTTCAGCGCCCAGACTCATCTCTCTGGGCCCTGTCATGAAGTCTTTTCTTAAGGAAGATTTCCTTGTGTGAGGCACTGGAGCGCTATGAAGATCTCACTGTAAGAACTCCACTGCCTTTTGGTCAGATGAAGTATAATGCAGTTGGCTTCAGTAAAACTTCCATCTAACTTCAAGCATGTAAGCAGTTTCTCAGGGACCTGCAGCATACAGAACACCCCTTCTCACCCCTTAAGAACAGAGTAGCTAAAACGGTGGTGAGCCAGTCTGACTTGGTTACACCAGCTCAGAGAGAGAAAGAAGCTTCATCTCGTTTCCCAGATGGCTCCACATGCAGGTTGCTCGAGTTCTCAAACAAACAAACAAACAAACAAACAAAAGTATCAATTATCAATATCAATGAGATATGTGAAGTTAAAGATCTCTTTCTCTGAAGCACTGAAAGAACACCCAGGACCAGAAATGGAACTTGCGAGGGAAAAAGTTTGCAATGAAAGAGCAAGACAAAGGACATTTGGGAATGAGAGCAGAAATAAGAGAGAGAAAAACAAACATACCTTCACGAGCTTGGCCCTTGGGCAGCGGTTGCAATCAGAAAATATTTAAGAAAAAATGAGATATATTAAGAGAGACACAAACTGAATTTAATGAGAAAATAGTTACAAAAATATTATTTTCCTGATTACTGCAGCATGTGATGTTAATAACAATTTTAATAACATGCCAATAAGTCAGTATTAGAAGATCCTACGAAATTGTAGTGAGGGAGTTTGAGGAATGCCATAATCTCATGAATAGTGGAACTTTAGAAGTTTTAGATGGGACTGCAAAAGAAAGTAGAATCCTTAAACCTTTTTTTAACCAAGAATCTACTGTGACAGAGGAGATCATAGGGGCTTAGACTCTGAACTATAGGGATGTGTCAAGTTATAAAAATTACTCAGGACAAAAAGCTGAAAAGGCAAATCAGACGTACCTACAATTAAGTAGCTGATCAGCAGGAGAAATAACTGGGAAACAGTAAATACATAGAGGAGACTTCAGGAAAAACTGCGAGGGTGCAGAAAAAAAGAAAAGAAAGTACATGAACTGTGGCAATTTCAGGAGGTCCAGGCAACCTAGGCAGTGCCCACAGTCTGGAAACATCAACACTCACAAGAGATAAAAATGTTTTGCAATGATCTGCAGTCAATAGAAGCACAAGCAAAACAGTGGAGCTGCACAGATAGCAACAATGAAGTTTTACACAGGTACAATATCTGAAAATCTGAAAATAGGGAATGGACTTTCATGTGTCCTTAGTGAAGGTTCAATGAATTATAAACTGAACGCTTGTGCTCAGCTGTTGCAACAAAAATGTTGCAAAAGAGAAAGAATCCAAAATATTTACAGGAAACTATCAATGGGAGAACAACTTTGACTTACGGATTTCATACTCTTGTTTAAATTGATAAACGAAATTGGTTGGGTTTATTATGCAAAACTATGTTTAAAAATCTGCCAAGGTTTATGTTTAAGAATTGCCATAAAAATAAAGAAACGCACATGGAGACACAAATTAGCCACTGGTTTCTAATTAGGAAAAAAAAAGCAAAATGTGTGGAACCTCAAGAAATTTCACACACAGGGAAAGATGCCATGATGGTTCTTCACCAGAATGTCTTTGAACCATCATTTTAAACAAATAGGTTTACATTTAAATGTGTTCTCATTTGATGATTAAGGCCTTATTACCCCAAAATTGTACTGCATCACTGATGGGACAGCTATTCTTGTATTTAAAATTATGCACTTCTATGAAGAATTTTACAAGATAAGGCCTAACTGTACATCACTGTTCTTCTAAAGGGAGGTTTCTAATTTCCTTGCATGTAAAAATCTACCATGTGACTAAAATAGCTAAACACAAATTGCATAAAGGGATGCAAAACCAAGGCAGAGTTGAACAACAAGATAAAATAAAATGAAAATATTCCGTTTCGTGAACGTAAACAAGGAAATTTCTCCATGCATACTTCATGATTTTAAAAGAATAATGTGAGACATTAGTGTAAACTATTCTTTCATGCATTTGAAATAGCTATTTGAAGGATTTTTTGAAGTTTTTAAATAGGAAAAAAAAAAAAAGAAAAAGCAGCTTAGCTGAACAGCCAGAAGGTAAACAGTTGAGAGAAGTCAAGGATTAATCTAAGATTCAAGACAGTACAGAAAGAACAAAATAAATGGAAAAAAAGACAGGCTAGCTCTATGCACTATAAGTGTTAGCCAACGTATAATGAAGAAACGCATTAATGATGTGTTACAGGAAGACAGGAGGACCAAATATCTGTGAAAATGTTCAGCTTGATGGACTTTCATATTTTATACTGGAGAAATGCTGAGACTCTACAATGTTTCTACTATGTTTGGAGCACCACCACCACCAAAGGCCACAAATTAAAACTATTTTACAGCAACGAATAATCTACTTCTGAAGTTCATAGCCCTGATGCATAGCCAATCTTGTATCTGACACAAAGACAATTTATTCCTTTCTGCAGTTTTTATTTGTTCATCTCTTTGCAAGGTCATAGTTTCAAGGCTTCGTTGTTACTGAAATTTCAGGAGGAGAACACGAATAAACCTCTTCTGAACTTAAGTTTCCTCTCTCTGATATATAAATTTCAGTGATCACGAAAGTGTGACAAATAAGAGTAGCTAAACGCAGGCATTATATGATTGTCTCATAATTCTACCAAAAATACTCCAGTACTGGCTAGTAGCACTGTTTTCTCTAGTGCAATAATGAATGCAGCACTCCCTATGGAACTACTCAGATAGTACACTGTGTGTTTTTTTTGTTTTGTTTTGTTTTTGTTGTTTTTTTCCCAAGAACAACAGAAAGCTACTTGGAGACCTTTAATCTTGTTTCATCAGAGAACAAACTACATATTGAGTCTTGCTGGTCTTCGGAAGTGAAAGCTAATGTATTGAGCCAATACAGCATTCCAATATGCAGAGTACCAGCTTATGGTAATTACTTTTGCATCTGCATTTAGAGTACCACATGTAATTACTGAAATGTATACTTTTCTCTCAGCAATGGCATGCAATTTCCATTAGTGGGCTTGGCAGTCATGCACATGCATTACAGGACCTCTAAGTAATCAGTAGCCCCTTGTAATTAAATGCAAAAAGAATCACAGGCAGTAGAACATAGTGAATAATTCACAACCAATAACTTCCTGATGACTTTAACCTATTCTTCTGTACCAAAACACAGCCAGTTATTCTATCTTTTCTTATGTATTAACTTACTCATTTATTATTTCATTCATCTGCAGTCCTTTTGCCACTTTTTGCAAAATATGTCCAAATAGCTACTGGAAAAATAATGATTTTTTTACATAATTTCTCACTAAAACTTTACATTAGGGATTTGAAAAAGATGCTGAAATATTGTACATTTGAGGTTTTTCTCTATACAAAATCACCTGTTTGAAAAATTTTATTTGCAAGTGAAGAGGAAACAATTAATAACTCCATGTCTTAAGACAAACTGTTTGCACAAGAATTACTTGAAAAGCTTAACTTCTATCCAGTAGAAAAGTCTCATAGTTTGAATTTTTTTTCAAAGTAAGGATGTACAAATGGAAGGAGCCTTGTAGGTCTTTGAATCATTTCTCTCGTACTGAGGCTTACCACATTCTCTCTTTAATAACTTACCTAGCACCTTCTTAAATACCTGCTACATTACTTTCCTCACTAGAGTTTCCTCACAAATATTTTTCCACAGGCTCAGTATGCAAACCATTTGCTCTTCAGTCAATCTAGTATTTTATTCAAATAGCTCTTCTCTTTGATGATCTTACAGCTGGGGTATTTGGAGATAGCATTTTTTTTCTCTTTCAAAATTTATTTTTATTTTGCTGGTCTTAAACAAGAAAAACAAAAACAAAAAACACTTCCTCACTTCATCTGGAAGAGTCATCTTATATCTATTTGGCTTTTTCCCTGCGTATATGACATCCCTTTTCTGCATTTCTTTTATTCTGCCTTTGTTTTTTTTCTCAAAGATGAGTGACTGGGATTTTACACAGTATTACAAACCACATTTCATGAGTTCCCAAACAGAGACAAACTGTTGAATACATAACACTGTGAAAGAAACAATTTCATAACATTAATGTTGGATTAGTTACAACAGTGCATCATAGTAACTCCTCCACAGAAAAATACCAAGATGCCAAATTCAACCAGGAAATTTCATCAGCTGAAGAGAACGGGGGTTGGGAAGAACCTGAATCACAACTCCACTGAAATGCTGCAACTGCATAGGTAGTCTCAGAGGCCAAAAAAAAAAATACTCAGCCCGTCAGTAGACTTACAAAGCACTTTACAGAGTAGAACAATGTAAATACTCCCATTTAAACCAGGTATGGTGAAATGCCATAACAGAGTTGAAAAATGAGAGTGTAAAAGCTAGGAACACATCTTTTTAAATCCAGAATGTTTTATGCACCATGAATTTCATTTGGATTTTCTAAAGAGAAAATTTCAGTCAAGGCTTTTCACAGAAAAATTCAGTTTTTATTAAGTCCGCTTTTCCAGCATTAATAAAAACATTTTGAAGTGTATTAAATGTAGATTATATATATTCAGAATTCTTTAATACATGTGCTGTGAAATTATTAAAATAATTTCTGTGAATCAATAAAAAAAAACATCTTTTTGTTAGAGGATGTTGTACTATCACTATCCATAGTTATTAAGATCATTAATAACTAATCAGACAGATTAACACTTTCTATTACNAAGTACAGACTGTGTTTTTTGTTGTTGTTGTTTGTTCGGTGGTTGTTTTGTTGCTGTTGTTACTGTTTGTTTTTATGTGAAGCCACTAGTTCTAGGAATTTTTCAGCTTACACAGACTGTCTGGAGTTTATTCTAGAAAGAATCTCTTGCTTTGTCTAATGATGAT
>VXAL01006968.1:90961-135010 GCA_013399475.1 Chauna torquata
CAGCTTTTCCAAAGATCCCAGATCAGCAGGAACATCTAAATTCATGCTTAGCTCTGAGCATATGAACAAACAGCACTGATTTCTTTGGACCTGAAAGTCCTGCTTAACTGCTTTTCCAGAAGGAAAGTGCTTAAGCTAAAAAGTTCAACTCATTTTGAAAGTGCTTTGCTTAATGCAAACCTAGGCCAGGATTTGACAGAGAAGTTAACAACTGTGCTGATGCTCTTTGTTGTCTTCAAAACTCTTGCCCTGTAGCTTTAAGTAACAAAGAACTCAATGTCTTGTTTCTGTGTTCATTTACTGGGTTCTATACAGGCAGTCAGCAAGTGGGGTTTATATATGGATGTATAGTGTTACCATGAGATGATGGCTAGAAAACTTATGTGCGTTAACACGTATGTATACCTTGCACATGCCTTCATTGATTTACAAATTCTTTATCTCCAGCCGTCTGGGAAAAGCAGTAGGAATTAATAAAATTAATAATAGCTAAAATTAATGCAATAACTTGATTGCCTTCAAGATGTGAATTAATCCAGGGATGCATTTTTTCATGTTAATGAATTGCCCAGTGCTCTTTAGCCTCACTATCTTCCTTTTTTTAATTACAATTCCACATAAAGAAGAAAAACCCAGGGAACAATATTGAAACTTCACCAATTCTTACATATTAGTTAATTTCCAAGTTAAAAGGAATATACTTCAGATTTCAGAGTCCATCAGGGCTATATAGATCTTATCAGCTTTCTAGAAATTGAAAGAAGTTCCTGCTAGCAGTAGTGATTTGATATGTAGACAATTTAAAGCTGAACTGATTGCGGCTGAAATAAGAAATGGGCAGAAAAATGGATTTATGCTTGTGGCCAAAGTGTGAAAAAAATAAACAGTTCCTCCCTAAAAGACATTGCATTTGGTCATTTTCTGGGGACTGCAGTTGTTTATTTAAAATTAAATGAAGAAGTCTGGTATAGCTTGAGATCACTAGCACATCTCAAAGAACTTCATGCAGTTTGATTGTTGTCTTTATGAAAATAAATTCCTTTCAGTAAAAATGAGTTGCACCTATTTCTATACTATTATACAATTTGTGGGGATTTAACAAGCCAATTGGCTTCTGGCCACCAATACTTATAGAATTTCATATTGCCAAATAACATACGCTCTGTCATATCCAACTCAGGAAGTAATTACCTTGTAGTGATACATTGTTTGTTTTCACTGAGTTCTCTAAGATTGCAAAGAAATGACACTTTTTTTTTTTTTTTTTTTTGTGAAAGTTGCTTTTAGAAGAGGAAAAATCAGTGGTGTATAATGCAGCATGTTACAATTTAAACAGTACTAATACTACAGGGTTTTCATACAGCATTATATACAGGATCATTTTTCATGGTACACGCCAATTCAAACCAAATCTGTGGACATCTAGTGTAAAGAAATGGTTCTTCAAGAATAAACAAAATCTCTTAATAGTAAAGAATGTGCACGTTTCTTCAGCTCTGCAGATTGCTTTTAATGTTGGCCACATTGCCAGTGAGTTATGAGCCTTTATGCACATGGAATAAAAAAGAAGGCAGGGGGTGGGGGAGATAATGAGTACAATAATCCTCCTAATCATACCACAAGCTGAACTTCCACTTTCAACCCCATCTTCAAAGTTAAAAGTTAGCTTCCAAAGCTTTTTAAGAGGCTGCTGCCCTTTTCAAACCACGTTTCAGGTGCATCATTCTTACTGATTTATATATACTAAATGCTGTGTGCCCTATTCCTTCTGCATAAAGCTGGAGAAGGCCGTGTAATTTCATTCTGCACCCTGGCAACCCCATTCAGCTCAGGCTGGTCAGACTGTCTTAAGGCTAATTACCAGAATATTGGTTTTGGTCTGAGCTGGGAATAGATAGGACCTATAGCTATTGCCTGACACAGACACACAAGATATGGGCAAAGCTGATCTTTTCTGCGTAACAGTTGAGACTCCCTCCCCTTCATTCAGAACGACTGAGATGACACAGCAGCAAGAAGGCAGGGCAAGGGGAATAACAGTAAAAAGTCCAGGACAGCAGTTCAGACAATTTGAAGCACCAGGAGCAAAAGCAACTTTCTTGGGTTTCTTTTTTTTTAAAAGAGCAGATTAGAACTGCTTGGGGATTAAGTGATTCTGAATCATACACTTGACATATTAGATAGAATTAATGGACACTACAGAATATACATAAAGCTGTGTACATTACCTATACATGCACACCACAATTCAAGCTATGGCTAGCAGAAACAAGAAATTGCTTACACCATAACAAGAACCTCCAGGAGAATGGAGTAATAAAATAGTGGACTCTTCAGTGGATAATACTACGGTTATATATCTGTTACCTTCTTGTAAAGGGTGACATCATTGGCCAATATAGAATTTGTGTATACCTCATTTCTTATACTCTTTGTACTGCAGAATTTGTTACGACATCTGACAGTGTTTTGATTGATTCAGGTTACATGCCAATTGAAGATCAAATTTGAAAGGAAATAGCCCTAATCCTTTCTGGGCAGTGCTGAAATACAGCAGTGTGGTAGTACTGAGAATCTTGCTTTTGCAGTAGTATTAAAAAAAAATGCAGATTAAATTGTGAAGGGGCTGCACATCCAGTTCAGCAATGTAGGTAATTAGAAATGAAACCAGTAATTGTTTTAAGTTTATGACACAGACATGTGTGGCTCTATTTTACTGATTCAACTGACTTTCAGTCTCAGGCTTATGTTTCATAGAGGTGTTCTGGAAAAAAAAAAAAAAAAAAAACAACTGTTAAAGCTACAAAACATAGCTGGTGTTTTTACTCAGGAAAGATATGATTCTCTGAGTTATATGATATGAATTTTTAACTCTTTAACTCTCAATACATAGCTGGCTGTGCCAGTCTAGCTGACAGACCACTGGCTGGAGGGATGAAGCTGTATTCTGCTACCAGTTTGCTACATGATCTTAGACAAGACATTAAATCTCTTGGAATCTTTATTTCCCCTCTGACCTTCTGTTTCTCTCAGGTTTCTTAATCATCAGTTCTTGCCTGTTTTTGACATGTTAACAGTAGGTAAGACCTACCCAAATGAACGGCTGTCTTTGTTTGTTTGTCTGTTTTTAATGTAAGACTTTGTTGGTTTGATATTATGCTGCATGCAAACATTTTGACAAGTAGAAGGGGGCGTGTGGAAGCAACTGCAGTTCTTACTTGCAGTGTTCTAAAAAACCTTTTGATTTTTATATGAAATTGAAGAAGTGATAGCAGTGACTTAAGCAAGGCAAAAACAGTTCTGCCTAAAGAAGATGCTACTGGTTGTATAGATGAAAGATGAGTCTGCAAGCACTTGACAGACTTTGAATCTTTGCTCTGTGACTGAACAGAGTCACACCTGGTTCCTGTAGGTATTTCGGAGTAAAGACGTCCAGCAGCTTCTCAATGCAGAACATAGATCTTACAGACAGCAATGAAAATCACA
The DNA here is from genome assembly GCA_013399475.1 of Chauna torquata. Lineage (NCBI taxonomy): Eukaryota > Metazoa > Chordata > Aves > Anseriformes > Anhimidae > Chauna > Chauna torquata. The sequence goes on from VXAL01006968.1 coordinate 94,448, forward strand.
ATGGAAATTAGGCTCAGGGGAAGGGACCCTTTGGAAATGAAGGAAAAACAAGCTAAGGAGACAACCACAAAATGGGAATTTTCTGCATAGCAATTTCTGCGTATTCTGTATGACCTATGCAGGGAGGTGGTTTGAATGAAATAGGACCTGCTTCAAACTCTGCAATCAGCTTGCAGCCTTCTTTCACCTGCAGGCAGGCAGGTATAGCAAATATCAGTACTTAAGTACTCAAAATCTAGTGCTGAGAATTTTTGCATAAAATAAACCATCCAATGGCCACTTTAATTAGAATCTCTAATAATTTCTAGAATGAACAGGAGATCCATTTTGTTCAGCTTGCTTGTAATTTACAGACTTACAGACAGCAAGACTAGAAGAGGACGAAAGAGGGGACTATTTCTGCTGTTTTCTAGTATCAAATTTTGACCAAACAGCTTTGCCTTAGAAATGAGCTGGCTGTTTTTAAAAATTTCTGGAAGTTCTGATAAACTTGCTCTCAACTTAAGTGACCCACACTCTAAGCAAATGAAATTAATTAAACACAGGAAAGAGAGGGAACCTTTTAAATGAACACACTGTTGCCCCATCAAAGAAAGTATTGCTACCTTTCATCCCTTGTACTGCACGGTGCTAAAGTTTTGGGGAAGTGGAAAAGAGGATGAAAGGGTTGAATGATCCTAACCTGATATACATCTTTAGATACAAAAGGAAGTATTAGTACAATGAATTTCTCTACTTAGGTAGCCTTTGGATCAGGACATAAGATTGTACAACACGAGCAATGAACTTTGGTGAAAAAGCTGCTAGTGCTGACCAAAAGCACAAGAGTAGAGAAAGTGAAAGATCTCCCCTCTCCATGCAAGCACTGTACAATTTTCTTTCATGTATAAATAATAGCCATACTGAATAAAAGGTGCAAGATAGATCATCTGTAATGGCTTAAAATAGCAGCCAAAAATAGAATCCTGGGATTTTTTTTTTTAAGTCCTTTTAGCACATTCTAGGACAAAGCCCTTGTCAAGAGGAATAGACATTTTTGGACGAGCCAGCACATTTGTTCCCATAACCTCAAATGGAAAATCCCAACCATCCGTGAAATCAAAGAGAAGACAGGTTCCTCCTACAAGAAGACATTTGTAATTATACTGCTTGGGATCAGCATTCTCTTGCTCTCTTTTATACTCCTACTCCTCCTATTCTTTCTTGTAATTTCTCACCAGATCTCATTATTAAGGAAGAATATCAGAAGGGGGGAAAATAAACACCAAGAAGGCAACACTTATCTTGCTTAAGCTGATTTAACAGTGTGAGAAATATTTTAGTTGTGCACTTACTGAACAAGTAACAAAATAACATTTTCTATAAAGTAAATATTAAACAAACAAACAAACAAAAAACAATTACTCTCTGCACCAATTAATACAATTAATATAGCAACAGTCAGAAACCTTGTAACCTGAAACAATACATAGGTCCCACATTCTTTAGACAGTTATAGCCTATATGTATTATATTACAATTTAAGCTGATTTCTTCTTTACTGTAATTGCAGGGGCCGTGAGGGAAACATGTACTGATGTGAAATAAAGAAAATGACTGAAATGGGCTCTTCCCTGGAGTTGAAATACTGTGTTTACTGAATGCTCACCAAACTGCTACAGTTGACCATGCCTGGTACAGCACAAGCCTTTAAGATTACAAATCAAATAAATTGCATTGCACATATGCACACTGGTGGGACTTCCAGCTTGATGTGTTTCATATCAGCTGAGTAGTTCAAGGGAACATGTGCCTATGTCCCCTTGGCTTCACATGAAAGTCACGGCCTCCCTGCTTTCATTGAGGACAAAGCTGGAAGGAGTGCATTGTGCTACAACCTGCCTCTGCTACAAGAATAAAAACAAACATAATCTGAGTAAATCTGAGTAAAACTCAGAAATGGGGGAAAAAAAAAAAAACACAACACACACACACACACACACACACAAGATTTTAAAAGGAAAATAAACTACCTGTGTATGTTCTGTCTGGGAAGGAAGTCAGCAGTATAGGAAAGGAGAAGCATTGGGAGAACTCAGACTAGGGCAACGACAGAGGTAGATTATGGGTAAAAAAAATAGCTACTACCTTGTATTCTCCCTTCCTTGTAAGTGTATATGGAGTTATGTGGTGGAACACATCTATGAAGGACTACAAACTCTGTTTCAAGTTTGTGATCCAGCATATGGCAATGGCAAGGTGGCTGTTCTGTTGGCAGAATCTGAGTGCCCTTTCAAAGCCCTGCATGTTAATGGATTTGGAGGGTATCTGTTGTACCTGTTACATGGAAAGATATGCGGCATTCTCTCCACTTCCTGTATGAAGCAGACTACAGAGTTTCCTGAAAGTAACCTAAACTAATGGCTCCGAAAAGAGGAAATGTAGATATAAGGTGATTGCCACCCTGTGAATTATGGGTAAACAACTTTAGACAGTTCCCAAAACAAGAGAACTTTCTCACCTCTTTACTGCCACAACCTGCTCAGCAGAGCCTGTCAGGTATTTCAGAGAATGCACACACTGTTTTCTTTCCCTTTTCTCTTCCCTTCCCCTTCCCTCCTGCAATCCTCCCAGGTTCTTTTCTATCACAAGCACAGCACTGTCAACCTGTTCCAACTAATCCCTGCCTCCATTCAAAATGGCTATATCTAACAAGGTGTTTGCCTCTGGAGCGTTTGCAGATAATTCCCATTGGCTGTCGATTGCTCCCAGAAAGGCAGAGATCCTATACTTCCTGGCTTTCAGAAATGAACACTCTGAAAAGACAGAAAATGCACCAGGAAACCTTTCATCTGCTAAAGTTTTTGGCTTTTTGTCATTGAATATGTAAGATGAATAAACAGGCTTAACATGAAATCAAGTTGAAATACTAACATTCAAACATAGAAGAGGCGGTTATATGTCCAAATGGACAAAACAGATACCAGAAGGTATGTACTGAGCCAAGGCTGACTGCACTGTCTAGCAAAGATAGGCATTCAGGACAAGGCAAACAATGCCAGCTCAGCTGATTGGAAACTGTTTTGCTCTCAACAGATAAAAAGGGGACATGACACTATTTTTCATACTTTTATTACAGAAATACCAAAAGGCTCCAGGTGAGATAAACTTTGTTTTCATACCCACACAGTCCAACAAGCGAGAAATGGGAGATAATATTGTCATTTTACAGATCAAGAACTGAAGCCTGGTGGCAAAATCACTTAATTTTTCTGAAAGGCTGCAGCAGAGCTAAGGCAAAGAACCGAGATATCCTGAATACCCAAACTTAGTGTAAGGCCACCTTTCCCTGCTCTTACTGCAAGAGGACTTGGTGCTTCAGTCTGATGACCCATCCTTTTGTTTCTTCATGCAATACAATTAATTTCCATGAATGCTGTTGTTGCTACACCAGGTTTGATACATCTTCAGCTTAATCATTTCTCATTTGTGTATTTATTAACTGAAAGTGTTTGTGAAATCTCACTTTACTGTCTTGTGTTACAAGAAATGCATTCAGAAGACAAAGATTGTCCCTTTGCCTTTCCATTGCCTTTATGGGATCAATGAACTTCAGGATACGATTTTAAAAATTGATGCTGTGATTCATTTTCACAGCATGATGGAGGGGTAAGTTTTCTAAAGTGTTAAGTGACACCTTAGTGAGGCCCAGATAGCTTAAATCTTTTACCATGTTATGAAAAACATATCCCCCTTTGATCCAAAGCTTATGGAAATCTTGAATAGTTGAACTCTTATAGCCATACATGTTATCAAGCAGGCCTTGTGTGATGATAAGTAAAAGTATTTGTGAGCCACAGATTTTTTCCATATTATGAAGAACAGATACTCTGATGATTTCTATCAGACATTTATGCGCTGGTAGAAGAATCAAATAATAAAGTCCAGTGAGATCGCAGTACACAAATTTACTTCCTCTTTCTCAAAGGCAGAAGATCTCTAGTTCTGGAGGTATTCATCCTCTGGATCAGCTTTCTTTTTACCCCCTCCAGGAATCTCAGAATTAGATCATCTATCATGAAGAAAGTCCACTTATGTCCAGGTTGTTTTGTAGAGTGTGGAAAGAATTGGCTTATTTAGGATGAGAGCAGAATATATCTCACTTAAGACAATTACAATATCTCTGCATTCCAAGTCTACAAAGGGCTGAAATGCAAAACTTAAAGGTGAGAGACTTAATGTATCCATGCCTAATGGCCTGTAATCCAAATGAGAAACCTCAATAATACTCTCCTGTGCCTGTTCTCATAGCTATTTATATCAATTTTATGCTGGCTTCTTTCATTTCTATCACTCCTTATTATAATTTAACCCACTGAACAAGCAGCAGAGATGAAACCTGGAAGGCAACAAAAATTATTTCAAGCAGAACACTCTTTTGCTCCATCAACATCAGTCCTCTGTTTGCCACACTGGAATATGTCAGTGCATCTTAGGGACAGACCTGGATCCTTACAAAATGCTGCAAAGCAGGGCCAGGGAGAGATCTTGCATAGGTAACTCCATTTATTTCATTGTGCTGCTGTGCATAACCTGTCAGCCTCTTAAAAGCAGAGGTTGGGCATAGGCATTAACAAGTTCAGCTGTATTGCCTTGCAATTGGACAGGAAAGCAGATACTTCTGTGCCCAGATCCAAATTTTAAGAAGATTGTACAGCATTTATGTCATAAGTATGACATAAGTCATATGTATTTCTTCACAGGGGCACCTTCCTCCCCAGCATGCAAGTTTATGAGAGTAGGATGGGACTTGGCCTTTAACCTGTTTCATTAGCATTGAAATGACTGTTTCTTCTAGCCCAGAAATAAAGATTTTAACATGAGCTCTTCCCAGTCCTTCCAGGAATATTACCAAGGTAAATAACAGAGTAGTCTTTTTTTTTTTTTTCCTCTGCTTGTATCTGATTCTCCTGTGTCTCTAACATTAATATTATTTCTATGTTGTTTTCTCTATGCTTGACATTCCGGTATTCTGAAAACAAACATCACATATACACATAGCAAAGCAACATTCCGCTCCTGCAAATCCTTCACCATCCAAGCAACCTCACAGACATTAGTCACCACCGTGATTTCAATGGGATGAGGTACACCAGCAAGGTAACAAACATCTCAACCTGACTGGGACCAAATTCTTGCTGAGCTATACTTTAACCCATAAAAAGCCCCACTTAAGGCGAGAGGAAAAGCTCTTTATAAAGACCTCTCCAAATAGCAGAGACAGCCTTACTCAAATTTAAGTCCCAGCCCTTCAACGAATTTTGTGCCGTTGCTCCCCTACAACCACAAACAGCCCCATCAGCTTCAACTAGGATCCATCAGGGACTCATTGCAAGGCCAGGGCTTAAAGGCAGGCTGCCCAGAATGAATGGTTTAACTAAAGGCATGATGTTAAAATGATTTAGATTGACAGTTATATTAAGTGAAACTACCCGTGTAGACACACCAGTTTAGTATGCCCCTGTAATTTACAGTTTGAAGCCCCAGGAGCACCCACACACCACCTCACACGGGCTTAACACTGCAACATAACAGCCTTTGTTTGCTAACAGCGCTCAGGAGAGCCATTCTACCTGACAATTTCTCCCTGCTTTGCGAGTTACGATGTCTGCAGCATGACCTGTGCCTAATGACGAGCTTCTTTCCTTTACCTACCAGGACACTGCACCGGCCTGGCCTGCCTGCTCCCTGCACCCCCGGTCACCTTTCACAGCTGTGCGGGGCGGCCAGTTCGCTTCTGACCGTGCTGTTCTTTTCATGAGCCCACTTAATCCAGAAGGAATAACTGAACTTGCGAGCATTGCTTGTTGAAATCTCATCAGAGATGCTTCTAATGTAAAATAGGCTTTTTAAATGTCACATAAATAAAATAAAAGATCTTTTCCTGCCTCTCAATCTTACATCATGTTCAGTGAACTCTCTTCCATCCCTTGGTACCATATATTCTGAAAACTACTCACAGAGGCCAACGTTGACCTCAAGTTCTCTGCCAGTAATTTTACTGAGCTGTGGAATAAGACCCAATGGCAGATAATTTGTTGCAGATACGGCACAATGAACTATTTTTCAAATATCCCTGTTCTCTGGTTTTCTCTTTTCAATTTGGCAACAAATTGTTGGCCCTTGATCTTGTGGTTCTTAATCTGTCACAAGCCTGTGCCAGCAATACACAATATCCGTAAACCCAGACTATGACCTGGTAGGTAGCTCTGTAATATCTGTAACTTGTAGATAACCTAACCTGCTTTTTTTTTCCCACTGTAAAAAAGGTCGGGAACTGTTGTGTTGTGTCCTTGGAATGAATAGGAGAAAATGGTGGAATAAACAAGGGGTTTTGTTTACTTTCTTTTCCCTAACTCCTCCCTCACCCCCCTCTGCCAAAACAAAACAACTCAAACAAAAAACACAACAAAACCACAGACATTCTAGGATATATTTCATGCTGATTATATTAAAGACATGGAAAGATTTCAAAGACTAAGGACAGGGCACAGCAATAACTCAGTGGCAGAAACTCCGCTCTGCTCTCACCTGCAGTGATACATATCTAAGTCATTTAATCTCACAGTTAGTAAGAGTTCATACTAAGTAGAATTTGTAGGAGAATTTGGCCCAGAAGTGTTAGCAAACAGGTTAAAAAAATAAAATAAAATAAAATAAAATCGGTTCCTGTGCGCAGCCCCCGGNTTTTTTTTGATCTGCATTTCCATGCGTGTATTACCTCCCCTTCTTTCTTGGGCACACTAGAAAAATTCTCAGGTAAAATTCTGTGCTATGCAGAATACCATAAAATGTCCCTTATCTCCCAGTTCTATGCATCCTTCCAGGCAAAACTGGATTGTGAAATAATGCTTGGAAACCAAGTCAAAGTGATCCCAGAACCAGAGTAAGTACAATTCATTACAGAAATACAACTGACTCTAACCACTACACAGTAGAAGAACAAGAATAAGCTAAATGCAAACTGTGTTAATCAAATTGTATTAATATTCAGTAATCAATTTTCATCCATTTATTTCTCTTAGAAATAGAAATCTGTGTTTTTTTAATTTACTGTAAACACTTTCCCAACTTTTTTTTCTCGCTAGCTGCTCTAAAAGCTTAATATCTGCAGTCTGGTACAAAATCAAGCATATGCTTAAAAACTTCCCTGAATCAGAGCCAAAGATCCTGAATCTGGCATCAGTTTTCAATTCAACAGTCCTTTAATGCTGTAGAGTCCATGTAATGTACCTTGAAGAAGAAACTGATATATAAGACAAAAAGGAAAAAAACAAAAACCAAGCAAACAAACAAACAAAACACAACAACGAAGACCATATAATATGAAGAAGAAACCACATACAGAAGGAAAATATATATGTATATATATTTTGCTTCTGTATTCCTAATGGGAGAGAAATAGTTTGGGGGTATTAAGCAGTGTGCAATCAGGTACAAAAAGGAAAGCTGATTTTAATCCACTTGCTTTACGCATTTTTAGTATTTATTGAATCAGCCCAGCAGATAACTCATGATGTACTATTTATAGTCAGGGATCAAACACCTTATGTTCTAACCCTGTCTAATTTCAAATTTTTATTGACAGAAAAAGTACACAACATTTACAGCGCTGCATTCTTTCAGAAAAAAAAAAAGGAGAGAAAAGAAAAACATCTCTCTAAGCCCACTCACATCTCATCTCATCAGTCATAACCTACATGAATGATAATAGGTTCCCAAAGCTCCCTAGTTCTCTGTGACAGTTCTAATAATGCAGTGCCAGATGTTTGAAATGCCTGCAAAACCCAGAGGTTGCAGTGCAGTGACCTCCATGGTCCCCCATTCAGTGGAAGTGGTTGCTAAATGTAAATGTAATTACAGTGCAATCCATTTATAATAGGCATGATTATAATATTGCAAATAAAAGCACTAACAAAACTAAATACGTTAAATTAAATATATTGTTTTCTGATTGTAACAGACACTCTCTGAGTATTATTAATGCCTCCTAAGAAGAGAAGAGGGAAGGAGCTTTGAGCACATTTGAGAAATGTAAGAACGTCAAGGAATGCAACCTCTGTGCTTTCATTCCCACAAGCTGTGTAAACCTTTGAGTTAAAACAAATATTTCTAAAAACCAGAACTGTTACTTTTTTAGCTAAGCTTTTGCAACAGCAGAACGGGCATGTTCTTACTGTCCAGAGTCCTTGACAGATAAGTGGGAGAGCACCATTCCTGTTATCACATTTCAGCAGCAAACTTACTGTAATAACACTACATTCTCGCTTTCAAAATTAATTTAGTAAGCATGCAGAATTAACACATAGCCCTTTCCAAGCCCCCAAGCCTAACCTAAACCAAAGATCCCCTTTATTCTGAATAAAAATAATTCCTGTCAAATAAATAAATAGACCATGTACCGCCCTGTGTAAACGCATGTTAAGTAAGTATGTAAGTAATTATGCTAAGTTATGTGAGTAAAATCACTGGTGTTAATGAGTAGAGTTGTGGTCCCGCATAATGCTATTGTTTTTCATGACCTACATCTCTGTGTTTTGTCAATTACATTAAACCAATCTGGTGCTGAGAAGCAAGTAGAATCATTTTCCTGGGGAGGGAAACTTCAGCTGCTGCCCCCATCTTCTTCCTTTATCTCAGTCCTTCTCCTGTTGCCTATGGCATTTTGCTCAGGTATACTTTCTCCTCACTGACTCCTGACTGAGTAGTTCACTGAGTACAGTTTTGAGCAAATTGATGTGGCTGGTAATGAGCATCAGATTACTTTAGTTAGCTGTTGTGTCCACGAAAGTACCAAAATCTACAACTGTTATCATCTTGCTCTTATTATTAGATTATTAAAGGATATCATGGAAAGGAACTGAAGAGGCATTCTCTTCATTCAATATTTCATCACACAGCAAAGCAAACTATTATTGTCATGTTATGGATCACACTTTGGTGCTAGTGCAGTCACCCCTGCAGTCTGAACAGAGCAGAGTTTAGGTGTCCCTCAGACGAGCACATGCAGGTGATGTAAAACAGAGGAAGCTGGTAGATTAGGAGGTCAGGGCAGGAATTCCCTAACCTGATTCTTCTTGTCCTCCCTGTTCCTCAGGAAATTTCTGTGAAGCTACAAGTCAAGGTGCTTTCCCTGAACAACTCAGCAGACTATAAGCTGCTCAGACATAGCCTGCCTTCTGCCCTGTGGAACGCAAGGGGTTAATTTAATATAGTGAAGTTTCTTTTACGTCCTAGAGGCAAAGTTCCCATGACCACACTTCTAAAGTGTTGCCCTTTAATTTTTCAAGCGCTGATAATGTCTTTCACTGTGGGAGTCTTTCTGTCTCCTTTCAGTCCCAGCCAAGGACAGTGTTCAGACCTTTCTCTTCCTCCCTAATTTAGTTATATTCCTGACATCGTGACTACGAGGGGCTCAGGAGAGCCCCCCCTACCTCCGCTGTCTGCCTCGCTGCACAAAGCAATCGCAGTTGACCTGGTAACCTCTATCTTCCAGACCATGACCGGCTCTCACTGGGCTGCCTTCCCCAACTCACCGTCTTCTCTTAGTTACAGCAGAGCCAGCCAAAGTGAATTCTCGGAGCCGGCTTCACATATACATGGGCAGAGCTGAGAGCAGTATTTTGCCTCCTCCTGCTGTTCAGAGCCATCTACAGTGCCTACCATACTACATGCAGAAACAGTGGCTCATCCTTTCCTAATGTAAAGTAATTTGATATTCGGGCACTTCTCTGGGCACGAATCTCTATTATTTTCACCAAGAAACATGCAGCAGTAGCCTAAGTGAGCTTCCACACCTTAGAAGGAAACTGAAGCCCTAATCCGTAGAAACTTTCCAAACACATCACAAAATACTTCAGGCTCCTTAACAATCCTTTGGAGGATCAGGGCCCCATTGATCTTCTTTTCCTATCTCCAGAGAAGGCCAAGATGTTTTTCTGTAGCTGCTCACTTGGATTCAGGAACATGTTCATCGTATCCAAAAACTCATCTGTCGCTCACTGTCCCTTAGTGGAAGAGGCAAGTATTCAGATACCTCCTGTACAGATAAGATATTGTGAGCATGAGACGTGGATCACTCCAAAAGCAAGCAACTTAAACTTTGTTCGTATAGTTACAAACTGTCACAGAGTCATAAATCTGAGGCTACAGAAAATGAAACAGAACTCCATTTTTACATCAGTGAACTATTTTGGAAAGCTACAGTTTGAGGATTTTTTTTTTAAATACATCAATAATCTTCTTTTTAATTTATATACCCACAGCTGTCAGCTACCTCCAAACCCTCTTAGTGCAGTGATATGGAAACGTTTTTACTGAAAACTTCTTAGGAATACCTTAGAGAGTTCACATTCATATCTATTTAAGCGAGCAGATGAATAGAATCTACCTAACCTAATTGGGGGAGAGAAAAAAAATCAATACAGCAAGCTTTCTGCTTATCAACTGTATCTCATATCTTGTTGGTTATTGCTTACACTGTGGCTTATTTGGAGGAAACTTTTGTTCAGACTTTAATTTGTTCTGTTCATTCCATGGTCACAACCCCTGGTTCAGTTTACTAAGTAAAGAGCAGTATATAGGAATAAAACATTATGGAAGACACGTGTTGCTGATGCAGTATATCCACCTGGCAAACTGAGTTTCATTTTATTACTGCAAATCCAGAAGTGTTTTGTCATAATGGGAAACTTGTTAATTCTTCTATTTAATTAGTTAATGCACATCAGAGGAATTACAACTTTGTCATACAACAATAGTTCCATTTTTTTCTAATATTGTTATTTAATATATTTTCATTTTTCTTTTAAGGTCCTGCTTAGTGCACCATACCTGCCTACAGAAATTCATAGTGTCCGTGAAGCTCCATGCAAACAAATGGGATCCATCAACACCACAGCCCACATTTACCAAAAGAATTCATGAGGGGAGGAGGTGTCTTAGCTTTGGTTTTGTGTGTGTTGTCTGTGTTATAAAGTTTCTGGAATAATTCCATCAGTTATAAACTGCCTGACACCGAACCAAAAGGTAGGGATTCTTTTCCCTGTAGTCAAAGTTTCCATAAGATCTGAAGGAGACCATCAGTTTCTGTGTTACCATCTGCCTTCCCTAGCTTTCTCCTAACATTGTTTACTGGATCCTGTGCAAATCACACTGCTACAGCAGCATCTTTTGAGGCACTGCCTCTGTGAGACTACCTGAACAGAGCTGGAAGTCATACAAATGGTGGTAGTGACTCCACATGAAGTATCCCAGTTTTGAATCATTCCGCCTCTGTTTTGAGTACAGAACAACTAGCTCGTCAGCTTCTACTATGACAAAGGAATGGAATACACTGCACTTTACCCTGCAGACCAAATTCTCAGATAACAGCAGACAAAGCAGAAAAAGCAGCATTCAATCTCCCCAGTTTCCCCAGGCCAGACACATGATTCAGGGGAGGGAAAAAAAAAAAAAAGAAAAAAAGAAAAAAAAAAAGCAGGTGGATCTCAAGGAACCTGGGGCTCAAGGAACCTGATACAATCTTTGATTATCACAGTCACAGGTGCTGAAACATGTAATGCAATATATTGCTGTAACAGAGATACTGCTTCGAGGAAATGTCTGTTAGTCTCAGGAATGTAGTGTATAAGTGACGGGAGAAAAAGTGTCCGCTTTGTTATTCTGAACTAGACAGCAGAGAGCAGGCTGGTATTCCATGACTGGTGCTCTGCTTTTTATTGTAGATGCTAATTCCCAAGAGCACATTCCCAAGACTTTCAATGTGGATGAAACACAGCAGATCATTACTTAAATGCTTCCAGCTTCCTCTCTTGTGGTAGAGTGCATAAGCTTTAGTGTAGTTATATCACCTGCGAAAATAAAATAATGTAAAGAAAGCAAAGCAAAAACTCTCCCAATGCATTACTGAGGGAGAAAACTTTGTTAAATGACTTGGAATCGTGGTGCTATCAATTTTATGAATGATGTTGAACAATCTCATTTCTTAGGCATGTTACACATTTAATTACAAAGACACTTATTTGTAGTTTTATTTCTCTTCAACAAAGAGACTCTTACATCCATTTAAAGTTTTTTTTGTTTGTTTATTTTTTTAAAAGAAATAAGCCATAAAGCCTATATAATAATAATCCCTTGTGTTCTTATTAGGGGAAAGTGTGTTGAGTAATGGAGTCTACTTTCTCCCTTAATGTGTTGCCATGATACAAGTGTCCTTATCTCCACTTTTCTTAACTTCTAATGCAGAAGCAATTCTCTGGCATGAGTTACAATTCAGTTCCTGCAATGGTATTTCCTGCACTTGGACAAATGACCCCCTCTGCCTGACTTCTATATTATTTTTTCCATCACTCATCCCTACGCAAAATCAGATGGGCACTTTGGACAGAAAAGAGAAGAATAAAATAACCAATGCTGCAAATCTTACAGACTTTCTCCCTAATTTAGGAAATGTGGTGTATTACAAACTCTAATCTAATTTTCTGCCTTTTGTTAAGACGACTGCTTGTAGTTTATCATAATTTCTAATACAGTGTAGTAATAGACCTGAAGAGGAGCTGATCTATCAGATTTCTGATAGATCTGCATTGTGAATTCATATAGATCATTGCTTGTAAGTTACCTGAAATGATCTGTTTTTATACTAATCTGATTGTTCTTATGCGAGACTGAACTCTGCATCAGAAACAGACTTCACAGCACTGGTAACACTGCTAATTCTTCTAAAGATTTGGCTGTTTAAAGTTACTTGTTCACGCTATCTGCATAATGAATTGTCCTCTTCAAGGTGATAAATTATTTATTAGAGTAATGAACAAATCAATCATGAGAGCTGGATAACTGAAACACACAGCTTTTGGCAAACTAAGGTCTGAATGTTTACATTTATCACAGAAAAGCCTTGACTTTGACGCAGACCTTTCAGAGGTGTTTATTAATCATGATCTCATTACAGTTTTGGTGGACTAATAGCTTTTTATTTGTCAGAATTGTTTCTGATGATGCAGTACTGTTGTCCTAAAAATACATATCTATTTAGACTATTTATCCTTCTACAAAATTGTTCAAAGGTAGCTTATAAAAAAAAAATCAACTCTAATCAGTAATAACAGAAGTAAGAGGGATTTCAGAGCTGATGTCTATGAAATGTTGTGGTTCTCAGATACAAAACCCAAAAGCACCTCCTGGGTTAGCTGCATCACATATCAGTGACTCACTGTAGAATTGAGAGTATTACTCTGGGAACAGGTCCAATTCTTTTAGAATATGGCAGGGAGCATCTAAATGTAGAAAGATACATATTGGGTACATTAAGCATATTTTAGTGTTTATTAGTGAGAGATTTGGGATTTAGACTAGAATGTGCTCTGAAACTAATCTAAATATACATCTGCTGAAGGGTGAAATGGCATATACTGTAACTCATGAAAATAATGAGTATGAATTAGTTTCTGAACCACAACTCTACAATTTATACAGATTGGATACAGCAGAACTTGTTAAAAGGGCATATAATGAAGGGAATGCATTCAGACCTATGTAAGAATTTAGCTACATGATTGCCATTAAATCATTGAGTGTTGTGTGATGAAAAACCCTTTCACTGTTTTGGAAGTTTGCAACCAATAAGATACACGGGAAAAAAAAAAAGAAAGAAAGAAAAAAAATACATTAAGACTTTTTGTTTGTTTTTGTTTTTGTTTTTAATGTAATTTGGAGTGGGGCACCATGTTGAAAAAAATTACTGGAAAATGCCAGTATGTGCTGCTATGGCAGAAGATGATCAGGAAAGTGAAATGAAGTGAAATGTGTAGTGGGGGGAGAAAACTTGTAATTTCAAACCTTCAATCTGCCTTATATCAAATACTCAACATAGAGCAGCTGTACCATGAAATTAAATTATCAGACTGGTTAACTAAGAGACCATATATTAGACATGCGAAACTAGCCATGTTAATGGCCACAACTTTCGCTGTGGTCTATGTTTAACAGTAAAATTATTTGGTTTAGCAAAATTGCCTTTGCAAATAAACTCAGATACACTTAGCCGTACATATAATTAATTGCAAACATACCAAATGATTAGAAATTACAGCCCTCAACATCAATTAATCTTGGTGATACATACGTTACTGATGATGAAATACCCTTGATATATACCTGGCTTTGCTCTGTATTCCGGTGAATATATTGAACAATCTGTTTCCTTCATGATGTCTTACCGCTGGAGTTGAAATCAAATTTAAGTTTTAAGTTGGAATCAGGACATCTAATGAGAGTTCATGGGCAAAGCTCTATCAAAATGAGAAATGTGGGCATGAAGCATTGATCAATGGACTGTTCCCTCTTGAAAAACTAAATGCTTTAATCCTGAGGCAGAATATGCACTTTGTGTTAGTCTCATGCATATAAATAGCCACTTTTGAGTCCCAGTTTAATTTGAGTGAAAACATCTCCGTATAACTCCAGATGTAAAAGTTCCCCTGCTCCCTTCCCCAGTCTAGTGCAATCAATGACATGAGTGGGAGAAGGGTCTCACCTATAAATTTAATTAAGCAAATTCCTAGTTTGTTGATATCAGGTGCAAGAGACCAGTTTTATTATTTCCTTAACCAAGTGATTTAAGTGAACACGTGAACATACATCTACAACCTTTGAGCACTAAAGTAAAAGAGGAATAAGTCTTTATGCCTGTTGGTAATTTGGGAATAATGTATAAGCAACCTTTTATCTCTCCTGATACTTGTGGCAATATGTACATCCTTGTGTGACGTCTAATAAATGCTTCATTTTGGTGCAACTTTCCTCAGGATTACAAAGTATACAACACATATCATCACTGCTGTCTTATCTGTACTGGTACAGGGAATAATGAAGTGTGCTGTTCCTTGATTAATGTGCAAAGTTTCTTTAAGAAAAAGAAGCAGCTCATTTATATCACCTTGAATGGCCACAGGAGATAGCCTTTGACTGAAAGAACTCACATTTACATGGACAAATAGTGGAAGAGAAACAGCAGAGGAAATTAAATATATTTTTAAAGAGGAATCCATGATAAAGAACTTGCCTGACTTGCACAGAGAGCTTGTGGCAGACATGACTGTGGCGGTTTTACCCTGCTGGGCAGCTTTCTGTCCTTTTATTTTTAAATTACATGCTTTTGTGCCATTTGGATTTTCAGATGCATGCAGCTTCCATTCACTCTAGATGAAACCAGAAGGAGCTGCAATGTCTTCTGAGAATCAAGCACCACCAAAAATCAGGTTGACAATGTGGAACTGCAGACTGCACCTTTAGTGTCTTATTTTCCAATGCCTGCACATCACAGTCTCATAAATTCATTTCAGGTCGCAGACTGCCCCTTTGAAAGCCTCACACACGGCACCATACTGCACTTCAGCCTTTCATTATCTCGTGCTGCAGTCACTTTATCCAATTAACACACCTCTTCTTTGCAGACTACTACACGGATACAAAGAGGATTGAATAACAGGATACAGGATGGGAGGGGAAAAAAAGTCATACTCTCACGCCACCCAGATTCTGAGAAGCATAATTTTTGCTCCAAAATACTACAGATACAATAAATGCTAGTGCTCTTATTAGGATTAACTTTCCCTTGATATTTATTCTCCTTTCTTTTTGTTCTTCCTACTGTTCCAGTAAAACACTTTGAGTCAGGACAAAATACTGATTTAATCAGGCTCTAAATCTGCTTATTCAGGAACACTGAAAAAAAAAAAAACTAGCTTAAAAGGATTTGCTTCTTCCCCTCTCAGTCTCCACTGTCTTTGCAGTATCAGTGTTTGTTTTTTTTTGTTTATTTTTGTTTGTTTTTCCCTGAGTAATACATAGTTTCTTTTTCTCTAATAGTGATATCTCTCTTAGCATTTTACTCATAATTAAACCTAATGCCTATGGAAACACATTGCTCTGGTATTTTCCTGAGACATTTTGGAATATTGAATATTACCTGGTCTAAAATAGGAGAATACCTAAACTGAAGTATTCTGATCTATTAGCTAACTTGAATTTTATCCATGAACATATTACATTACTCTATTATTATCCAAGTCTATTCTGGAAATAGGCAAATATGTAATATTAATTTTACAAATGGAGAAACAGAGACTCTAAATAGCATCTTTTTTTTCAAGGTAGAGCAGGAAACACAATGCCTCAGTTTCTCTGCTCCTGCCTTTGTGCCCTGCTCACAGAACCACACAGACAACTCAATTCACTACAGTGTTTCATGTACAGCATCTTGCAGACTTAATACAGACAAAATTATCAGTGTTCTCACTGGGAGCCTCATCTATTCAGTGACTTAGCTCAAATTTAATATATTAGGAACAACTCCAACAGTGAAATGCAACCACTGTTTCTGTGAAACATGACCTGTATTTAACCATAGAACAAAAATATTTCACAGTAAGGTTATGAGCATGGGCATCTGACTAGCTGACAAGGCAGGACATGCTACTGTGCTACTGCTTTTGGCAAGGAGGGAGGCAAAGCAGATAGATGTAATTCCAAAAGAAAACTGCTTTTTTAAGTGATTCCACTGCATTTGTTGGCTGAAATGTTATTTAGAAATGCTGAGACCATAGACGTAAGTTCATGACACCAATGAAAATGTGTACGAGGTGTTTACAGTTAAATCAGACATCTGTTGAGCAATGGTATTGAACTACATAAGCCAATATATGGGTTGCCATAATTCTGCTTAAGCACTGTCCTGCTGAAAATACTCAGCAATTAAGGCACTACTACCTTCAGTCAGAAAAAAAGAACCATATTTTTGGAAGGTTAATATTAAAGTGGTAAACTGGAAGACTACTGATTACACAAATGCATAAATATTTGCAAGCTTAAGTTTTAATACATAATGATTCAGATATAATAAACCATGTTGCAATGGAGCAAGATATCATGGTTGTTCACATTTATGCACCATATCTTTATCAACATTTTGATAGAAATTGCGTACTGCTAGGATAATCAGAATGAAGGTCTCTGTGTTTTAAACTAACCAACACAAGTGTCAAAAAAACCAACAACAACAACAACAAAAAAACCAGGTTATTCTAGTTCACTTGAGTGAGATACTGGTTATTAGGACGTGTAAGTCTGTCCACAACCTTTAGCAAACCATATCTTATAGAAACATACAGGTTGGAAAAGACCACTAGAGATCTCATCCAATACCCACTGTTCAGATCGGGCCCAGTCAGAGCAGTTGCTCAAGGCCATGCTCTGTGAAGTCTGACTATCTCCAAGCATGGAGACCCCACTGCCTCTCTTGGTACCTCTTGCTCTGTCTAAGAACCGTCATGGTGAAAAACACTTTTTTTTTGTACTTAATCAGAATTTCTCCTACTGCAACTTGTGCTCATTGACTTTCATCCTTCTACTGTGTACCTCTGGGAAGATTCTGGCTTGGTCTTCTCTACATCCTCCCACTACATAGTGGTAGGTACCAATAAGATTCTCCTCCTTAATTTTCTTTACTTCAGGCTGGATAAACCCAGATCTTTCTGCATCTCCACAGCTATGCGCTTCAGCCTGCTCCCTGACCACCTTTGTGGTTATCTTCTAGTATGTCTACGTCACTTTTGTTCTGGAGAGCCCAGAACTGCACACAGTGCTTCAGACGTGTCTCTGCAGGGCTGGGCAGAGGGAAAAGATCACCTCCCTCGACCTGCTGGCAATGCTATTGATAATGCAGACTGGCCTGCTATTTGCCTGCTTTGCTACAATGGCACATTGCTGGCTCACATGCAACTTACGTTTACGGGCCCCCAGGTCCTTTTCTACAAAGCTGATTTCCAGTCACTTGGGCCCCAGCCTCTCCTGGTGCATGGGGTTGTTTCTCCCCAGGTGTAGAAGTTGGCATTTTCCTTTGAAATTCATGACATTCTTGTCAGCCCATTTTTCTAGCTTATCCAGATCTGTCAGCCCTGCCCTTCACTCATTAACCAATTTGATATTGCCTGGAAACTTGTGGAGTGCACCGTATCCCATCATCCAGTCACTAAGAAAAAAACATTAAGCAGAAGTTGCCTCAGTATCTACCGGAGAGAGCACCACTAAGTAACCAGCTGCCCTTTGAATTTCCTGCTGCTGATCACCACACTTTGAGCTGAGAGAAACAGCCAATTTACAGCCCTTCTTAATATCTCACAAATTTGGCTGTAAGCACGCTGTCAGAGACTATGTTGAAACCCTTTCTTAAGCAAGTTATTAAAGTACACAGGCAGATGGCCAACTCCAGTCCCAAAACAAACTAGTATGATAACAATGTGAGAAACTGCTGGACACTGCAAAACATGAAAATGGGAAAGTGGTTGGCCCACCCCAACTTGAAACTAAACTAAGTAAGAATGTGAGAAACTGCAAGACATTGCAAACAGTGACAGAGGAATAGCAGGAGTGC
Organism: Chauna torquata; assembly: GCA_013399475.1. Classification (NCBI taxonomy): domain Eukaryota; kingdom Metazoa; phylum Chordata; class Aves; order Anseriformes; family Anhimidae; genus Chauna; species Chauna torquata. The sequence continues at coordinate 112,923 of VXAL01006968.1, forward strand.
TTCTGGGTGAAAGATGTCAAAAGATAGTAACAGGGAGGCACGGGCTTACTGGGGTCGATGCCTAAAATTACCATAAAAGGGTGGAAAATCTGCAAAACCAGGTGAACAAAGAAAGAGTAAACAAGGCGTTTTATTCATTGAGAAGTGGTAGGGAAAAAAAAGGAATATAGGAAAGGCAAACCATTTGATCAGGCTGTTCCAGAGTGCTGGTAAGGAGTGGCAAGGGTGGGACTGTTCCATATGGAAAAGGGGGGCCAGGAGGCAAGACAAGAGCTGCCAGGGCCATATCCTCACCAAAAAAGACAGTCCCACAGTACCTGAACAACAAGAACACAGCAGGACTGGGGACAGTAACCAGAGACAGCCAAGGGTCCAGATTGCCAGACATGTCAGTAGTGATGAGGCAGGTCCAAAGTCAAGTTTAGAAGTGAAGTCTGTGGCCAAGGTACATGGCCAAGCACAGACTTACCTACAACCTAGCTTGGACAAGAACTCTTCACTGCTGCTCCCAAACAGAGACCAGGGCCCTACTCTCTCACTCAGCTCTTTCCCAGCAGTCTGATCCAAGATCCCACAGTTGCAACAAATCAGTGTTGGCCTTGAGCACTGGCATTCAAAATTGTGGGAAGAAGGAAGAAAGAGGTTGTGGAGCCCACTGGTGCACTCAAGGCCATGATGAACTATTGAAGAGCCCTGTACCTGATCAGCGCAGCCTGCAGCAGGGCAATAAACCTGTTCTTCTGGCTATACCCCCTGTGCCCAGTTTGCTTCCCCAGTTGAGGGACTTAGTACCAAGCAATGGAATACCCCAAAGGGACAGACCAGGTACCACTAAAACGAGGTTAACGATAGCCAGTGCTCTTCCCTCATCCACAAAGTCAGTCATTTCATCCAAGAAGACAGTCAGGTTGGCAAGGCACCATTTCCCCTTGGTAAATCCTTGCTAGCTGTTCCAAATCACCATCATGTCTTTCATATGCCCAGACATGGCTTCTGAGATAGTATGCTCCAGTATCTTTCTAGGGACTAAGGCTGGCTGACCAGCCTGAAGTTTTCTGGATTCTTCATCCTGTCCTTTTAGAAGATGGAAAGGTATTAGCACGATCTGTTGAGGTTAATTTATTTGGAACTAATTCAGCAGCAGTGTGTCATATATGTTTGAAAACATCTCTAGGAAAGAAAAAAATTTAGCCCAAATTTCCTCTCTTCAAATAGTCTCCCTACATTTGTTTTCTCTTTGCTTTCCTCCTCTCTGCTGACAGTCTCATAGCCCTCCATAGACCTCTCCCTCTATACCAGGAAACTGGTACCCCTGGTTCTTCGCAGGTGTGTGAGGATGCTAGCTACCCAAGGACTTGCTTTCAAGTATTGCTTTTTTTGAAGGATTATGTGACTGCTTCATATCCAATTTTTTGGAGGTTGTATGTATAAAAAGTATGGTAATTTCATTCCTAACTTACAGAAAGTATATTACAATTTTAGTATATTGACCTGAGAATGTCAATGTTGGGAATGTCAATACTACAGATAAGCTGTGAGCCTTTGATAATATTTGCATTATAACCTGATCAGAAGAGATAATGATATTAGAAGTGCATGGAAAGTCTTTCTCTTCACATCAACTCTGTCTACCCAGCACTTTTAGGTATAAAAGCTGTTCTACAAGTGATCTCCACAATATGTCCTTCACACACCTTGGTCTACAAAGAAGGGTTTTAGGCATTCTGAGGACATCAGCAGCAGACTACTTGAGGAGCCTGCTGAATCTAGACTTTAGTTTACCTTTTTCTCTTCCTTCAGTACGAAGAAAAGAATGGTTGCTGAACTTCAAAGTCAATAGTCTCCAAAAGTACAGTTTCTACTTCTAGCACAAGTTTATATAGGCTCCCTAAGTGTGCAGATGGCTAGCTCAGATTCACCATTCCCCCCCCATTAATTGTTGGTGGATGGTACAAAGAACTAAATACAGTATTTGTTACATAACATTTATGGGATTTTGTGTTTTACAAGCAGGCGAACATATGTCAAAATCTGTGCAGGTCTCTGTGTATGTAGGTCCATATCTTCGATACTAGAATTTTTTAAAATTTAAAGATGACACGTGCACGTGTTACACAAATAGATATAAAATGACAGTACTTCCAAACTCTGCTTTTACATTACAAACATTACCCCATCTGTCACTCCTAGTTTTCCTACACCAGAAATATCCAAGAACTTAGGGCTTTGAGATACAAAGTATCCACAGCAACTCAACTGAGGAGAATGTCTTATGACAGCTCAGGAGAGGAGGAAAGTACGGAATATGTACACCCCTGTTGACATTAATGTTTTTCCAGAGATCGATGAAAATATAGATTTGTCTGCTATGTCTAGTCTCCTTGGCAATAAGGTTTTTTGGAGCTGCATATTTATATATTTCTGGTTGTCATTTGTCCACGTGAAGATACATAAGCTTTTCTGCAACATCACAAGCTGGGGCCAGTTTGGATGGGTTAGTCTCTCTCCCACCTAATAGCTGCAAAGCTAAGTACTATATTCTATGCAAATGCCAGACCAGTCTCATTCAAGCCTGCTCTTGCACAGGTCCTGAACTGCACAAATCAAATAGCCTAGTCTCTAGAGCTGAACAAACAGCGCTGCAAAGGATCTGATGAGATAATTTCCATGCTGACTGGGAGAGAACTGCTTGTAGACAGGGAAGACAAAGAGAGCAGGAAGAGGCAACAGGGAGGTGAACAACAAGAGCTGGTCTAACAAACTCTATCCACGTAAGCAGCTTAATTGGTCAACTAATCTTAATGAGGACACTGGAAGTGGTGGCATGAGTAGAGACCATCTACATCAGAACTGCACACTTGGGTGATGACAAGTGATGAAAATACTGATTCAGAGCATCAGGCCTTTAAAACACGTGGAAACGGCAAATTAAGAGAGAACTTAATCTGCCACAAGCGGACTCTTAATTTCTTATAATTCTGAAGAATCATATTGCCTGGTTTAAAGGTCTCTGAACTCAAGCCCTGAGTTAGATGGAATAGGAAAGTATTTGGGAAATGGGAAAATATAAATTAAATGAACTATGCATTTTTATTTATCTTTTAATTCAGCCAGGAAGCTCCATCCCTAGCGAAATTACGTCCTGCTAACAACCTGATTCATTTTAACCTACAATCCACAGAAAGCAAACACCACTACCCTTCATCAAAGGTTTGAACCAGTATTTGAAGAGCAGACAGCTGTGATCTTGTAAGCCTCTGGATTTTTTCTTGTCTCTGTGTGCTTAAGTAAACAGAAGCAAACTGTTTGCTTTGTGTAAGAAATAGGATTGTAAAAATGCCTTAGCTCTGCTTGGAATTCATCCAAACTAAAGAAATTAAGTTTCTGTCTGTAGCAAAACTGACATTTCTTCTTCTTCCACCCATCAACCTCCCCCCTAAAATCTTAAAATGTCAGCTTGAGTCGCCCACCCCTACTCTTTGGAATTTTATTAGGTTAGCTATCAAAACTGCCTTCATTTGTAGCTGCTGATAATTCCTGTGAAGTAGGAGAGGAACATAAGCAGTCTTCTGAGCTGCCATTCACAAGAGATGATATGCAGTTCATAGAAGAAATTATTTTCCTTGCACTCCCACAAGCTGAAATATAGTCCTTTTAAATTAAACTAACATGTTGCTTGTTCCTTTCAAGCTTTTGTTCCCCATGGGAACACCATACTTTTTTCTGCTACAGGGAATTAAAGTAGAAGATCAAACAGAAACAAAAGGAAAGGACTAGAACAGTCCTTTTAACTTTTTGATTTTAAAATACAAAAAACAAAAACAAAACAAACAATACAGCCAGTTTCTTGTATTTTCAAGAGTATTTTAAAATAAGTAAATAAAATGAATCATAAAAACAAATTTAGCTTTCAAAATTTCTTTACCTGTAATGCCATTACACGAAGGGAGCCCAATGATTTTCAGATTGCTTTGAAGGTGAACTGAGTTAAATTTCCCTTTAAAATATATAGGAAAATAGTACTGGTCCATAGCAGCAACACCAGTGCTATTCAATTATCTCTTCTTTTGACAAAGCTGATCTCAGAGGAGCCCTGCCATGGCACAGTCACAGAGATGAAATCTAGTCTGCACATGTAAATGTGTGTTAATGTACATATTCTCCTGCCACCACGAAAACATGTAAGGGACTGTCATGTACATTACCTGTACCACCTGGATCGGATGCGGTAATAAAATGGAAAAGGGATGTGAGTGTGCAAAGAGACCCTCAGTCTACTGGTTCAGTCTTAGCCCTGTTGAAGCTTAGGCTAGCATCAGGCTTCTCTGAGCTATGCCATGCTTACAAGTTGATTTTCTGCTCTGGCACCAACAGCACAGGAAGAGTATGGCACTACACTGTATAAAAAAAGTAATCGTGTTAAATAATACCCATTAAAACACAGACACACCCTTTCAAGCTGTTGTTTCCTCTGTTTAAAAGGTCTTTGAATGCTCTCAGTTTTCACTGTGTTTATTTATATTATTATTTATGCACTCTCTGCATGCTACGCTGACACATGCGAATGCTATGCCAGCTTTGTTGTTTTAAAGTACTGTTAATCTTTAAATAGTCGGCCCTGAAAATTCATTTCAGGCAAGAGCTTTGCATAGAAGATCTTAGCTTAGAAGATTAAAATGAGTTGCCTAATTGTTCCATCCCCTTTCCCCCCAAAATAAGCAGTCACACACACTGTGCCGATTCAAAGGATTAGTTTTACTGTTTTTTTCCTATTTTACAGCTATAGGAGGGGAAAATTAAAAACAAAGGTGGACATAAAACTGCAAAGCTTTCTTTCAATGCTTACACTTAGCTGTTTCTAATTTTTCCAGTCAAAATACAGGGACTATAATTTGGCTTTCTTTGCTAGCAGAATGACTTTTTAATGTACCCTTAGTCATTTAGCCTTGTATCCGATAGTTGTTATACCTGCCCTACAGCACTGGCATCTGTGCTTCTCCAGCATTCTTGCATTGTTTTATATACTGTAGTATATCTTGGCAGTTAAATAATTTCTTGCCAGTGAAACAAACAAACAAACAGAACCCTGACACCACCCCCACCCCCAAAAATACTGCGACTACTTCAGTGCCTGTGCAACTTTCTTGTTTTTAAAGAAAGAAAAAAGATACCCGAAAGGAAGTATTACTAGATTTGCTCCTTATGCTGAATGTTGCAAGAAAAGCAGAGTTCTTCTTCATGTAACACATAGTGTAAACAGCAGCGAGAACATTATTTACTTCATGATACTCATTCAGCATGCTCTGCAGAATGGGAAATTAACTTTTTCTCAGCCTGTTAAAGCCTACCCACAAGGGACAGCTCAGTGAGTTTGGGTTTCGCGTGCCTTTAAGAAAGGGTTGCCTCTGTAGGAAAAGGTAAACTGTGCACATTACTTCATTCTGCTGAGTTCATGTTCTAGGAGGCAGTAAGGAAATAATTTTCTAAATATGCTCATGTCTATGATGGAAGGTATTATTGGCTTTATCTATTTATTCTCAGCTTGTTCTCAGCAGAGCGTTCACAGATGCTCCTGGAGGGAAGGGGCGATGCTGCTGATAACAGGAGGGCAGGCAAAGGCGCTTCTGGGCCTTTGGAGCTTCCATATTTGAGGGGTGTCAAGTAGGACAAAGCACAATCTCATCTAAGACCTAGCAGCCTGCTGGCCATGGAAAGATAAGGAACTTGGCAAGGTGAGCACAGCTGCATCTCAGAGGGGATCGAAAGAGCTCTTTCTGGGGGTGGAGAGCACTGGGAAGGTTTGCTGCAATCTGGAAATTCTCAGGTATTAAGTCTGAAAGTAAGAACCTGCCTTGCAAGGACAGAGCAGGAAAGGAGCAGTTTGCAAGTTCTTTTTTAAATTTTCTGCTCCACCTCACCTACTCATTTTAAGTTTTCTTGGTGTAAGAAATTAAGAATTCCTGTTTATATTCTAACGAAACCTGACTATTTTTGTTTGCTTGTTTACAAGTCTTTGGTCTTCTTTAATGAAGTTCTTCTAAGGAGAAAGGCTAAGAAGATATATTTCAACCCCAATTCAATCTACTGAAACAATCTGTGTTCATCAGAGTAAATTATAAATTTACATAGAACATATCAATATATTTTACCAATCTGTACATTACATTCAAAGTACTTCATTTGCATGCACGGTCTCTGTAAGAACATACACAATTGGACAGGTTCTGTGCTAACACCTCTACAGATCTAATTCTGAAAAGAAGGTCTTAAAATTTCCCGTTAGAAACATTTGCTTTCTGTATTTTAAATGCTCCCTCCTACCCTACCAGCCTGCACATTTGTTCAGCACTGAGTATAACAGGTTCCAAATTTGGACTCTTACAGGCTACTTATGTTCTGAAGTAACACTAATTATTTTGTTGAGGTAAAGTTTCAATAAATAATATTATTTTATCATCACGATAAATTGTGTTAATGAAAAATCACTTTTCTGCCACATTTGCAAACAAAAAAATGTCATCACAGGGCCTCTCACCAGGACTACTCAGTGTTTCAGACATTTTCCAGAACAATAAGATAGGGCACTTGTCCCAGTGAGGTGAACAGAGATCTAGCCTTACCATTAGACATACTCTAGCCATATTTAAAATTGTTTCCTTCCTCCAGCATATAAATTCTTTGAGCAGTGCTAAATACACTCCATGACAAAGAAGTATAAAACCATGAATGTAGTAATCAAGATTTGCAAGTCACTGGATTTTACCTTATGAATGTCTAGTCAAGGTTACAGTGGTATTTGCTGGAGGTGAGTCCGCCCATAAAAGTCACTGTGAAAATGCCATGGCAACATCTAACTACAGACATGTAAGACAGTGTACTGATTTTCATACAAACATGGATTAAACATAATAATTTATTTAAAGTTGCTCTTATTTGACCACTTTGGTATTATTCATGCAACTATAGACACGTCTGTGAGGTAAAAGGTCCGTATATCAGCCAGATACCCCACAATACTGCAAAAACATTTAGGAAGCTGTCCAGTTTGTATGAGCAAAATGTTTCAGGGTCTCTGCTTCAACGAATTCATCTTGAGCTTGATATCAGCTTCTGCTTCAAACTCCCCAACAATATTATTTAGCAAACTTTTTACTAACCTGAAGTATATAACCAAAATTAGTAAGGACTCAAAAAAAATTTTTGCTTCCACTTCTAGTTCCACTTCATTTCCAGTTTTTTTGGAAGAAGAGAGTTCCTTTTTTCTGTTCTGCCTTTCCCCTCATCTTAACCTCTTTTATATAACTACAGTTGCTTACCAAAACTTTTGCATGCAAAGGAGATTGAGAATGCCACTCAAAGAGATATTAGCGCTTTAGGCAGTTCTGAAAATCAACAGTGTCAGAAGCTTTGCCACTCTTTCTGAAAGCAGCCTTTTGCTCTGTGGGTTAGAAAATGTAGAGGCTAATTTTGTCTCAGTCTTTTTGAAGAAACTCAAAGTCTAAAAATGCTTGATTTAGAATTATCATGGCAGGTGAAGAAAATGGCAACAACCATCCTCATTTCAATTCACTTCTGTCCTTTCCTATATTCAAGGACACAAGTAAAGGTTAGGTTGGATAAAGGAAAAGAGAACAGGCAGGAAAAATCCACGTGCTGTAAGTAGGAATAAGCACAGATTAAAAGAAAAAAAAAGTCAGCTGAATCTCTTCTGTGGCTTTGGACAGCTTTACACCAAGTTAATTCCTTTATTTATACAAGGATGTGAGCTGAATCCAAGCAGTTGAATCGTACAGTGTGTAATCCAAACATTGCAACTGTGTCAGGTCTTCTTTCCCAACCCAAAAGGATTCTAGAAATTCCCTTTCTGCTCCGACAGTTTCCAGGAGGATAAGAATCTTTTGCTCCTTATTTAGCCTGGTATCTTACCTGCTCTCTGCTCCTGACCTTTCAGTATGCAATGATTTATGGAGCAGAGGGAGGGTAAGAACAGAATGCCAAGCACCGCTCAAACAACAGAAGCAAACTTCAGCTGACCTGGGCAATGTGGGGATAACTTCTTGTTTTCAGTACACGTACAAAAAGATTGGTAAAAATCTAATTATTTAATAATATTTAATAATTATTTAATAATCTGTCCTCTCCACCATGAAAAGCCCAAAGTTTGGATAGCACTTTAAGACAGTGCAAATAGCACATATCTCTGCCCGTTACAGGTTTTCACAGCTACAGAAAATGTAGTTCCAGTAAGACAACGGAAGTTCCTTTGTCAAATGCAAAAGACTGGCATACTCTCCGTTGTCTCAGCCCAGCATAGCACCTGAAATGAACAGCATCATTATCTGTAGCTGTAATATTCCTCTCTTCTGAGCCCTTACTTTTGTATGTGGAAGCTCTACATTAACTTAATGCTAAAATTATCAGCAACCATTACTACAATGTTTTCTTGTATACCTTGAATCATACTTAAGCGAAAATATTTTGCCTGAAGTAGCTTATTCCTTACCCGTTCCTTCCAACCCAGTATCCCACTAACTACGGTTCCCTGAGTTCTTTTACTGGGGCAGAGGACCACACACGCAGACTAGGGTGAGAATGTAATTGCCACAAACATAATTCATACTTATGCTTTTCCTCTCTTTTACCTCCCCAGCCATAAAGATAGGCCTCACTGCTCCGTTTTACATTGTCACTATTTTTGCTCTCCTAAACACAGAAATTCTAGGAAAACAACCACACCAAATAAGCCATTTTCCAGCAAGTAATAAAGGAAAAGCAAGTAAGAGATGGGGGAAAAAAAAAAAAAAAAGGACTAAAGAATCAGGCATTCTTGTCTTTGGCAATTTGTGTCCACTGTAACAGGCTCGGGAAATAGCTGTGGAAAGAGAGGGACTGGCTTTGCCTTGTATTCCACTGCTACAAAGTAGGAGCAATGTGGGTGGTCACAAGTTTACAGACATGAAGAAGGTTCACAGTGGTTCCAGAATTTATTGATACCTACCAAGGAATGTAATAAAGCAATCTGTCTTTTTCATATTATTGACACTGGTAAGAGCTGAGGATTTTCTTTCATTTTCAGACAGTTCTCAGATAAATCAACAGATCTGTATACTACATATTTTAGGTTACCTTTCTGCTGTCTTCTTTATTTGTCTTTATAATGGAGAAACAACATAAAAGGCAGAATATTTTGCTCACATCCATTTTTCTTGATTCACCTGCCTTGACCAATGGATCATTTGGGATCCAAATCCAATTGCCTAGCATTCTTAATTTGAATTTTACTATTAGATCCCCAAAGTTCCATAAATTCCATGCTGGAAATACACAGTTTGCTACTCATCATTGCTATTTCTTATTTCACTGTTAAAGACTTACTTCTACAACAAAAACCAGCCAAAAATGACTCGTTGGAGTGAATGGTACCATAGTACACAATGCAACAAACAATAAATATTACCCTGGAAAGAAAAACTGGTGAGTTTTTTTGCAATCCATTTGTGCACCAAAAGTGAAACACAAATGTGAAAACCTGATTTTGATCAATAACCATACTCATACTCACATCAATCTTGTCTCTGAATTCACTGAGCGGAACTGCAGAAGACTGTAATTTTCCTTGCCTTATATAAATTATAAAATTCTAATGAATTTGTCCTGATGGAAAATTGCTAACTTATTACCTTAAGTCCAATTCTTTATTTTCTACCTGCAGTGGAAAGTTTTACACAATGCTTGAAGATTTATAAAATATACTTGAAAATTCTGGCAGATTATGGAAAGCACTAGACATGAGAGTATCCAGCTTTAAATTTGTATATCAGGCAGACTATGAGTTCAGAACAGCTTGGCACCTCTCAGTCTCCCCCACTTCTCTCTGGGGGCAGGTGCCAGATATCATGGCGCCCGCCGTAGGTGGTACGACAATCCTTCTCACAGCATCAAACCTCATCCCTCCCAGGCATATAAGAGTTTAGGCTTGCGAACCTGACCCTTCTCACTGATATGACACAGTCTGCATAAAAAATGTCTTTTCTACTTTTCCTTATTCCCTTTTTTTTTTTTCCTCAGGATTGTTCCTGTTCCGCCTGTCAACTTTTATGGAGGAGTGAATGAATCAGCTCAGAAAGCATGAAGGAGTAGGAAATTCCTTCCCAAAGTTGTCATATATTTTTGGCCACCTGGCCTGAAATTCACACAAAACAGAGAATATTGAGTTTGGTATTTTAAAGCTAACACCATTAATTCTTCAAGGTAACGTAGGACCTTTTCTGACTTTTGGGGGGAGACGGAAAGGAAGAGTATATTCATCATAGTCAAGACTCAAATGAGCATTACTCTGAACTTGAGTATGCATTTCATTAAACATGAACTATTTTCTGTTCAGATGCCTTTTCATATCAGAACAGTGGGTCATTATGAATGTTTCTTCCCCCCTTCCCTTTCCCTGGAAAAAAATTATAGACTTGTTATTTCTTACTAAATGTGACTTTCAGGAATTAGTTTTTACATGAAGGAAGATTAAAGGTAAACATTTCATCCAATTAATATCTGCATATAAGGAGAAGAAAAAGGACAAAAAAGAAAAAAAAAAGAAAAACCAAATTATTGTTTTGATAAACTGCAGTTTTACCATTAGACATATGAACTGCTTAATTACATAAGTTACATGGTGTTACTCCTGCTTCGGTTTGGCTGAAAAGACTTCGGTAGTATTAATCCTGACTTCCCCACTGTACAGCAAGAGAATAGCTCTGTAAATACGCTAGTCCTTAGTTGGATTTGGGAGTTGTGGAGGAAGTTTATTTTCTTCTAAATTCAAAGTAAGGTAGAATTTTATTTCCTTCTTCTGTGCCTAGATGAGTAAAATATTTTCCTTAAATAAGTTGTATAAGAGTCCAAACTGGTATCTGTTATGGTAGATAACCGAGATTAAAAAAAGACATCAAGAAGCATTTTTATCAACTTTGATGGATTTTTTAAAGAAGTCCTAATTCAAATGAACTCATTAGAACTACACAGGATTCATAACAGTCTATGAACCTGCCTTATTTTTCAAGAAACACAGTTCTTCATATTTTCTGACTTTTGTCAATAAGTGAGCAAGGAATATAATTATCATGTCAATGCTTTACGACACATATATATGTACAAGAAAACATACATTTTTCCTGACCTAAGAAAATCTGAAAGCTTTTCTACTGAAGTCATACTTAAAAAAAAAAAAAAAAAAAGTAGTAGAATTAAAATTGGCAGTAAAAATATATGGTAATAAAATGAAGTATTGATTCAATACTGCTGTCACTGCACACAACTTACTGGAAAACAAATATTCAAAACATTAATGAGGTTTATAATAAAGTGATATAAATTGTGTGATACACTTCTAAGGTCTCTGGCAAAAAGAGCAGATTATTCATTGAAATAATTGCCTAAAAACATAGGGTATCACTAAAATGCTACAGTATCAGTTTAGTATGAAAGGGACCCAGTTAAAACTATAAACTGCCTTAATAACTGGTTTCTTCAATTTTGAGACATTAGCATGCACAGGGTAAATGTAACTAGTTAATTGCTAAGAGCCAGAAAAGCGGGAGAGAGAATCTCCTTGTTTGCTTCTTGCTGTTTCAAACACTATTGCTAGTATTTGTGAAACAACTGCAGTGAGCTATTACATCTTTATACCATCCAGAAACACAGGAAAACACATGAAGATGGGAATCCAACTGGAACTTTTCATTAAGCACTATGAAAATTAATGTCATGGGTTTGGCTGGGACAGAGTTAATTTTCTCCGCAGAGGCTCACACAATGCTGTGTTTTGGATTTTTGATGAAAATAGTGGTGATGTTTCTGGTTGTTGCAGAGCAGTACTTACACAGAGCCAAGGACTTTTCAGCTCCTCGTGCTGCCCTGCCAGCGAGGGGGCTGGGGGTGCACAAGGAGCTGGGAGGGGACACAGCCAGGACAGCTGACCCAGACTGACCAAAGGGATGTCCCACACCATGTGGCATCGTGCTCAGCAATAAAAGCTGGGGTAAAGGAGGAAGGAGGGGACGTTGGGAGCGACGGCGTTTGTCTTCCCAAGGAACCATTACACGTGACGAGCCCTGCTCTCCTGGAAGTGGCTGAACACCTGCCTGCCCATGGGAAGCAGCGAGTGAATCCCTTGTTGTGCTTTGCTTGCGCGTGTGGCTTTTGCTTTACCTGGTAACCTGTCTTTATCTCAGCCCATGAGTTCTCGCACTTTTACCTTTCTGATTCTCTCCCCATCCCATTTGGGGAGAGTGAGCGAGTGGCTGTGTGGTGCTCAGTTGCCTGCTGGGTTAAACCACAACAATTAAGAAGAATAAAAAAGTGTAGGCTTAAAAAGACCTCTTTGGCAAGATGTGCATTTTATCAATGATTCTGCACATTGCCGTCCTTAGATTTGAGTATGCATGACTTGTTTTTATTTTTAGGACACTAGAGGAGGCTCAGGAGTCAGGATTTTTTTTTGCTTTGTTTTGTTTGTTTTTTTGTTTTTTGTTTTTTTTAACTAGGCTGAGCAAATCAGAAAAGAGGTAACTGGATGGCGTGCTATAAAAATGTACCCCTTGTTCCTTAATGCAACTTTAAGGCCTTCAGCTGAACTACATCAAGATTAATTCTGATCATAGAGGACTATGCTTAGATAAACATACATTTAAGGACTTAAAGAAATGCTCTGTAATAATTCTCATTCCCATGAAAAATCCACACTTTGCTTTTCTCTCTTCCTGCTCCAAAAGGCCTAGGAAGGTGTTTGGCATTGTTTTAGATTTAGTTAGTTAGTTAGTTTAATGTTTTCGGCTATGGTTCTGTATCTTACGCATCATTTATCACCCTACTTCCTTGCTATGGCTGCTGCTTGTAAATATTTTTACTGAAACATCATTTAAGACTAGATAGATCTACCTTCTCTTCTTTTTCTTCTAAATTTCAATTTCTTAACATTGGGTTTACAGTGTATTTGGTAACATCTTTTAAGAAAAAAAAAAAAAAGAAAAGAAAACACAAGGTATTCTATATGGAAACTATCTCCTAGGTGGTCAGCATTATGGAAGACCTAAGCAGACCTTAATGTTGTAAAGATTTCATACTCCCTAGGAGTTAAAGGAATGCATTCTGGTCAAGATAATGATGTATATTTTCTACTAACTGTAAAACAAAGAGTAGAAAATTTTTACAACAGAATTAAAGCAATTTTGCATCCTTGTCACTCTGAGCATATTTCCCCCTACCATTGTCTTCTATAGAATATTATGTTTGTCTTCATCATTTCTACAGAACCATAGAAAAAATATAGGTTGGAATGGACTTCCAGAGGCCATCCAGTCCAACTTCCTACTCAAGGTACTCCCCATTCAGGAGAGTGTATCTCCAAGAGCAGAGATTCCACAGTCTCTCCAGGCACCTGTTCCACCTGTCAATTCAGTGGTGTTGTACTGGAGAGCCCCAAGCGGGACACAGAACTTCATATGTCATCTTGCAAAAGTTAAGTAGGGGATAAGATTCACTTCACTTGAACTGCTGGTTATCCTCTTGCTAATCCAGCCAAGCACACAGGTGGCCTTCATGGCTGCAAGGGTGCATTACTGACAACTCCTGTTCACCTGGTTGTCCATCTTGATCCCCAGTCCTGCATTCTGCAAAGCTGCCTTCTAGCTGTCCGGACAGGAGACTGCAGTGTTGCATAGGTTTATTCCATGCCAGATGCAGAAGTCTTTATTTATCAAAGCTGAACTTCATGTGGTTCTTGTCATTCCTTTTCTCTAGCCTGTGAAGTCTTTGAATAGCACCTTTTCCTCCAGCCTTTCTTCAGGTCCCTATTGTCCAGAAATGTATAGAAAGTGTACTTTGTCTTACTATCGAGTTTGTTAATGAAGGCTTCCCAGGATATGAAGTGAGGCTGACCAGCCTGTAGTTCCCTGGATTCACATTCTTCTCCATCTTCTAGATGGTGGTATCATTTCTCTTTTTCCAATGATCAGCAGCCTCACAAGGACAGTAGCTAACTCCCCCAGCACCCTTGAGTGCATCCTGTCTGGCCCCTTCAACACATCGCTTAAGTGTGCCATCACTTGATCTTCCTCTGTTACGGGTAATGCTTTCCTCCCACAGACTCTGCTGACAGGCTTGAGGACCTAGGATGCATGCAGGCAAACCTTACCAGTGAAAAAAACAAGGTAAATAGAAATTGGGTACTTTGGCTTTCTCCATATCATTTGACACCATCTCTCCAGCCCCACTGTTCACTGGCCTCACATTTTCTTTGCCTTCCTTTGGTGCCAGCGTGCTTATAAAAGCTCTTCTGGCTGCCCTTCACATCACTCATTAGTTCCAACTCCAGCTGAGCTTTGGCTTTCCTAGCTCCATCCCTGCACATTTGGGCAATGCTTCTGTATTCCTCCCAGCTACCCTATCCCTGCTTCCACCTTCTGTGTTCCTCCTTTAACTATTTGAGCTCAATCAGAAGTTCCTTGCTGATCCATGCTGGCCTTCTGCCACACTTGCTATGATAGTCCTTGAAATATCAACTCTCATGTTGGACCAGACTCTCTGCACTTCTTTGAAATTTTACCTCTTGAAGATATGCTTCATTTTCCTTTACCTTTTTTTATTTAAATTTTCTTTCATTTTAATTAAAGTTAATTTAATTTAGCTACTGTGATAGCTATAGGAAAATCAACAAAGTTACTCAACAAACATGAAGTGACACAGCAACAAATCAGCTTAGCACCACCTCTTATAATTGCCTGACACTTCTCATGGCCTACTGCTTGGTTAAACAGAACATTGCCAAAGATTCTTCAGTTTTATGAGGATAAGACTAATTAAAAAAATACTTTTTCTAAATAATAAATTCAGGCAAACAGCTCTTTGAAAAGCTTAGCACAACCATGCTTACATATGCAATTTATCAGATGTCAATTTTACTGTTCCCCCTAAAATCCATTAAGATACTGAAAAGGGAGACAAAAAAAATTGCCAGTCACTGAATGGGACTGGAACTGATAATCCAGGCTGTCCCTTCCAGGGCCGATACTGAGCACTGGCCACTCCGCAGTGCCTGGTGAATCTCAGGAGAAGCACTTGTCTCCTTGCTGTGCAAAGCAGAGGCTCTGGTTGAATTTCTGTTGGCATTTCAAATACAACTATTTCACAGCAGAATTGGAAAGAACCTGATGTTTGTGTTTAAAAAACAACAACAACAACAACAACAAAAAACACACCACACAGAGAAGAAAGTTACTGTAATGCGCTTGAACCATGGCTCAACATAAATGCACACAGATGCCTAACTTTAACACAACACAGCTTATTACTGACATCAGTGAGGTAATGCTAAACTACTTCGCCACACAGGTGGAGAGTGCAATTTTGAAGGCTACTGAACACTGTGAATCTCCCAATGTATCACAATTACAGAAACACCTGTGTTAAATAACTTTGTGCTGATTCACTGTGAAAATGCATGGTGTTCAATAGTCCTTAGAATTAAATGCCTTGCCAACAAGCCACAGGTGTACACCACAGGAGCACATGATAATATAATTGTGAAGGATGTGATGACAGCTCTCCATCCATAATACCATCTTCCCAAGATGCACTCATGCATCTATTTTACATTTAGGTATTTTCTAACTGTAGCTTTAGAGTCATCTAAGCAAGCAGCATCAATTCCAAAAGAAGTACTAAACAGAAAAGAAACAACAAAGAAGCATATAATTCAGGTTTAAAACTGACTGAATCCAGTCCAGAAAGAAAGATGAAAAAAAAAAAAAACAACTAATACTTCAAATAGACAGGATAATCTTGACCTGTAATATTTTTAAATTGAGGGCTTGCCAAATGCTTTCCTTACAGAAAATGCTACAGAAAGTACTGACAAGATAAAGACTTTGAACCTGTTGATCACTACAGCAGAATTTTATTAATTCATTAAGGCCAAGAGGTTAGTTTAAAAATTCCATGGCTATTGTACCTTTCTATTACACAAAGAAATTTTGAGCGATTTTTAAAGAAATGTATTCCTGTTCTGTAGACACTGACCGACGTTAGTCCTATTCTTTGGCATAGAATTTTTGCAAGACCATTTCAGGAAATCTTCAGGGGAGTTAAATGATGTGGAAATTCCAGAAGCTCTCTGGAGCTTTTACTCAGAGGTTTGTGAGCAGTCTGAAGAAAATAACCAAGAACAGCTAGTAGAGAACTTCCTTCTGGATTGTTTCAAAATAAATAAACAAGAAATATATATATTATATATGAAGTTTTTCAATTAATGAACAGAAAATTATAGTGTTAGTGTCCTAAAAGATTCTGTAGAATGATAAAGCTGTCTGTAGCAATTATCAAATCGCACGTCTATCCATATACACAGAGGTATACTGCCCTTTGTTTTAATGTTTTTTGTTTAGCACAAAGCCTACGAGCTTCTGCAATGCCAGAGTGGATGACTGGAGGAAGGTGAGCTCCATAGATACATATGACTCAGGAACGCATGTGAGTGTGGCCACAGTTAGTAAGTGGAGGCGGGAAGCCAGACAGACTCATTCTCATACTTGTCTCTGCTCTTGCTATGGCTTTTGATCTGAATCTTTCCTACAAATTTTGGTTAGCTCAGAGCTACAAGTACAGGTACAGAAATTTGCATAGTATCTAAACTGTACTAAACATTTGCACTAGTTCATATGCTTTTACTTTGCTTTAATTCTAAAAATCCAGGGTAGCATCATCGCAAACAGCTACAAATTTGTGACAAGTTCAGTCCAAGATCCTTGTGTTATAGTTAAAAATTTGACTTTCACTCCCTCCCTTGTGTTTGCCTATTTGCAGTAATGTTGACATTCACTCACCTCTTACTCATAGCCTAATTATTAAAATATTGAATAGAAATTCTGTGGGGATAAGAATGAGCAAATCTGTCATCCCTCAATCTGCAAATATGCTAAAAGAGTGAAGAAAGGGGATCATAGAAGAAACTCTTCCTCTCCTTGACAGCCACTGTCTGTCAGATTCATGTCATTTAATTACTATAAATGTGAGTCAGTAAGTTCTTCCATCAATTTCTGTCTAATTGTCCATTTAAATCTGATGCAAGCTTTCTCCTCAAAGTACTGAATATTAAGTAGTACTGAGATTTTCCTCATACTATTGCTTTGTTAATGCCTCCCTTCTGATTTTCTGGCTCTTGTACATAAAGGACAGCTAGGGACTCTGCCCTTTTTAACTCCCCTGTGCACATATGCACACACACACACAGGGTCTCCTCAACAACAGAATCCAGAGCATGTTTTAGAAACAAGCATTTACTATGTCATAGTCCTTAAGGTACTATGGTTTTTATAGCTATCAACTTGACTGATACCAAGGTTTAACAAAGGAAGACTTCAACGGATGAAACTATGAGACCAGAGCTGAAAAACCAGGGTCTCCGGTATGACTGCAATAAGAGTCGTCCTTGCTGGTAGGCACAGTGGTGGCCACTGGCCAGTGGATTATGCAGCTGCCTCTTAATCTCAGTAAATTTATTCAGAAAACTCAAAAAACACAAAATATTGCCCTTTTATTCAGCTCCACACATGATGGATGCATCATCTCTGCTCTTTGTTTTTGCAGTATTGATATTTTCATGTAATACACCCTGTTGCTCAGCCCAGATTCTCATTCTGCTTGATCTTGTAGTCAAACCCTAATCCTGCTCTTTTGAACATCACAGCCTAAGGAGATTCAGTATTATGCCTTCCTTTCCAAGTCATAGAAGAAGAATAAGACAGGTCATGAGGAAACAAGCCTTTGTTGACAAGTAAGTATCTTTGATAACCTAACTGCCAAACATGACAAAAATCAAGAGACACACAGAAATTGATTTAACTAAGCAATATTTCATTTTTGCTTGCATGTTTCTGATCAGTGATTTCATTAGGATGTAGAATTATAGAACAAAGTTTCCATCCTGGATCAGATGAAAATCAAGGTTCAACTAGAGGGACAAAAATACCCATGCTTAAATGTATCTATATTGTAGTCCCACTTACTTGAAAGTGCATAGTCAGAAAGGCGAAAGTTGAGCATGTATCTAAGTCCTTTGAGGATCATGGATCTAAAAAAAATCAATGGTGCTTTGAAGTTAGTGAAGCTGAATCAATTTCTATCCATATTGTCCAGAAAATGGCAGTGAGATACTCTCAAACTGTGGTAAATATCTTCACAAGAATAATGTACAACATACTATTAAAATTTCAAATGCATACCGCCTATCCTTAAAAACAAACATTTGGGGATCTAGTTAAAACACACTGAAGAATATAACCTATATTCAAGAATATAGCTGTCAGAATTAAGTGTGTACACTTTATTAATTTATGAAAACCATCTGCTGGCTACATTACTGAGGTGGTTTAAGCTAACAAGAAAAACATCAGTGGTGGTGAGGTAAGCCAGTCTTTAAGCAAATTGATTTGTTTAACAAAGCTGATTTCTTAGCTTTCATAACTTTAAGTTGTTCCCATCTATCCATCTAGCAAAAACAGCAATTGTCCCACTGGCTGTTCCAGAACAGAAGCACTACTGAAATTTAAATGAACCTCCCTTTTTCTCAAACAGATGAGTACTAAACAGAAATACAGGGGCCCATAACAGTTTTTCAATTTTCTTTTTTTTTTTTTTAATTCTGATAGAGTCTTGGTCACTATGAAGGAACCAATAATTTAGTCAGTCTTGTGTGCAGCCTCCTTTGTCTGCATTCTTTCTTCAGTTAAACAAATACTATTTGATTACAAAAAGTTACTGATCACTGTGCTCATTGCTCACAGGCCTCTGCATATGAGTAAGTACAATAGTATGCATGCATTGTGTTTAAGGCAATTTCTGATTTAGGACTGGTAAAAGCCTGAAAATTGGTACTTCAGTGGATGTGCAGAGCAACACAGACCGAAAGAGACCAAACGGATAGCAGATGTGCAGCTAGACCTGTAATCATGACAACAGTTAAAAATTAATTCAGCCTGTCTACATGATCGAAATTCATTCTGTGTCCAGGGACAACAGTGTTAAATGAGTTTCATAAGATGGTTAAATATGTCACTGTTGAATCATTTTAGGAGGAGACTTAAAGTAGCTGGATAGTTTTGGTAATTTCTCCTGTGGTATACAAAGACATAAGATTACACTCTGGAATTCATTAGATACTACATCAACTGCTTTGATATTTTCTGAAATATTAGCTATATAAAATTAAAGGTTTTTTATTTTATTTTTTTCTCACATTCCCATTAGTCTAAGGCTGCATGCAGCTACTTCTTGGAGGAAGAAAACATAAGCACTGCATTGGTGCACAGGCTCTAAACACCTGTATATTGGCAGCATGCCCAATTTCTATCACTAACATCCAAAGCATTGCTTATCAGGACCTTCCTTCTTATCAACTTTCTAGAGAAGTTTATATCTAAAAAGACAGATGCGTAAGTACAAGAGCAGACGCAGATCTCTGGAAGATGTTAAGCAGAAGATTAACTCATTTGCTGTTACATTCTGGATATCTATATTCAGTTTCTGATAGTGAAAATCAGTTTGATGGTTTCATCTTAGTCTTTATTTGCAGCTGTCAAAAAATATTGATGCTATTGGCTGATTCCCTTCAACCGATGACCAAGATCATCTTGCGTGGATCAGGACTGAAATATCCGAGCATTGTCACATGAGCTGTCCCAGAAGGAGAGGAAGAGCGTACACAGCAGCAATCCCTGCTCTTGTTGACCATCTGAGAGGCATCTAGTTATCCCTTCCTAAGCAACAGCAAAACCAGTCAATAGATGCAGCCAAGTAGTTTAGATCTGAAACACACACGCAGAACTGTGAAAGTTCTGAATACTGCTATTTCTTCTATTTCATGGACAGTAAACCCATGGAAAAATATCTAAAAAAGTCAAGTCTNCATGGAAAAATATCTAAAGAAGTCAAGTCTCAGTGAAGAAAAATATTTCTTGCCGCTGCAACTATGGGGAGTTCCTGTTCTCATAACAAACTGGTAAATGGACAAGAAAGGTGGTTATTTTGTAGGAAATTCTTTGCACTTTAAATTAAAATGACAATGTGGCAGAAAAAAATTAAGTATGAAGATGCTGCAATGTGCTCCACTTATGAATGTATCTTAACACTAAACTGTTTTCTGTTATTACAGAGAATCCTACCAGAGAAGTAGGAAGGCTTGCTGTGTAATTAAGACCATCTGATTTCCCATTATACTCAACATTTACTGCATCATCTGATTTGAATCCTCAACATTATACTTGAGATGGTACCTAAATAGAAGCCCAGATATACACATCCCCACTCCTCTCTCCCTACATTGTATCCCTGTACCTTCATTTCATAAGCAGGAAAGCAAGCCTGGCTCCCAGGACTGGAAGGGAACTGCAGCGTGCTTGGACAGTTTCCNCATGAGCTGTCCCAGAAGGAGAGGAAGAGCGTACACAGCAGCAATCCCTGCTCTTGTTGACCATCTGAGAGGCATCTAGTTATCCCTTCCTAAGCAACAGCAAAACCAGTCAATAGATGCAGCCAAGTAGTTTAGATCTGAAACACACACGCAGAACTGTGAAAGTTCTGAATACTGCTATTTCTTCTATTTCATGGACAGTAAACCCATGGAAAAATATCTAAAAAAGTCAAGTCTCAGTGAAGAAAAATATTTCTTGCTGCTGCANGTATCCCTGTACCTTCATTTCATAAGCAGGAAAGCAAGCCTGGCTCCCAGGACTGGAAGGGAACTGCAGCGTGCTTGGACAGTTTCCTAGTCAGGATCCTGTAGAGGAACCAAGCCTTTCGCACAGGTCATGGTACACATCCGGTACTTCACACAAACCTAACCTTAATTTTCCTGTTCCTAGATATCCATTTGCAAGTGTTAATACCTGGCGAAGACAGATAACAACTGTGAAGTGTCCCAGCACCACAATAACACAATATTTGAGTGATCTGTCTCTTACTGTTACAGACTTTTGATTTGTTAACTAACTGCCTAAGAAAATGTAGAATCCAAAGTTAGGTAATTTAGCTCAGTGTGCAGCCCCGTTGCCATTTTGTGATGGCAAGCAATGCAGAAAATTACAGACTATGATTTAGGAGATTTTCCTTTCCTCCCTTTTTCCCTTAGTGTAGAAGAAAAGTCCTTCAGAATAAATGTGTATAACTGCCTCTGTGTGTGTGTGTGTGTGTGTGTGTGTGTGTTTGTAGAAAATGATAATATGCACCTTGGTAACCTTCATATAATCTTTATGTGCTGTGAGATTTAATAGGATTTTCATGCTGATCTTGTAATGGCATGTTTTCAAGTCTTGCTGTTTTTCTTCAGAAGCAAATGATCTGTGGCTGAAGGAACTCAAAGTTAATGGCACGAGGTTATCTCCTGACCATCCTCCAGGTTAACTTGGTTAACTTGGGGCTGGCTATCTGTGCATACCAAAGTAATTCCTAGAATACCACAGCTAAACACTGTGGATTCATTTGTTATCTATGGTATCTCTGAGTTACAGGTCTGTAATATTCATTCAAATGTTTCGGTAGATGCTGAAAGTCAAACAATTATAGGTTGGAAAAAATCCTTTGGGTTTTAAGGGTAAAACCCAAGTTTTCATTAAAAATTAGGTTAGACTAAACAGAGAACATAGGAATGCTTTATTGTAAACTAAACTATAACGGGAGTAGACAAGCTAATTCACTTTCACAGCTAATATTACAGTGCTAAGTTAGACACATTATCACAAAACCAAAATCCTATTTATTTTGGTAAGACAAGAAAGAATTTGTTCTTAATATTTCTCTATTGTTAGATACCTCTTTTTCATTGGATTACTAAGAAAAAGATACTGTCTATTACACCTGGTAACAGTCTTGGGAAAAGATTTAGTAGTGGGTGGAAGTCACAGGACTTTTAAGTCACTCACAGAATTATTTGAAAAATTCAGTGTTCCAAAGACATTTTACTCCTACGACCTGATGTAGCCACTGAGACTGAAAGGACAGCCAATTTACCACAAAGCTAGCAGCAGAAGCAGATGGGACAGAGG
>VXAL01006968.1:135085-175558 GCA_013399475.1 Chauna torquata
AGGGGAGTATATTCTTTTGTAAAGGATGAAAAAACACTGAATGGCATGTTAGGGAGCCTGAAAGTTAGTTTAAGAGCCTGGAAAGTGACCAAGAAAAGAGGCAACTACAAATCTTCAAGGAGAAACAGCAAGAAGAGAAGAAATGGAAAAAATATATATANAGAGCAAGTGGACATTTTCTCCTCAGACAAAAGTAGTTCAGGTTTTTGTAGCTCTCACTTTTTTTTACAGTTGGCAAGGACTAGATAACATTTATCAGCACTCTGAGAGCTTGATCCAGCACTACTTGAGTAGAAGTTTTTCTAGTGACCTCAACAGGCTGAAGATCAGGCAGTGAAAGAAATGTCTTGTGTGTGCCAATAATAACAAATTCATCCCATACCCTAGGAGTGCATCTGATCCAATATCCTTCCCCTCCCCAAAACATAAAACGCATTGAAAGAGATTATAAGCACACAGCTACAGCTGTGACACCTTAATGGATCTCTTGTCAGAAAATAACACAAAGCTATTAAAATGTTCCAGCATAAGTTACTTGTTACTACAGGAAACAGAAGATCATTGCTTATACTTTCACAAAATCCTGCAAACAATAGTATTTACGCCAAGACACACACCTGTCCATTTTAGGGTATTAGATTTACCATCTTCCTTATGAGCAAGAGAAAGAAAATACAATTGACAGATGAATGCTTATTAAGTGGAAAACAGCAGCCAACTGCAAAAAGCTGCTTCTGAGGTAACTGCTGTGTGACTCGGCCAGGTTTAAAGGAGACAATTAGAAAGACAAATTAATAATGGCTAGCTCCTTAAAATGGCATCTCTGCATTAGCTGGTGCAAGTCATCACGGTAATTGACTCTGTTCTTCAGCTTTTCACATGATCATTATATTGTAGATGGAAAACAACTTTTTGCCCTTTTAATTTTAGAAGATGTCTGTAACCAGATAAATATCTGTTCTTATTCTTTATTCATACAGTTCTAATTATATCTTACTTTGGCCATGGCTGTAATATTTGTGCTTGCCTAATTTCTTGCATTTAAATTCAACACATATATAAAGAGCTAGAGCATCTGCTCTGATGATATTTAATTTTGAGAATTAAAGTCTCAATTCAAAATGAAATATTTTCTAATAAAAAGCATCACGTCATGATAACCTGTGTGGGCCTAGGTACAATCTATGTGTTTTTCTTAAATATATTTACCCACATCAATGATCTCATGAGTGTCTATGATACTAATCATATTCTTAATATATATTAATGCATTGCACAATGTCTCTATTGAAGTGACCAAGCGTAAGATTAAAAGTCTACTACTTCACAGATGAGAGCTGTGTTTTAGCTAGATCATCATTAACCATTTAATAAATTAAATTAATTTTTCACACTAAGATTTAATCTAAGGGTTTATCTTGGACTCCTTTGTAGTCTTAGTTTAATTTAAACATATATATTACCAAACGTTTGGAGTCTATTTGTGGAGTCTTCATATTGACCATAAATCAAATGCTATATAATGCAGTTGAAATATCTCTAACATAACATGACTATGCCCTTCCAAGACTCTACATTTCTTCACAATTCTTAGGAAGACTCTCAACTGTGAATTTCCTCAGTAGCTCCAGACTCCAGGCAGAGGAACAGGGGCTGGGGTGGGAGGGTGAACATCACTCACTGATTTCTCTCCATTTGTATTCAATGGACTGAAAGGTTTTCCTCATTTCTCTATTTATCGTTAACTTTCTACACAGAGGCTTTCATGCAGGATCATGTCTAAACATTGCGTCAGGGCAGTAACCTGAAGAAATTGTATAAAAATGGTAAATCAGCAATGTTGAAGTCTAGAGTTTGTGCGCCAGTCTTGAGTTGCTCTAAAAGCTCATATAAAGTTTTAAAAAACCCTGCCAATAAAAGTCTGAGAGTGGTAATGTGCCACACAAGGGGGCTTTACTTCATAGACAGTAATCTCTGAAATATATGAGTTGGTCTTAAGATGCGAGAAATAAAAGAAAAACAAAACATATTGAAATGATAAAGACAAACCAGAAAATATGTATATATCTATGCATATGCTTGTCTACAACCAAGCACACACATTTACAGACACAATAGATATTATTTTGTTAGAACACTACACTCCAGAGGTTACACTTCTGCCCTAACCAGTTGTGTGTACAGCAGTCAGATCAAAGCATCAAAATGTCACACACTTCATGCGCAAAGTCTTCAGTATGTTTTTCTCTGCTGAGGCCAAGGAAGAATATATGTCAGTTAACTTGGGAAATATTAAAAAAGCAAAAAAAACTTTTATTCACAGAACCATTGAACTGACACTGCAGTAATTAAAGAAGACAGGCAGGGCTACAAAGCGTACACTTGGTCTGTACCAAGTTTATTTCCTGACTCAGCCTGAGTCCTTGCATGTTAGGAAGGTTTTGTTTGAAAGGTTAGAGGCTAGCTTTTTTGTTGTTGTCCATTTACCTTAACCTGAGAAACTTCAACTGTCTCTCCATGACTGATTTAGAAGCCCAGAAAGTATAGGCGGGGGTTTTCATGTCCTTCATTTTGTTTGCACTTTTCCCACCACCCTGATCATAAACAGAGAGAAAGTTTTAACTGCCAGCATTTCTTACCTGAAACAGAGATCACTATTTAGTTTGCTTTGTATTATTAATACATCACTAGGGGGAAAATATGTTTATTTCAATAAAAGATAATGCAAGAAAATACAGTCCCTGCACAGTTCCTACAGTAGGAATGCAAGAATGTATGGGCTCAGAACTATGCATATCAAAGGACCTGGATTTTACTTCAGTTTTCCCATGTCTGTGATTGTATCCACACTACACATTGATGTCTTCCTTACAGGCACACTCCAAATGAACAGAAGCCAACTTCTGGCAACATAAAGGACTGTAAACCAAAAGCATTACTGATTACTGGCATCTTTCTTTACAGAATAATGAAAAGAGTGTGATATGAAAATCAACAAGTTGGAAAAAATCATCCAGATAATCAAAGCCCTACTGGATCAAGTGGTTATAGCTCCAGAAATAAGCAGAGGACGTGATACCTTGTCTTTTATTAAAATAAATATATTTACTTTTACTACAGTCAATCATTTGTAATACAGATGTGAATTGAGCTATCTTGTTGGATGAAGCTTTACACTTTCAGTAGAAAAGAATCCAGTCCAATTTTTGAGGTCTTAAAGATCTCTAAAGCAATTGAATTCTGTGGTTTTATCCATGCTCCCTAGTGGATAGAATTCTATCTCTCAAAACTTCATACATAATCGACAAAAAATTTTCTGTCAAGCTCAATTCTGCAGACTGAATTATCTCTCACTCAGAAAGAAGAGTCAATCCTTATAGGTCAGGTTTGAATCATGGGCAGGATAAAGTTGTTCTGAACCTCCCTGCCATCTATAGTAAGCCCACGGATAAATATAAGAGTTCAATGTCCACTGCTTTTATAATACCAAGTGTTTAGCTCTATTCTTTAAAGAAGAGTCAATCACACTTTAAAATAATGATGGAAAAATGTGCTATAAGGCCTTGGGTGCATAAATTGAGTATGCTAGGGAAACAAACAGTTTGCCCAAGAGATAAAAATACTTTTGGTAATGTAATATTTTCACTTAAGCTGGAATAAATCCTCCTGAATCTGGAAGAAACTACTTCACCTTTAGTGTAGGGTAATTTCTATCCCAGGTGAAGGCACAGGGACAGCTTCTTGTTCCTGCACAGTTTCCTCTCTATCACAGCAGTTTCATTCACACATCTGTAATGGTCTTTACCTGATGTGGATAGCCAGCACATTTTATTTTTTAGCTTATATCAAAGGTAAGATTTCATTCCATGTGACAAACCTACCTACACCCATGATTTAGTGAGGCAATGAAGCGTTTCATGACAGACAGGGGCACTGTACTGGCCAAGATGAAGCGCTAGCCCTCTTCTCTAGGGTGACAGAACGCATGTGCCTTTGTTAGGTCACAGTGGATAACCAGCTTGATATACCACGGACCCATGAATAGAAAAACCCTGGGGAGTATTGCTTACTGTGCCTCAGTTGTTTGTTTGTTTGTTTGTTTTTTCCCAGTTTTTTTTTCTGTTTATTCTTTTGCTTAGAAAAAGAGGACAGGAGAAAAATCTACACTAAAGAAATAATAGTTTTCATTAGATTAAAATCTGTTTGTTATATTACTTGATACACATAAATTTCTTTGCTGAAAGGTAAACTTGTTTGTTTAAATATGAAAAAAACTTATCATTATACCTATATATACACTCATGAGCACAAATGTTCCTATCTAGTCTCCCAAGCCTCTACAAGAAGGTCTTAGGAAAATCATTATATACTTACAAACATCATCTACTGTCAAACATTATTTTATTATGTTACTAAGTTTCTATCTAGCACAGCAGTTTATCATCCTTTGTCCTTAATTCATGATAATTTCCAATCATTTAATATTTTTATCCAAGGCAGTGAAATTACAAAATGGTATTTTTAGAATTTAATATAATGGAAGAAAAGTTCAGAATTAATGAGAATAGCTAAGTGAGATATGGGAAGTAACCGAAAGAGGTTTAAAAAAAAAAAAAAAAGAATTTAACAAGATGATTGAGGATCCAAAAACAGGAGAACATCTGTTAATGGGAGTAGTGGCAAAAAGTGGTCTGAAAAAGTTTTAAAAATATGTTGCAAAAAGCCCTAGAAATCTTTAAACTCCTAAAATCTCAGATTTAGAGAAATTGCTACTTTGATACAAGTTTTAAGAATGTTGCAGATGAGCATTTTTCCAGAGCACTAAAGACATATGTATATACAAGCGACTCAAGGAGAACAAAGAAAACAGAAAGAACAGCAAAGGTACCAAGCAGAACAAATCCTAGAAGTAAATGCAGAGAGGACAAAATAAAAACCTGAATGACAGTGAAGGTCAAAGAGGTGATATGTTTCTTTACAGAGAAAATCTTCATGGAGAATTAAATACGGAGACATGGATGAGCACAAACTTTCAGCAAATCAAAAAAAAAAAATTCTTTCCCCATCAAACTAACAGGAAGGAAGAAATATGATGTGAAAGAGCCACCTGATGACACAATTGGCATGGTTTGAAGGCAAGAAATTCAATAAGCCTACTGCCCATAAGCACATGCATTCCTATGTTCTGCTTTAAAATAATGAAAAAATAACATAAAAATAACATGGCCTTTCAAACTTTTCACCTACATTCTCCATGGGGGTGA
Organism: Chauna torquata; assembly: GCA_013399475.1. Classification (NCBI taxonomy): domain Eukaryota; kingdom Metazoa; phylum Chordata; class Aves; order Anseriformes; family Anhimidae; genus Chauna; species Chauna torquata. Next base: position 140,350 of record VXAL01006968.1, read on the forward strand.
AATGTTGCTAATGATCAAAGACACAGGTAGAAAATTTAATGGCATAGAAACACGATGCTTGATTATCCATTTATTCTTTTAATTTACATTAAGCAACATTAACACGCGTGAAATTTCATGACCATTAGCAAAACTTCCTAAGAATTAAATTTTTTGACAGAACTTTTTTTTTTTCTTTTTGGCACCTCAAACAGTTAAAGATCATATAGTGGAGGTAACAGTGTCGCTTTGATTCTACAACAATTTCCAGCACCAGAAGTACTGCCTGGGAAGGGGAATCCAACATGGTTTTCAACTGCTCTCGCGCATGCGTTTTTTTCCACTAGCATAAGTTCAACACATAGGTACCTTTACAAATGCGGAGAGGCTTGACATTACAGCTGTAAACAACAGCACAGCCATACCTCTGTGTCTCCACTGCCTGGCTACCAGGAGTCACTGGAGGTCAGGAAGCTATCCCTGCTGTTTCATGTTGCAACCACCTAGGGAAAAAAATAAACATTGCATTCCTCAGTTCACATCTACTAAACATCACATGAAAGAACTCATTTCATGTGCAAGCTAAGAAGGCTACAAATGTTAGGCCTTTTCTCAAATGACAAAAACTAGCCTTGTTCCTTAAAGCTAAGCAGTTGAAGCTTTTTACACCTTGTGGGCATTGGCCCTCATAGGTAGGGTTTTTTTTGCCAAGTCCACATCTGTCTGTTGATATCTCCAAAACAGTCCAATACGGGCTAGATTTAGTCATAATCTGTCCAAGGGTGGGATACAGCTGTCTTGCCTTCAGAGGAGCCATCAGGGAGGAACAATTTCCTTCAGGCTGTCCCAAGCAGATGGGAAGCAGGGAAAAAGCAGAGAGTGATTTTCACTCCTCTTGGATACTCCACTAAGAGAAGAGACATTCCTAAGAAAGCCACTAAAGGGCGAAGAAGGGTTGGAGGGCTCTGACCTCCCCCAATGGATGGGCGCATTCTTTCCCTAATCACTCTCAATGCCCTGCTCCCAGAAAAGATGGGGAGCCGGCTGTGATCTATAGACTCCGTGAGAACAAGGTGTCTGGGGAGAAACGGCCTGGCTAACAAGGCTGCATCTTTCTAAGAGTGGCGTATGGCTTTGGATTTGGAATTGGCTCACATTCACCTGCACTGGAAAGCACTAGAGCATATGTGCAAAGGACTGTGCAGATACACCTTTCTTTCTTACTGTTCAGTGCCTAATAATGACCACTCATGACTACAACTATGTGTTGGAGCCCACAGGACATTAAAAAAAAAGTCTTAAGAAATCTTTTCCCATGGCAGCAATATAACAATAGATTTCTTGAATCCAATTTACTGAATTCACTGAACGTTCTTGAATAATAAGTTTAATGGTTAGGTACTTCTAAACACGCTAAACTTGTTAGTTAATTATTGACAACAGAATAAACCATAACCACTCCTAAACGCCCCCAACATTAACATTTCCTTTCAGCTTTCTGTAGTTTCCTTCTTGAATCTTTGTGAAGTTAACTCAGTTTAACTTCCTTTTGATGTTAAAATGAAGGGGTATTCCTAACGGAGTTGAGCTGTGGTAATTATAATATCAGACTCAGATAATGTAATTATAGTTTAGTTTTTTTTTTTTTAAAAAAAAAAAAAAGCCCATTTCAGTATTGGTATATTTCATATATGTTGGTTTTGCCACAGAGGTTGAAGTCAGTCATAACACAAAAGTGCAGTAAATATTCTACATGGCATATACTCCCTTCCCCCTTCTACTTCATTTCGAGCACATACTGCTGACTGGGTTACTGGTGAGAGAGACATTAATTTTCCACTGTTGCTGCAATAATATGAGACAAGGTGTTTCCCACAGGCTAAGGCATTTTCATCCTCACGTGCTGCTTGTGTACATGTACAACTTGAAATACGCTTGAAGGAAAAATTGAACGGTGCAGTTTTATCACACGGAAGTGTTTCTTGGATCATCAATTTTGATGTAATCTTTTGTGGGAAGGATTCAAAATGAATAATTATGAATTTTTGCTTTATTAGTGCCATATCTGTAGCATTAATCCTACAGTTTTGATTACTTACTTGTTAACTCTTACTATAATAAAAGTTTAATGTATTAATATACCATATGTTCAATATAGAAATGAGAAGTTTTAAGCATGATGGAGAAGAAAATTCTTCATGCTTCCAGGAAATGTTTTTTTGAAGTTTTTTAATTTTTTTTTTAATTTTTTTTCAAAATCCTGCTTTTTCACTCTAGTTCATAATCAAAAAGTATTTTGAAGTACTGAAATGGGACGTATGGAAACTGAACGAAAACAACAACAGCTATTTAGCTGTACTGCACTAACAGTTACTTTTTGCTATTTCTGGTTTTCTTCTTGACCTGTTTTCAAGTGTCTGACCAGCTCTAATAAGCAGTGGCAGAAAGATCTCTAAATGCTCAGAATTTCAATAGCATTTCCACGAGGAACAAAAGTCACAAATGTATTTGATTATTCCAGATTTCCCATTTCTACAAAGAAATAACACAAAAGCATATTTTCTTAAAGACTTACTTTTTGTTTGCTTGTTTCAACTATGTTATAAATAATATAAATACCAGGATATCTGTTTGTACACTACAGTATAAAATGATCCTATTATTACTAACTGCTGGAGGAGATTTTTTCATATTTTATCTACCCCAGTTTTCCTGCTCTTTCCCCTGGTCTGAATTTTAGTAAACTTAAAAGCCTTCTTCATAATGCAATTTAACTGAATTTTAAAAGAAGAAGAATTGTAACACTAATCTTTTCCCAGTCACTGGGTTAAATTAACAGGAGCCCTAATGATCCCTGACTTGTGCATAACTGCACCTGTAACCAGAGAGAAGTAATACAAAGCAAATGTACAGTATTTTGGCTTATGATGATAAGCTCTCATTTGGCTGTTTTCAAAAATTCTCAGGCAAAGAACTACAGATACTTGTATCAGACCTAATTGCTTTAAGGTCCTGGAAATTAAATCCACGTTGCATCGATGTAGATTATTGCCCAAAACATAGCACTGTGGGGAATGAGGCTCTATTATTTTTTTTTTCCATGTGTTTTATGCTTTGCTTATATGTTATACTTCTGAGGAAAACAAAAACAAGCCTCTCAGAAGTCTTTCTGACAGGTCAGGACAAGTTTAATAACTAAAGCAAAACACACACATTTGTTAAAGGTAGCAGCAATACGGTCTCAGCCTACCCTGCTGCAGCACCAGTAAGGCATGCAGGCCGCTCCCCAGCGGTGGGCTCCCTGACTAAACCGGCTCAGCGCACCATAAAAATAGACTTACGCTTCGCCCCTTCCGACGGCACTCAGTGAGCGAGGCAGGGCTGTCTCCCAGCTGGCGCCATCCCTGGTAGCACCAGCTCCGCTCAGAGAAAAAATATGTATTTCTTCGTGTTGCCCTCTCCTCGCCTTGAGATAGATGGAATTTCTCAATGTTAATACCTTCCACTGAGTAAGATCAAGTGAAAATAGTAAAGAAGAAAAAAAAAAAAGAAAAAAGGAAAACAAGCCTCTATTTTAATAACAGCACCCAGCAAAAGAAAGAAAAAAGGCACAGCACAGGTCTCCAAAACAGCAGTGTGTTTTGTTATTGAACATAATCATCCGGAATTGGAGGTGCTTACCCAGAGTACCTTGTCAGCCAACATTTGTTTTCCCCTTTTTCTCAGTATAACTTTGTACGAGGCGCAGGTGCCCAGCGGTGCCCGGCGGCGCCGCGGGGCTGCTGCGTGAGGCGAGGCCGGGGCTGCCCCGTGCCGGACACAGCCGGTTCCAGCCGGCTCCAACGGCCCCACCGCAGGGCACGGCCGGGCCCCGCAGCCACGGGTGGGCGCCTCGGGGACAGCCTGGGGAAGAGAGGGCACGGCGCTGCCCGGCAGCCGGGAGAAAGCCTGGGCAGAAACGGCCCCGCCGGCACCCAGGGGAGAGGAGGAGGAGGAGGAGGAGGGCAGGAGGGGCTCCGGGCGCCGGGGCAGAGGTCCCCCTGCAGCCCCCGGGCAGCAGCCCCGGGGCGCTGGAGCAGGTGTTTCCCTCAGCCCCGGGGAAGGCCCCACGCTGGAGCAGGGCACAGCGTGAGGAGGAAGGGGCAGCAGAGAGGGGCTGTCAGGGGCTGGCCCCAGCCCCAGGCCCCGGGCCCCTGTGGCTGGGAAGAAGTGGGGGAAGGTGTTGGTTTAATATTTGTCTTTGTTTCTCACCATCCAATTCTATTTTTAATTGGCAATAAATTAAATTAATTTTCCCCAGCTCAACTCTGTTTTTCATTAGCAAGTTACCCAGATGGCAAAGTCCTGGAGGATTGGGATCAGGCAGGAGGCCTGTATTCAGACATACAAATTCTGCCTCGGTTCCACTTTTTCCAGCTATTGGTTTTACTGCTAAGAAGTTTGGTCAATAAGAAACACTAGAGCTTTGTACTTTGAGTATAGAAGACATGGTTCATCCCTTCAAAGTATAAAAAAAGGGAGTCATTTCCATGTCCTGTGACAATTTTGATTGATTTATACCACACCACGAACTGCTACAGGAATTAAGAATTCCTTGGACAATATTTTACCAGCTAGGGTACAGCTCACACTGCCCTGATTTTTGCTGATGCCAATCTATTTCTTTTGCTGATGTGCACGAGGTCGTTTAGTTCTGGAAAGATTAAATGAAATGATGACATGAAATAGTCAAACTGCTGGTAAGGCTGTAAGTAGGTTTGTATGGCCTGTCTATAGGTATCTGAGAATCCAGTTAAAGTTAGGATACATTTTAGTTCTAATGAATCAGGAATCAGGCATGGTTCATGAACCAGGATTGATTATTACTAGTTATTGATATTACATCTCCATATGTAGGTCACAGCTAATAAAACAATTTCTTTGTGCAGTGTAACTACACATACCATGAGCCACTCCTCCTAAGCATTCCAGTTCAAATGGAAAGATGTATAAAGGCTAAGAAAAGAAGGGAAAAAAAAAAAAAACCACTCAAATGTGAAAGTACTTATCCTAGACCATACTCCAAGGTCAATGGCAGAAATGGGGAGAAAAATGGGGAGCTTTTTTTAACTCCTAGCCATGTGAGACTCATTCTGAGCCCAAATACTTCTGCCACACGTGAATCTAAGCAGGAACAGAGATCCAGTCCTGCCTGAACTGTCAGTTGTATTCAGGCCCCTCAAATCCCAAACACCTCCAAAAGTGCGCACAGCTTCTTCAGTTTACTCTGTCTTCCTCAGCTAAATCCAAATTAGTGTGCAGCTGATGGCTTCTTCCCATAAGAAAGCATTACCCTTCCTCTAAAACAAGACAGGCAAAACAAACACCTCACAGCATAAATGGAAAGTAATGCGGCCGTGTTAGCTGCTCCTCTAAGTGCTCTGGAGAGGGGAAGAAAGCAGGTGTGACTTGTGCGCACTCTTGCCGGGGACAGCCAAAGAGCAGCACACAGGGCAACAGCTGTACTTGTGCATACCACATTCAGCGTTATTCCTCGTAGATCCATCTAGCCAGACTAGCAAACAAGCCCAGGTGAATGCCTTTATTCCATTGAGGAAACTGGTGAAGTCATAAATTATATGTTACCTTCTGGAGTCAGAGTTTTGCCACTGACATGAGTAGAAACTGGATCTAGTGTGGAGACTGATGATTTAGCACATAACATAGTAAATGGCTTTTAACCAGATATTTTGTAATTTAATAAAGTGTCTGTGCTATATTTCTAAGTTGACGAGGGCAAACCCTGCTAGGATTGAATTTTTAATTAAAACTGTTACCGCCTCTTTCCCCTTTTGGTGTCACATAGATCATTTGCATTTTCAACATAATTTCCTTTAATGTCCAAATAAATGCTCTACTTAATGATAGCATTTAAATAACATTTTTAATGAAAAAGTGAAATATAATATATAGGGTTGAATCTAATTTTCTTGAGTTTTAACACACATTTGGAACATGTTCTGAACTAAGGAAAATATTTTGAAGCTGATGGGCTGTAAATTATAACCCTAGGTTTATATTCAGTTTTTAATTAATTTTCTTAGTCATTCTCCATAATCCTAATAGTTGCCTGAAAAAAAAAAAATTATTTATGCCTTGGGGCACACAGTGGGGAAAATTTTACATTTACGTTTCTGAGATATTTAACAAAAACTTCACAACCAACAGTAATAAATAACAAAATATTTCAAAGATACTCAGTAGAAATCCTATTCAGGCTATACTTTTATATAAAGCAAGTGCCTTTTGTCACTCCATGAACACAGATAGAGATTTATTCTCTTAACATCCTAAAGAAAAATAGTAAAGAAATGTGCACTGTCCCATTTCATTTATTATGTTAAAAACTCACATTTAAGAAATATCACTGATGTAGTTAGAGTAAGAATATATTCTAACAAAACAGTCATGCTAAACCACAAGAGGTGACTTAGATGTTTCAATGACTTAGATACCAGCTCATAATTAGAGATAATTCAAGTCCTTCTGTTCAGAGATTTTACCACAACGAGAACTTATGTAAACTTTGAGGAAGGATACTGTATAGCTGCCTGATTTCTGAAGAGGTATAGTTTTTGTTTTTGTTTTCCCCAGCTGATGTTAAGAGCTGTTTCTCTCTAATTATAGATTACAAATAATGTCTCTTCAGAATTTTATTGTAAATTGATATTATTTATAACAAAAAAAATAGTTTGTGAAAGAATACAAAGGATTTTTTTTTTCACCAAAAGGTATATAGCATACAAACACTTCCAATAAGCAGCATTATAAGTAAGTTCTCCGTGCAATATGACTAAATGTGATGCATGCCTTCAACTGATGCTATTTTAGTGATCTAGAGCTTGCTAGCTAGAGTTCACAACCTGTACAATTCACCTAGCTTTTCAGGTTCACTTCACACAAATACCATGATTCCAGATGAACTACAGTGCAAACAAGTTCCACTTCATCTCGAATAGTGCGGTACCATCTGGGGACCAATTAAATTGACCTCCGTGTGGTAACACTAAGACCAGAGTTTCCCTTTTTTTTTTTAGCTGTAAGATAAAGATGTGAATGGTCAAGAATATCATTGCCATAAAGATGTATGCTTTGGGCATACATAGGAACTGTACACATAATGAATACAGTTATCAAGAGCATCCAAGTCTTACCGACTTTTAATAAGACTTTGTGTTGTAAGTGAAGAAAGTGCTTTTCCACCCAAGGGATTCCTAAATATCCCAAGCAAAGGGAGTTACTCAGTTACCCCCACCGGGATAGGGATCAAAGCAGTTTTCTTTCCACCTCCAAGTGCTCACAAACTGCTATACCTGCCTGACAAAGTTGTTGTGTCTTTACCTTAGGAGTTACCATCGCTGGGTCAGTCTGGCTTCCGCAGAAAAACAGCCTTTGGTGCAAGCAATGTGCAGGGTGGTTTGGGTCTCTCTGTTTTCAACAAGCAACTGTGCCAAGCTGTAGCGAGGATTTTTAAAGAACAAACTACGCTGTGGATGATATCTTGCAGTCTGAGAATAGAAATGTCTTAAAAGGGATAGAAAAAATGATGATGGATGTTATGGACCTCTTATGGAGTATCCAGAACTACAGAACAAATGTTGAAAGAAAGAATCAGTAAATGACAAGCAGAACAAAAAGCAAACATGGTTTTAGCGCATGTAGGTTGTGACATTTATCTGATATCTTTCTTTGAAATAAAAAAATATATATATATTTCTTTGGTAAGGATTTGCTAGACTAGAAAAATCTGTTTAATTTAGGAAGGAAACAAATGAAATTAGAGAAAACACTAACTCACATTACAAAGGGACATACCAGGCTCAAAGGCAGTTACAAAGTTTCTGAAGGGTCAGTCTTAGGTTCTAACTTATTCAAACACTGGTATTAAATTCAGTCTGCTAATTCTGTTGATTATGTAAGTAATTCTGTTGATTATGTAAGTAAGACTGTCAATACAGGAAAAGATCAGAATATTACATTCTGGAAAACAAGTAAAATAAAAAAAAAAAGACCTTATGGACTGGAGCAAGGAAATGGCATGAGATTTCATAGCAATGTGCAAGGTCATGCTTTTTGGGATTAATAACATGAATTTCCTCCTTCACATGGGAAGTCATTAGTTGGAAATGTCAGAGGAAGAGCAAGATCTAGGTGTATTAGTCAATTATAAGATTACTATGAACCATCACTGTGAAGTAGCCATGAAAATGTCAAAAGCAATCCTAGGATTTTTCAGGCAAGGTATTTCACGAAGAAATATGGAAGTATTAATGTCATTGGAGTAGGCACTCCTAATATATCAACTGGAATGCTGCATATAATGTAGGTCCATCATGTTCAAGGAAGATATATTGAACCTCAGGTATATTTGCACTGAATGTTAAACCTGAGCTCGCTGCCAGCAAGCCTACTTACCACTGCTGTGAAGTCCCCAGTCAGGTACTGGTGTCAGCTGGGAGGTGTTACTCACAGCATCCTCCTCCTCCTTTCCTTTTATGGAAACCATAAGACTGTCTTTCCTGAGATGGGCTGGATTGGAGTTCTGCTAACTGCAGGCAGCATTCGGACAATACTGCCTAAGCACAACCTTGAATGGGAACAGAGAAGAGTTACACTGATGATCACAGGAGGAGAGAGATAAAAGATTAACCTAGAAAACCTGCTGCTGAGGTGGAATATGTTAAATCAGTACATTCGTTCATAAAAAAAAAAAAAAAGAATATATTTAGGGCAGAAATTAGAGTACATTTGATGATCACCAGAGGAGTGAGGGAAGCATGTTTTAAATGTGAAACTGGTCTTCCTCACAGAATTAGACCCTACTGTTCTCAAACACTCTTTCCACATATACAGTCCACCCACCCTGCAAACACACACAATCTTAGAGTGTGCAGACACCAGGCTGGCCTCTAAGTTTGAATTTTAAAGTTTGACATTTATAAAGCTTTCACTTGTTCAGTTGACTCAATGAAATATAGTAAAAGCTGCATTTTCCAATTGGAGTTAGCTATAACACACTGTATAACAGCTGGCATTAAAATGTCACCATTGTTTCCTTTATTTAGTGTCTTCTTCCAACCTTAAGACTGCTCAAACATCCACACAAATTAGGTAAACGTGACTGTAAAATATGAAACTTATTTTAGGTTTTATCTTTGCACATTTTATTTCAAGGGACTAACAGCCTCCCCACAGAAGGAATTTACATTGTGTATCTATAGCATTACATTAACTTAAAACATTTCACTTCTTCTGGAAAAATACCCACCAACCAAGATATTTGCCACAGCTGGAGAAGCGGATAATGTCTACGATGTTAAGCTGGAAGGCTAACCTTCACCACAACATAGGCATGGCCCAAATAAACTAACTGGGACTTGTGCCAATGTATTTCAGGAAGGATTTAAGTCAAATGACTTATTATTTACTAACAGCAGCTGTTAAATCTGAATAATTTGAGTACCTTAAATGGAAGTTTCAAGGCTTCAAGTGAGACACTTGTGAACTGCACAGCTTTAGTATACATGCAGCAGTAATTAATCTCTCAAGACTTTGTTCGTCAGTCCATAAAAGGAATTAAAAAACCCTGGATGAACTGGTTTGGAAGCACTTTTTTACTGCCTCCAAAGTCCTGAGCAGGAATTTGGAAGTAACTTTCTTCAGGCTCATTGGCAGTACGAATGGAGGCCAATGCACTAATTGATATTCCCAGGCATTTATGGCTCTACTCGTGAAAGTGCAGAAGAACTATTTTTCAAAATAAGAAAATAGCCATGTTTCGCGTATGCTTCCCTTTGGGAGGGGACTGGGAAGACAAGATAATGCTGAATTGTAGATTAATGGTGTTTTCTATATGGGCTTTAGATTTCTTGAAGAAAATGAGGTCACACACTTTTATTATAGGCCCCAAACAAACTTTTGTTTTTAGGCACTGTCGCTGTTACAGAAAATCACAGAGCAAAGAGCTTTAAGAAGTAGCATTCACAACTGTGATTTGCAACATAAATTCTCATGGTAGATAGAAAAAGTAGCCAGAATAACAGAATTTCAAAGCAGCTAAGGGAAGCATAATAATAAGAAGAAACAAGATCCTCCAAAACAGGAGGGTTCTGTGGACAATCTTACCTTGTAGTCCCATTACACTTGATGTGAACGCTCACAGTTCCATGGGTCAGGCGCATGCATAGGGCATACGCACCCACACAAGCACAGATTGCCTCCCCACTACACATGGAAGCCTGGCTGGGTCAGCTGACACTAACCTTGCTATTAACAGGCCTAAGGAGAAAAGTGATTATGCACATAAGAACTATTTTAATTGCAAAATTGTGCTCTTCACTTGTGCAGATGTATAATTACCCCAAATCCCTTCCATTATTGATTCACATCAAAGCATTCAACAACGATATTTTCCATATTCCATTTCTAGCCATTATTTCATAAAATCTACTCTTGATTTTCTTCAGTAAACCATTCTGTGAACCTTCAAACCTCTTTCACTATTAATACTCCCACATTTTCCATCTGCTAACATTAACTTTACTGCTGATATTAAAGACACAAAGGTAATACGCTTTCTAATAGAAGAGTGAAGTTAGATTATTTAACTTTCTCATTGATTTTTTTTTTTTCTGTTCAAATGCAAGAAGGATTGAGGGCTATAATAAACAATTTACACTGTGTAATTAGGTTTAGAATTTGCTATAGGAATATTAGATAAAAGGGGCTGGGAATGCTTTCAATAGTTTAGCTTGTTGTATTGTAACAGAACAGAAGGTTATGCAGAATCTTCACAAATGTATTCCATGCAGGCTAATGTTTTCTTGTATGTAGTCTCTGCTTCAAGGTGATTAAACAAGGACAGCAGTAAAAAGTTCTCATTTATTTGTGTTTTCTGTATTTTGTTTAGATTTATGTAGCATCTTTGTATCATTAAATAATAGACCCCATCTGAGGTTAAGTGATTTATTTTTATGATTAAGACAACTCTGTTTTAAAATAGCTGGTTGGATTATGGATGAAAAAAAATGTGCCTGAAGCAACAGCATTTTAATTCTGTTAGTTAAGCATACTGAATATAAAACCTATTTCCGTAGACCCACATTCTGTTCCATTGTCATTAAGATACCAGATGAATGAAGATTGAGAACAATAGCTCCATTTTTTAATGATGCAATCAAAACAAGATTTTTTAATATAGCAAAGGCTTGGAAGATAAGGCATTAAGAGAATGACATCAAAACACAGAGTACCTGCATCAAAGACTAAGATTTTACCAAGGTAAAATAAGGATAAAAAATAGAACAAAACCAAACTTCCAAACAACTAATTAAAAAATAGCTTCTGTTTCACAGCTTATTTTAGTTACAGTTTGATTACCTTTGTCAAAATTACTGTTGAAATATCAGATGTACAAAACAAGGAGGGTTTCTTTTTGAAGTGTACCCTTAACAGTTAATTTCACTTGAGCTCCGATAAGCTTCAGCCAGCCACTTTGGAAGATTTCTATTAAATGTCATGCGTAATTACATAAAACTTGTAAAAATTTGTAATCATCATACTTTTGGATGCTTTCAAGATTCTGGAGAACCTCTCAAGCATTACTAGTCTGCTACTCAGCTTTCCTGTTAAGCAGCCAGCTGCCTTGAAATTCAATTTAAAAAATGTTTTTCATTCATTTTCCAAGTAATCAATTTAAACTTGAATAAAAATATTGAATTGACTATGAAGAAATGTGGCTGCTACATTCCATAATAAAATATGATAATTTGGCATGGCCTGTAATTAACATTGGTTTTCTTAAACAGCATATTGCAGAATTTTCACTTGAGAACAGTTTGTTTGGTTTTACTTTCCTTCTGTAGGATTAAGAGACCCACTATATCTGATTTTTTTAAGAAAAAAGTGTTATTTTCAGAAAAATGACCAATGCTGGGAGCAATGTTTTCGTAGTGGTATCTCTGAAAGGCTATTTTGCAAAGCAGTTATCCCAAATTTGTCATGTGTTGAAAGCGATCTACTACTAGTACCTCTGGTCTCAGCTGGCGTGCAGTTAAAAAGCTATGTGTATGAATTCCATTTACATGGATGAATAAACAGTGATCAAGTTGCCTTTTAGTAGAAGTGTAAGGCTCAGTGTCAGATGAAGGCTGTACAAAAGTTTAAATATTGCTCTAGAAGGCAGAAAATAGTATTTTGTCTCAAAACAGCTCATCGGGTTCCAAGAAAGGTAATATGCTGTTTGGAGAATGGGTATTATAATGTCCTAATGAAGTTAAGATTAAAAAAGAAATCCTAACAGGTAGGTGAAGAGGATGTTTTAACCTGAGTGAAAACTCAGTTTGTATATAAGTGAGTATATTGAATATAAGTGAGTATAAGTATGTCTAAATCACTGACCTCTTCAATGACAGAACATCCAAATATGCAGGGCTTACATAAATCGCTTGCTCTGTAGATATACTAAAAATCAGAGAAAATGTCTTTTGGATAGTACACAGGGTGAACAACTTCCTGATTTTTGATAGAGGGAGCAATAGACAAGTGTACTTTTCTTTATTTCTGTCTGTCTGTATACTATTGTCCATATCTAAATATGTTTATTTTATAAGTAAACTGTGTTTTTGCATTTACTTTTTACATTGTGCTACATTTACCATGGCCTTCAAGGTGGCAAAAAATTGTTCTGAGAGAACATACTTCCACTATGCAACGCAGCTGGGAGCATCTCATCGTCACCCTTTCTCTTTCTCCATTTTTATCTCTTGGTGGTCTGGTATATACTTCATCTGTGCCCTGCCTTTATCATGAGTTAGAAAGCACAAGAATATATACCAAGAATATATACTAACTACTACATATGTAGGTAGATTTTCACACCAGCTTGCATGCTATGAAAAAAGATTTAAAAAGTCGGATTTGGAAAGGAAAAGAGTTTAACAGCTGATGCCTCCAATTTTCCGGTAGTATTAGTGAAAAACAGTGTCAAACTAAGCTTTCTTTTACATGAAGAAGACTTTTAAGTCACATATGTCACAGTTTAGCTCTATTCACAGAAAACTCTTGGATTTCATGAATTGGCTAAACAAGAAATTTTAGTTGTCAGAATTTTTTTTTTTTTTTTTTTTTTNTTTTTTTTTTTTTGATTGAAACAGTCTCTATAGCCATATAATGAAGATCCTGAGGGTCAAGAGTTTGAGAGATTACTGGGGAAAAGGGTTTCTGGCCTTACAGCACGGGGCCCTATTCTAGCTGCAAACCAGATACTCAATGCCTAAAGCCACCACGTGATCGGAGCTGCACTGCAGCCTGCTGAGAGCCCATGGAGAAGGCACGTAACCACAGCCGAGGCTGAGCTCGGTAACATCTCAGCCTTTGAGTAATGTGCTTGGGCTCTTTGCTGCTGCCACCTCAAATCATCCTGAGGTATGTGTCAGAATCTTTTCCTATGTTTTCAGATATCTCAGGCTACATATGCAATACTGTTTAATCCATCCCACCATGTTTGACTGCCTCAGTCATTGCCATGCCAAGCTGCTGTGCAGTTATGCATACAGCAGGAGTGCGCCTTGTGGGCAAAGCGCTTTGGGCTGAATTCCATGGAGTCATCAACTTCCAGATCCTTAAAATGCCAGTTCAGAATCAGTTTGGCCTTCTGTTTCACCAGAACGCCTTCCCTCACTTCAGGAATACAATCAAGTACAGCAACTGATCTATTGTTTGATTTTAATACATTATCTGGTATAGAACACAGAACGGTGCAAAACAAACCCACAGTAGAAATGTAGGATTAGGATGGTCTGAGCCAGGTTAGATAACCTCGTAGATCATACAATCCTAGAATGGTTTGGGTTGGAAGGGACCTTAAAGAGCTCCCAGTTCCAACTCCCCTGCCATGGGCAGGGACACCTCCCTCTAGACCAGGTTGCTCAAAGCCCCATCCAACCTGGCCTTGAACACTTCCAGGGATGGGGCATCCACAGCTTCTCTGGGCAACCTGTTCCAGTGCCTCACCACCCTCTGAGTGAAGAATTTCTTCCTTGTATCTAATCTAAATCTGCCCTCTTTTAGTTTAAAGCCATTACCCCTTGCCCTAGCACTGCACTCCCTGACAAAGAGTCTCTCCAGCTTTCTGGTAGGCCCCCTTTAGGTACTGGAAGGCCGCTGTAAGGTGCTATATAGATGCTACTATGCTTTTGCTGTCCCAAGGACTAGTCATCCTGATTCACTGCTCTTCTTTTTCTCTCAGACATTGGATGCGGCTGTTCCATGGATTCATCTTAAAATTATGGTAGCCTGTTTCCTGATTCTGATTATGGAAAGTGCCACGACATGCGAGCAGCTGTTACACGAGGAAATACCAGCATTCCAGCTAGCAATGCGGTTTTCAGGAGAAAGGTTAATTTTAGAAAATGTTTTATTCTGGCTAGCAGAAAAGACTTTTGCCTAAAAGAATCTTAAACACTCTGCTAGCTCTAGCAGAGAAAGCAGGATGTCAGAACACCTCCCTACATACTTTTCTTTTGTGCCGTAGGATATTCCATGCAGCCTACTTTAGATGATGCACTTCTCATACTTTACCAGTTTATTGAGAGGGGTATAATATATCAGCAAGCCAATGCAGTGTCTTCCAAAGCCTTATGTTGTGCACAGTATGTCACTTTCTTGTATGATGTTATTCTACATAACTATGAACATACTCCCTGATGTCAGCTACAAAGTACAGGGGACTACACATCTCTTTGAACATCTGCTGACAAGTAAAATATTAAATGGAAGCACAAAGCACTTACTATTGAGGGTTAGAGCTAGTCAAACAAATCAAAAGCAAATTAAGTATTTCGTAATTATCCCTCCTTTCAATATTCTAATGTGGGGTGTGTTTTTTTGTTTTTGTTTTTGTTTTTAAACAAAATCTTCTTCTTCCTGAAGTGGTCTCCCAAGTCACTTAAGTATTGTTAAAATAGAGATGTCAAAAATTTCTGACAGTTTCATTTCCGATAAATTTTTCACCCTCTCCCTGGACCCTAGACTTTCCATCTAATTATGAAAAAGACAAGGCTGCTGTGCTTCGTATTATGTTAGAGGCAGCTCATCAGTAGTGCAAGAGGAATAAAGCTTTCTACCAATCATGCCTTAAACTGATTCCTGGACCATTCAGATGAATCCAGAAAAAAAAGGCTAGGTCTTACATTCTCCTTTCAACATAATCATATAGTCCTTTGCCATGATTTGACTTTGGACATTTTGCTTGTAAAAAAGAATCATTCATACCTGGTGCACTATTTCAATACTATTTCAAATGTAGAGGGATC
The DNA here is from genome assembly GCA_013399475.1 of Chauna torquata. Classification (NCBI taxonomy): domain Eukaryota; kingdom Metazoa; phylum Chordata; class Aves; order Anseriformes; family Anhimidae; genus Chauna; species Chauna torquata. Next base: position 155,682 of record VXAL01006968.1, read on the forward strand.
AGAAAGGAAATAGTGGGGAAAAGCAACAGACAAAAGGATGAAGACTGACTCTTCAGTTGAGAAACCCAGGACTGAAGATACTTAGATAACAAGCTACAAACTATAAACAGATAAATTCTTCTTCTCCATTGACAAGACAGCTTTGCTGAAAGATTGTTTTTTTTTTTTTTTTTAATCAAGATGTGCTAACTTTAAAGAAAAAACACCAATGAGAAAAATCAAACATCTCTCATTTTATGTAGGTTTACAGCATTTCATTTTCTTCAGATTGAAATGTTTAATTTTATTCATATCAGTTTGATATTTTTCATTTGACTGTTGTTTAAATTTAATATCATATTTTAGTGAATTGGAAAAGTCCTGAATAAATGAAAGGATTTTATTGGAACAAAGTTCTTTGACACCAGTACAAAATATCAACATCAGTATAGTTTCACTATTAATGATTTCAAATGATACATGTAGACTTCCCTCTGATTGATCCATCTTAGAAGACTGAATCCTACTATTTACAGATTTGGCAAGCAAAAGTAGTAATTACCTTGAATCTTGGTTAGCGACATCAGCTTCAACACAGAAATGGAACCCAAACTTCCAAAAAATGTTGCATCTGATACTCTTTAATTTATCTGTGAACTGACCCAGATTTCTGGTGTATGTGTGGGTATAATTCAGCTTTATATGAACTGGCACAGGACTTAAATTTCCTTACAAAATGTGAGACCTATCAATGTTACACAATTGTAGAGATTTTAACTACAAATGTACATTACTTCATTTCCAAAATTTCAATTAAAAAAAAAAAGGGATTTGAAATATTCAGTATTATAGATTTCTAGAGTTAATTCTCACAGAATTCTTTTTCTTTACCATCTGCTTCACCATGATTGTTATTACAGAAGACATTGTAAGTAAAAAAAAAATGTTTAATACTTCTAAGCATCTGAACATGTAAGAAATAGTAATAATAATAATAATAATAATAAACAGTATTACAGCTGAAGGTTTTCTTACAATTTTAGGATTGCTAGGTTTAGACAGTCATGGGGACAGTATTCAAGTATGAGTATATTTAAGTGCGACCAGTGACCTGTAACGTCCATGAACCCTTCACTGTAGCCATGTTTCTTAAACCTTTTGTGCCTTTTAATCTGCCTGAGCTCTTCTGCAAAGATTTCTCCTGACAGACTGGTAACAAAAGAAACAATGGCCTTTCCCTAAATAAAAAGAAAAAAAAAAAAGATGCAGCTTTGGGCAGTCTGCCTTTACAAGCGACAACAACATTTCTTTCAAAGGCACCTGCTGTTACACATCAAGCCTAGTCTGCAAAGGACAGCAACAATGACAGCATCCTTTTTTCCGCTGTGTGAAACCAGAGTCATGAATTGTATACAGATGGCTTTAATTTATGGCATGAAAACAAGCCTGGGTTTCCTTAACCTTCAAAATCATGAATCATAAACATTACCAAAGAGGGTAAGGGGAAACAAACCATTTCAATAGAAATTAACTCACAAAACATTTGTTTCAGAAACATTCACTGCTTTTCCAATATATATAACTGTACTCGGAGCTGCAGGTTGGACTCCCGCATACAGAAAGCACAGATTAGCAGCCATTAGCATCTTTGCTTCTTCAGTGTTTATCCAGGACAATTGACTTTGCTTTTACATAGGGATGAACCCTATGAGAACAGTGCCATCACAACGGCTGCATTTTAACAGTTCTGATTCCCATGACAGCATGTCTGGAAAGACGCTCTTGGTGGGAACATAAGAGTTCATCACCACTGTGCTGGCAGAGTTAGGATTATTCCTGGAACTGTCAGTGAAACTTTCAAGATTTTCTTTCTTTAAAAACCCTGCCATAACAGGGTCCCCCACCTCTTCTCTTCTTTTCTTTTTTCTTCTCTTTTCTCCTCTCCTCTCCTCTCGTCTCCTCTCCTCTCCTCTCGTCTCCTCTCCTCTCCTCTCGTCTCCTCTCCTCTCCTCTCGTCTCCTCTCCTCTCCTCTCGTCTCCTCTCCTCTCCTCTCGTCTCCTCTCCTCTCCTCTCGTCTCCTCTCCTCTCCTCTCGTCTCCTCTCCTCTCCTCTCGTCTCCTCTCCTCTCCTCTCGTCTCCTCTCCTCTCCTCTCGTCTCCTCTCCTCTCCTCTCGTCTCCTCTCCTCTCCTCTCGTCTCCTCTCCTCTCCTCTCGTCTCCTCTCCTCTCCTCTCGTCTCCTCTCCTCTCCTCTCGTCTCCTCTCCTCTCCTCTCGTCTCCTCTCCTCTCCTCTCGTCTCCTCTCCTCTCCTCTCGTCTCCTCTCCTCTCCTCTCGTCTCCTCTCCTCTCCTCTCGTCTCCTCTCCTCTCCTCTCCTTTCCTTTCCTTTCCCTTCCCTTCCTTTCCTCTTCTTTTAACAAAAGCATTTTTTTTTTTGCACCACAATTGTTTAAATAAATCTATTTTCAAAAGATGAACTAGTGATTTTCAATTTTGATTGGGATTAACATTCCCATCATCTTTATACTATGTTAGAAATGATCAGAAGCCTGGACCCCAAGCTGGTGTATGAGTATCCTGGTAACCAGGGGTTACTTATAGGGTTACTGAGGGTGCACAGGCTTAATAGAAACTAACAAGAAATGTGGGGTGCCTGAGACCAGAAGAGTATTCCAAAACAAAAGCCTAACACTTCAAGGTCTCATTTTTCTATTTTCCTACTGTCAGCCTTTATTGCGTGTATCTTGAGAATAAGTTGATGGACACTGAGGAGCTGCAGTTGTTTAGAGGATGATGGTTTTGATGCCTGAAACAGCAGCAAGATCCAGATGTTTGGAGACTGTCATTTGGATGCTTGATTTTGTAGATACTTTTTTTTAATGCCTTTGTTGATTATGAGCTATATGTATTAGTATGTTTTTCAATGGACACCTATTCTAATTTCTGATGTGAGATATTCCATAGGTTCTCTTTTCAATTTGAAAAAACTTGGTCCAAATTTTTTTACACTCATTCATACTCACGTTGCTTACAAAGAAAGCATATGCAGCAGGCTCTTAAGAGTTCAGAGATTTTTTGTCCCTTGTCTTTTTGAGAGACAGGGAAGCTGTATCCTGAAGATACAGTCTGCACTGTCTTTCAGTGCAGACCTCATAACATTAGAAGACGCTTTCCTTCCCGTGGAGCAACTTCAATGAAAGAGAAAAAGTAAAACATCAGTCAGCATGGATATCCATGCAAAATGTTAGGTGCCTCTGTTCTTACTGGTTTGATTACTTCATCAAGGACTTTCTTCAAGGGTCACAATGCTTTTCTACAGTTTGGATGGCAGAGGAGCAGAGAAGAGAAGGGGGAACAAAGAACCCACCAGTGGATTTATCCTTATAGCGGTGCTGAGCACGACAGCTGAGGTAACCATTACCTAGACCATAAGGATTTGCAGTAGTCCATCAAATCCAATATAGCACTTTTGGTAATACGTAACCCTGTAAATCATAACCTCCTCATAATGCTTTTACATGGGGTATTCCATAATTTCCTCTTGATCCCAGCTGTCAGGGAAGTTTCAAGAAAAATAAAAAAAAAGATTGCCTTTATTTTCTCAATTTAGCTATATTTTCTGTTTGCCCACACTCTTATAGTATGCAAAGAGAACTTTTCTGCTCACTCATTATTTGTATTTTGAAATATATTAATCTCTCTTGAGGTTTTTAGAAGATTCTAGTCTTTCATTACATCTAACTAAAGTCCTTTATACCTCAAAGTATTTTGTTTGGCCTTTTTGATCTGTCCAGTTCCTACTGAGCAATAGGAGTGAAAGAGATAGTAAAATAAGGCATACATATGAACTACATGCATGCATACAAATATCCATTCTAAAACATTCAACACACTCTTTCAAAAGCAATAAAGTTCTTGAAAATCCCTCTGTGTCATCGGAAGGAGTGGGGAAAAAAGAACTGCCTACACAGTTCTCTACATTATTAGTAAATATTAGCACTATTCCCAAAATTCAGTGGTTTTTTTACATGTGTTTTCTTTCACTTTCTTGTTAGTGTGTCTGTATTTTCTAGAGAAAAGCACACTGAAAAATACAGGCTTTTGTTTTACAGCTACAAACTTTAAAGAAAGCTAGTTCGCAGTCTGATAGTCCAGCATGACTATAAATAAAAACAGGACACATGATGAACTACAGGGTCGTTTTCTTTGTCTTTCTAAGGGTTCTAGAGTTAATGCTGAAGTATGTAAACCTTAGACTGGAAGAGCAAGCATATCAATAACAAAGTTTCAGTGATTTGATAACTTTGAAAGAACTCTGGAATTTAGAGGGATTGTTTCTGTTCTCTGATGAAAAAAAAAAACAATTGCAAGAGAGCTACTATTCAGAGAAGTTCAAATTATATGATTTAACCAGATGTAGATATAAATATACTGGTTCACAATAACACATCAGCAATATTGAGGTACAGCGGTCAGTTTGAAACTCAGATTGTGTACCTGCTTGTAAAATATGGCAAAAAAAGAGCTATTGCTTACCTTGTGTGTAGTCTTCATAGCTTTGAGCATTGCATGAAGCAGCTTTTGCTCAGATATGTCTTTATTTTCAAACGACAAAAGTATAAATTTTGCCTACATTTCATTGTCCTGTGAAAAAAGATGTGATAATTTTATTCCTTTTATTTATGAATTAATAATTTGATAGAAAGATTAAAAGGACATTCTTGCACTGGATCTTTTTTTCTCAAATTGACAGAAATAATTTCTAGTAACAAAAGGGAAAATGATGTATAAACCATACTCAATGTTTAGAATGCTCTGGTATTGTGAAAGGCTGAAATATAAATCTTCACAGTACTCATGGGACTAGTTTCAGTAATGGATCATTTTGTGATATCAAAGAACAATTAACTTATTCATTAAAAATTTAGAAACATGTCTAATTTTATTCGTGAACAGATCTAACACATTAATTAAATTTCTCACTTGAGAAAAAAAAACTATTCAAGTACGAGCTTAAGTGTTTTCTTACATGCTTACATCTCTCTGAAGTCATTGAAATGTAAGCAGGTGCTTTCATAACAAATATTATCTTGACTAGTGAAAATTCTTTTTAAAAAGAATGGCATGCAAATAGCTGCCATATTCAGGGTTAGGTTTCTCTAAAAATATGAAAAGTTAAAAAGTAAGGTCTGTGCAGTTTATTGGGACTTAAAGTCGTGACTACATTACCATTACATTACCAGAACATTTATTTGTTTAGTGTCTTCAGATTGGAGTTTGAACTTCATTACTCAAGTTCATCTGAGCAAGTCAGAAAACATTACTTTTTCCTTGCTAACATAGCCTCACAGTTCAGCATTAGCACAAGGTTGTATTTGCCACCAGAGACAGTAAATAGTGGAGAAATAAGTTTTTACATGCTGGAGATTTGTTGGAGATTCCATGTAGTCCCTAATTCTTTTGCAGCCACTTCAACTTCAGTCAGATCCTCTCTGTGAATGCTCCGTTAGAATCATAAATTCATAGAATCATAGAGGTTGGAAAAGACCTTCAAGATCATCAAGTCCAACCATCAGCCTGACCTACCAAGATCCATCACAAAAACATATCTCTTAGTGCGGCGTCCACTCTTAAATGCCTCTAGGGATGGAAACTCCACCGCTTCCCTGGGCAGCCCCTTCTGTGAAGAAATTCTTCCTAATAGCCAATCTAAACCTCCCCTGGCACAACTTGAGACCATTTCCTCTCGTCCTATCACTTGTCACCTGAGAAAAGACACCAACACCCACCTACCTCACTGCAACCTACCACACTGCCCAACTTTTGTATAAGTATTTTCTTCCCAGGGTTACAGCCAAATGGAATTTGTAACCCTGATACTTAGTTGAGACTGACTCCATTGTTTAGCTTGTTATAGTTTGAATTCCAAATCTTATGCTAGTGTAACATTTGTATTTGAATTTATTTATTTTCTTACACAACAGGAAAATTTACCTAAGAATTCTATGACAGTAAAGAAAAGCTGTTGTTCTAGTAATATATATTTCTGGAGACATGGTGTCTCCAGATACCAGATACCTGTACAGATAGATATTTGTACCATGTTCTATCTCTGTTACATTGCCTTAGCTGTGCCACCACAGCTGCTCCGGATCTACACAATAAACATGAATACTGAAGTGACTTTCATTAAAAATAACTTTTTTTGTTCATTGATCCAGTCCATTGCATATCCTGTAAAGGGTAAGATTCACACAACAGATCAGGGAGGAACTCTTTAACTTACCTCGCTACCAGCAGAAATATCTGTAAGGACCACAGTCTGAAGGACGCATGTACTATTCAGTGTCTCAGAATTTTACTTGAATGTACTTCACAGTATGTATAAAGAGATATATTGTGTAGGATAAAATAGACAAAAGGTGCATTTCCCTGTAAGTTGTGGGCCCCATTCTGTCTTGACCTCTGGTTGTGGATTTCAGTTAGGTTAGGGGGGATATAAGCTACAGCAGAATTCACTATCAGGTCGTAGAGTAAAGCCCTGCAGGTTCTGACTTGCTTCCACTTTGTGTGATAGCTCTGCATCCCTTCACTTTTGTTTTTGCCTATGGAGTATAAACATTTGGTTATGTGTACCAAGCCTGAGGATGACACTGATCGCAGTGTAGCATGACTTTTATCAAAACAAAGAATCCTGCCAAGAAGCATAGATTTGAAATAAAATAAAATAAAATGTAAAAAGGAATGGAGAACAAAAAGCAAAATAACTGAAATATGTTTGGGAAGGACTTTAGAACATTATAAACTGATAACATTGCTGTTATGCTCTGGTAATCTATTTTGACCCAAACAGCATTCACAATCAGGGTACTTAAACTGACTCGACACTTCTTGTTTACTAAGTGGATTCCATGTATAAAAGTGTTTAGCTAAGCATAGAGGAGGAAGTAGAAGTGGAAATATGATTAATGACAAAAGTGGAAATATGATTAATGACAAAAATCATAAAGTCTACCATCTCTTCCAGCATTTAATATTGACAATATGACTTTCAACTCAAATTTGTAATACTTAAGAATGATCCAACAGTTCTTTGCATTTACTTGATGAGAACTGGAAAAAAATTTAAAAAATAGGATAGTTGAATTCTGCCCTTTACTTTAAAATACATTCCTGTTTGATAGGGAGCATACTTGCAGCACTTTAGAGTGTTTGGCAAAACTTCCTAATAGGCAAGACTCTCAGACTGCGTCGGAGCTGGCAGAAGTACGTCATTTATAAAAACCCATGCAGCAATGTCAGTGGTGTGACAGGATATCTTACTAGTAGCTTATGAACTGTGCTATATGTTATCTCTGTCATTGCAAGTTTTTCATTTGGACAACAAACTGCTAAGATGGAAATTACGTCTTGTGAATTTTGTTCTTCACTTCCTCAGTAATTGTTTTTGGAGTACGGACCACAGGAACACTTGATCTGGTACATCCTCTATCACAAAACCACTCCTTCTTTCTTCCCTGCAAAGGCTGTGTGGTGGTCAGAAGATGTAAGAGGTCATTGCTGAGATGTCTTACTTGGCCATAATGAAACTCTTATGTACAAAGTGTGGAGAGAAGTATTTCTGGTCTTTTTCTCTAACTATGTATTTGCTGAACCAACTCAGAACAAGATCAACTTTTTTTTTTTTCCTTTTCATATAGAAGCTTACATAGCTCTACTTTCAATTTTTTAAAACTGCTGTCATTTATTCATACCTTGGACATGATGTTTAGTGTTTTGGAAACAACAGTGTTCAAGAATGTCACCAGTCCATGGGTGTAAAATCTCTATGGATTTTTTCACATCTTTTATTCTGGCTATGTGTATACCAGCTTGAGAAGTCACTGATATACTGCCCCTTGTTTGTTACAGTCCTGGTGCTAGATGCCATCTCCTCAGAACTTGTGAGAATGTTTGTGAACCACTTTCAGTACAAATGAGTTGATTTAGCTTAAAATGCTTAAACTGTATGTCTTTTCATTTGAAGCAAGTTAACAAGTGATCACAAGAGCACCTCAACCGAAAGACCTGAATAGACTGTCACAAGCAGCAGGATGAGGTTCAGACTAGTTAGATGCAGGGATCTCCCCAGCAGGCACAGGAAGACAATTCTCAGTCAAGACCAAATCCTTTCCTCATTTTGACTAGTTCTCCTTCACTCAAAAACAAACAAACAAACAAACAAACCAAAAAATAGCGAGGAAAGAGGAGAATCAGGGGAATGCAGAGAAATCTGAGGTTATTCACGAGTGGTTCTATTCATACACAAATATATATGTGCAAGCCAATAACATGTTAAAGGACAAAGTTAAAGATAATTCCAAATTCTTCCTTGCAATATTGGAAATGGGAAATTAAAGATCCTTAAGAAGCCTATTTAATTATAATGATCAGTTATTTATTTAAGGCCCACGGAGTACAACAGTTCTTTTTAGCTTAGCCAGGTACAAGGCATTGCTTTTATGAAAGAAAAAAGGCTTGAAAACACAAAAAGTACTACAGTGAAATGCAAGGAGACATGACCAGATAAATATACCTCCCTGGAAGAACTCTATTGATTTTTATAGTGTTTGTTCTGCAGGGATTTTTTATTCAGTCCTGGCAATCATTCAAAATCTGCATTTAAGCAGAATTTTTTAAAGTGATGATCCTGATCCATTTTCTCAATGTCAGGAAATAAAAGTGTGTTCTTAATGAAAAAGGCACTCTAAATATAAAATATTTAAAAGCTCCATGCTAGAATACTTACTGGTTAAAAAAATGCAATGGGGGTGCAGAGGACACTTACATTTGTTTTTGTGTACCAATGCCAACAAGCAATTCAGCCAAGAGAGTTAAAATCAACACTCCACCACCATCCATCAGACCCACATCTTTTATTGAGGGTGACGTTTGAAAATTATTGATGATTCAAGGTGCAAAGACTGTTTTAAGCTTCCAGTTTCCAGCTTATATGATGAGAATGTCACCACAAAGATGTCTGTTCATCGATTTCCCCCTACTCCCTCTTGCTTCCCCCCCTTCCCTATTTAGCCGTTAGTGGGTTAGCTGTGTTAGCTGTATGTCAGGTACTAAACAAGCAATGATGCCAGGTGGTTAGAACTGTAGAACCTTATTGTTAAAAATAATCTTTCTTTTCCTCACCTAATGTTTAAATGCTACAAAGACTTTTCTAAATTCTTCGGTGTCAAGTTTTATGCTAAAAAAAAAAAAAGAGAGAGAACAAAAACTCTTCATGCTTCTCACCCCTCCTTTCTTTCTGCACATACTCTGAAAATGTTTGATAGGCAAGCTACAATAGGGAGATTTTGATCTTTTTCATTTGTTTGCCAATTTAGCTTTTATAGCAGGAGTTCTGAAGCTCAAAATCACATCAGAACTGTCCAAATATTTCAAACAGGTCCAGTTACGGCACCAGACCACACTATAGGAATTGTAACCCCTTGAATTAATGTTAAATACACCAAGAACACTTGCATAGTGGTAGAGAAACAGGAGAAGGAATCAGAGCAACCACAGTACAGTTGTCATCATAGGACAGACCAAGATAGCTGCAGGGAGTGAGGTGAAACAGAGAGGAAACCCTCACAGTCACATTGATAGCCTCCCACACATAAACACCCTTCCTCTTTCCTGTCTCCATCAGTGTCCATCCCATTCTACCCATGATGGCAAGGGCTGTGTCTTCCTTCCTTCCTTCCTTCCTGCTTTCTTGCCTTCCTGCCCCCCTCTCTCCCTCTCCCTCCCTCCTTCCCTCTCTCCTTCCCATGCACAAGCAGCACGGGATGCTCAGGGACCTGAACAGGCTGCAGTCAGGAAGAGAAGGGAACAGAGAACAACCATGAAATACACCTTGTTTAAACGTGTCTTGAATCTTGAAGATCAGACTAGTGAAGGGGTTGCAAGTTACATTAGAAAGAGGAAAAAAAAAAAAAAACCTTACCCTTCTAAATTCCACATCAGTCCCTCGATTCTCACCCCTTTTCTCCCAGCACCTGCCAATGCCTATTTCTCCATCCACTTTTCTCAACTCCTCACCCCCTTGCCCTACTAGCCTGAAAGTCGCCTCCCTCTCCCTTACCACTATGTACCATTGCTGTTAAATTGATTTTATACGTACTGTGGAAAACCTTGAGATGCCTCTTTAGGGATCTACCATGGCAAGAGAGGCTTTAAAACCCATGTTAAATGCAGAAGCAGTTTGTTTGCTGCTGTCACCTATCCTCACTGCAAGAGGAATCATATTATCATTTACCTCGTTTCCTGCCCTACCGCTCCCTTAACTGGGAGCTTACATTTTATCTCACTAATCTTTATTCTAGAGTGTTGTACGAACATCTCTATGTATGTGTAAAAGGGAGTATGAATTATGATGTGCTGAAAAAGCAAGAAAACAGTCATAACTAATATTTCATCAAAACGAAAACTACTTCCACACAAACCAGTTCCTACTGTTGAGGAACTGAATGCCCTCTGAGTTTTTTCCTTGTTAGGAATCAGGGTATGTGGAGAGCACCAGCTGTGCTCTTTGAGCTGGATTCTACTGAAACTTGGTGATGGAGAAGTGACACAACACAGAGGAAAGAAGAAAAAAAATTCCCACAAGATAGTAGTGTCATGTTTCCAATTGCTGCATCAAATCTACCTTGCAATGATACTCACCCCCTGAAAAAACTCTCTCAGGAATTTAAATACATCCATCCCACTGAAATAAGCTTCAGCCTGAAATACACTGTGACATTCCATCCAAGTACATTAAAAGCTGATCCAGACTGTAAAAATGTTATTAACAACAACAGCAGCAACTGCAATACAAAAACTAAAGATCATACCTTGCTTAAAGGTAATTATATTTTAAAATAATTTGGGACATATTACCCATTACATTATTACTTCATGTTGTACGAGAAATCTCACTGATGAATGGGCTGTAGCTGTATGCATAAAATTAAGTTCATGTGTAGGGTTTTTTTGCAAGATCAGCATCCTTATCATGTCCAAATACAGGTCTAGTCTCTTTTAACCATACAAATTCAGAAAATAATTTCAGTTACAAATAGCAGGGGGAAGGGTGATATTATGCACAGGCAAGGCCTTGGTCTCTACTGACTTCTTTTTTCCTTGATTAAAGACTCAGAGTTTGCTCATACTTACTTAAAAACAATGCATTAACAGATATTCATCAACAAAATCTAACAGAACTAAAATTCTTATTTCACATTGTCAAAACTCTTGTCAAATTATACACATCTTTCCCCTGGAGACTTTTAGTTGTACAGACATGGTGAAGAAGAGAATTATCCACAGCATATTTTCCAGAACACAATCTTAAGCCTGACAGCAAGCTATGGCCATTTTATTTTCCATAAGTGCCTTTCCAGAGTACAGCACAGCGGGAGATAGGACCAAAGTTGTTCAGTGTCACTTTGGCAGACAGTGCTGGCAGTGCGCTCTTCCTCAGTGGACAGTGATTTTTATGCTGTGTAATCTAACAGCAACAGCAGGCACAGTAACAGCAGGTTTCTCTTCCAGCATGGGGGAATACAAGAGAGTTTTTATTGGGGATGCATGAAGTAGTCCGCTAGGTCATTAAAAAGAAATAGTAAAAGCATATGTAAAAAATTGTAAAAGATATCAAATAATGAACTGTTCCTTAAGCTGGTTGGTGAGGAAGGAAGCACCAGGTAAAAACGTGGACTAGTGGTGTTAGAGTGACTCCTAAGAGAGATGGACATGAGACCATTGTTGTTGCCCATGTACATATAATAAAAAGATGGTTCATTTTTCCAATTAGTTTGAAGATTATAGTCTGCATCAATAATAGCGCTTTCTGAGGCAGAGCTCTGAAAACTTGTGTGCTAGTCAGTAAACAAATCACACCTGAAAAGAATTATCTCCATTTTTTAAATAATTTAGGAATTCCCTCAGTTATTCCCTGAAGAAATGATATGAATAAGAAATAATTCCTACCATGAATGTAATCCTGATAGCATCAAAAATGTGGGGAGTGTAGGACATAGAAGTAGCAGAAACATAGTAAGAAAATTACAAGGTCAAGTGTTATCAAAGGATACCAAACTTGGCTTTAATTTTATTTAGCAACTATTCTTTTCCCTATGAACAGGATCTTTGACGCACTTACTGCATTATTTCACTGGTGCTCTGAACTACACATCCAGGATAGGAGGTTTTACCAGACCTACCCAGCGGTACCTCATTGGGGTTCCTTAATTAGTTAAATCACAGGGATCCACTACCTCAAGGATTAAAGTACCGGGGACTCTTTGTAAAATACAAAGCCAAGAGGCATTGCTTTTATTCTAAGTAATGTTAATAAAGTCCCAAAAGGCTTTTTCAGTCTCCCAGCTGGAAGTTCCTCCTTGAGCTGAAGCACTGGAAACAGCTAAGACTAGATAAGCTCAAAAGCTTAAAGAGAGTTTGGTTACACTCATGAGAGGGGAAAATAGGGAGTTCTGGAGGCACTGGAACAGCCCTGTTTATACTTCTCCTTTGAAGCTTCCTTGGGATACATGAAGGGAATATAGCTGGTGAATTTGCTGTCTGTATTCTTTTGGCTAACAAGAACCATGTAAACAGATGAGAAACTCCAGAACTTTTTTTAGCTAGTACTTACTGCTGCTCAACTTGGATTTGTCTGTCTGTGTGACCACGGTACTCTTCAAAGTATTTAGTACTTCTATAACAATATAGAACAAACAAGAAGAAAATTAAAAGCTCTTCTTTATTTTGGCTCACATGTTATTGAGAAAGAGTCTACACTGGGAAACCTCTAACTTCACAATAGACAGAATTTAGGTCTTACTGACAGGAAAAAAGAATCTGAGAAAAACATGTGTCCTTATAGGAAGACTAAAAGTAAACACATAAAAGTATATGATTTCAGGTGATTAAGAAATCATGCTTCATTTTGGTCTTCGAGTATAATAGTCCAGATTGCTACAGAGTAACTGTCCTCTGAATATGACAAGTCTGCTCTTAACCTTACATTTATTTTTAGATGACCTAATTGGAAAGCACTGGAATGGCACCAGAGGAAAAAGGCTAAGAATGCCATGTTTGCACACCTAACTAAGTACAATTCTTTTTTTTTCCTCTTCAGCTTGTTTAGAGCTTTTGACTTTCTGTGCTAACTAAATCATTGTTGTTGATAGGCCAAAGGGTAAAAATAATTTTGTAGGACATCCTACGATTGTTAATTGGCAGACAAATGAATGCAAACATTCTCTTCCTTCTGGTGGCATTAAACAGAAAGGAAAGCATCCAGGAAGTACACTTTGATACTGGCATTAAAGACTCACCAAGAGTGCTTTTAATAGGAAATGAATCTGTGTGCTTTTTAATCTTTTAGTCTTAAACAAGCATAATTGAAATCTTCTGTCTGGAATACAAACAGACCATGTTTTACCTCAGTAAGCAGACATGATTACTGCTGCTCTGTCGAAGCCCTGTTGCTTAACTGTCTTGGGCTTTCAAATCAAATTATACATCCTCTCCCTCCACTGCACTGAAAGACGATAAAATAAACAAGGCAGTCGCAAAACACACTCTCATTCTTTTCCCCATTGGTCTGGCAGAATCCAAAGGAGGATGAGGTTGAAAAAGAGAGTGGATAAATCCCCCTGGACCCTTTGTATTAGATAAAGCAAGCTAACAGAGAGAGAAGTGATCGCTTTACAGCAGAGATGAACTTCTTGCAGGAAGTTTGATAAATTGACATCATTCCAGGCAATTTGAGGTAATACAATCTTCATGTCTGAACAGTGTAATTACTGGATATGTTTCCAGCATTCAGAAACAGTCTGTATCAATCACCATGAACAGTTTTAGCAACCATTTCTTTCAGGGAAAAAGGAGGGAAAAAAAGAGCAAAAGAGAGAGGGAAAAAGCTAAACAGTAATTTAAGCGTCCTTTAGCATTAAACAAAATAATATAGCTAGCAGAAACATCTGCCACCTCAGTTTGAGGCAGCAAGGAGAAGAAGACCTGATGCAAGTGAGGTGGGCTCAGCAGGGAGACAGCCTCACTGGTGGCAGGTATGTGGCTGTGCTCTAGCATAATCCAGCATCTCTTCCTCCGGGAATTCGCGGCACTTCCGATGCTGCCAGTACGAGCCCAGGCTATTTCTTCCATCAATCTCTGCACCTCCCATGCATGGCACATGGGCATTTTGCCCTGTGAGGTGTGGTGTAACAACAGTCTTCTGTTTTCAAGGAAGGCATGGTGACAGGAGAAGAGCAGAACAACGGGGAAGCGGAAATAAATCCCTTGTGTAATCTGAGTGTAAGGAGGTCATTTCTACCACCTGCTCCAAAGAGAATCGTAGAATATTCTGAGTTGGAAGGGACCCACAAGGATCATCGAGTCCAACTCCTGGCTCCACACAGGTCTTCCCAAAAATTCAGACCATATGACTGAGAGCATAGTCCAAACGCTTCTTAAACTCCAACAGGCTTGGTGCCGTGACTACATCCCTGGGGAGCCTGTTCCAGTGCGCGACCACACTCTCAGTGAAGAACCTTTTCCTGATATCCAACCTGAACAGAGAGGTAAGACAAGTCAGCTGCAACTGTAAAATTGAGAACAGCTTAGTTGTTGGGCTTTTTTGCCCCCACCCATAGAGGAAACGTTTGCCCTACTGACATGCTGGATTAATTCCCAGCTGCATGTTTTCAAATAACTTATCTTTATTCAGTTCCATATGTGGGTCATGAGGTTAATTTTTCAAGCTACATGTAAGGTTGCAATAATTCATTTTTCATTTATAGTGACATTTATCAAAGTGGCAAGAACTGCCACTAAAACATGTACTAATTGACTTTCCGTTATTTATAATGTCAGATAAGAGGCAGGCAACAAAAAACGATCTGCTATTTCACATGGTCGATGCAGAATGTATTTGTAGGAAGAGCAGTCACTGGAATTGGTCTGAATATACAGTGGTTAGACATGAATAGGTTCTAGACCACATTCAAAAACGTTGTCTGGACTGAGCTCCAGCATTTTGAATTTCTCAACAAATGTACAGGTCCAAGTTTCGTGGTTCTTCCCATGGCACATTCACAATGGTTCACTTCGTTCAGGCCTGCTACTTCGCACGTGTGGCTAAGAGGAGCAGTTCAGTGCTAGGTTTAGTTTCAAATTCCAAGGCATACGTGTAAACAGGTACAGATCTGCTGATCAGAATATTATAAAACTGAGATATAATGCCCAAGTCAGGATTTTTTTTCAGAACTATGTCTAGTAACTATGGAAGCTTCAGGCCTTGAACAATAATGTGAATGGCGTTAATGAATTTGGGGTGGATAGCATTAATCTTACATGACAAAATAATATGTAAACATCTGCAAGCAACCAGAATAAATGCAAGGGATGCCCTTTTTACTGTTACTTTTTGTAATGAGCCTTGCTGTTTCTCAAGGAATCAGGTAGGGATCACTTCGGCTTCTGCAGACTCACAGCTAAGGGAAAGCAGGGAGGCTTTCTATTGTATAAAGGATATCCTTCTAGTGCAAACTAACGTAAAGGAACCCTTACTCCGTATAGTGATTGTAAAAGTATTTTTATACATTAAAAAAAAAAATTGGCATAAAAACAAGACATCCTTTATTCCAATCTTAAATTTATTACCTATATGGAATTTTTTTATGCTAGTTGCACAAAGACGGTAATGAAGAAGCCCAAATATGTGGGCAAGCCTGAGAGAAGGTGACAGAGGATGCTACTACAGACAGCAGAATTTTGGCTATATGATGGGAAATGAAGCATTGCTTCATTGAAATATCCAACATGGAATTAATCTCTATATATATATTCAAAGAAGAAAGTAAAAGTAGACAGATAGAAGATACCAGGATGGAAAAGTGTCAATGGCTTCAAATATTTGCTGAGCTGCATGTTAGTCTGGGCTCAGGGCTCATACAGACAAACCGTTTTTCAAAGCTTTGATAAAATATTTTCTGTGGGACTTTGCATAGATGTTTAGAGACATAGCTTCAAAATGCCTTATAGGAGTACCGAGAAAATTCATAAGAACTTCTCTGCAAGAAGCACATATATGCTAGAGGGTGCAACAGAGTTATCTCATGATATATCCACATATAAATTATAATAATATATAGCAGAAGGTGTGGCCGCAAAGAAAACTTCGCATTTATCAACATCATATAGACTGTACCCCTACCCTTATTCTGCTACATACACAGAGTTTCACCTTTATAGAGCTAACCAATAAATCAGTTTTAACACAATCTCTGGGTATAAATGCTTTATATATTCCTAGAAAAACTGAGGCACCCTTTACTGATATTGTCCTTGATAAGAAAGCATCTTCCAATAACTCTAGTCTCTTCTAGCTTCTCAGTATTTTATGCTGTTAGAAAGACTATCTTGTGCTTATTTCCTCTTTAAAGTGGGCAGAAAATGAATCGAAATACGCTCTGTTTAGGAGTAGGGACAATGCTTTGGCATAAAATATAATGACAGAGGATGCAATTACATTGAGGTAACTCAGAATTTAGCAAAGCACTTAGCACTAGTGCTCGGTAGACATGATATGCATTGAAGACAGGAGAATCATGATTGAAGTAACCTATTTCACAACCTCTATTATGCATTCACATACAGATATATGTATACATACAGATAATTATGTACTCACATCCATGTGTGCATGAATATATTCCAACTCTCCAATAGTTTTAAATAACATACAGGAATACATAATTCATGAATTAACAATGTATGTGCTACTTCACAATACAAAAATTACAAATAATAAACTTTTTTTTAATTTTATTTTACAATTACAACTCTATGCCTTTTGTCATATACATATATTAACTGGTGAACACACCCGCTGAAATTTTATCAGAATTTTAAAATACAAAAACCTCTGACCCAACAGTATAATGTTTCAACAGAACTCTCAGACTGAGATTTTTAAAGCCACATCAAAGATTAGGATGTCCAAATGCTTTAAGAATCTTTCTCCAGTATCATGTGTGTAAGATGAGATGAGAACTTTCTTTTGGGATGACTCTCTTTTCAATGAAAAAGTTCCAATTGTCCCTGCAAGAACAACTTTACTTTAAAATTATGCCTAGGTACAATATAACAATGCAAACTTTGAGTTATTGGTGAACCAGAAATAAAGTTTTGCTCTTACTGGTTAAGGATTGCCCTTCCAATTTTAAACTGCTTTTGATTTTTGCCTTATTTACATAAATCTGAACACACTTTTGTTGAGACAAACCTCAGTGAAGATTGTTATGGGACAGACTAACTTTCCAAGTGAAGTAGTTCACTTTGAAATCCCCATTTCACTTAACCTAATTTAATTCACCTCAACACTATCTTCACTTCTGAAAATGCTGAAGAAACTTCTGGATAGTCTATAACATAAGTTGCATGTGATTAAACTGAAGTCATTTAAGTGAAAATTCTATTTAGTCTGTAGAAATCCTAGAAATATTTTCTGTTGCATGAACAACTTCATCTCCTGAGTTACATATATATTTCTTAACAAAGAGTTGTATTTCAAGGAAAACAAATCAGAGGAGAAAAACATTTGGAAGTAAGAAAAAAGGATTTAAAAAACAATGTCCACAGCATTATAGTGCATAGCATCATACATATTTGTGCATATTTGTTTATGTTATATATATGTATATTCTTGTATGTTTATTCAAATATGTATGTGCACATACGAATGTATGTGCATGTGTATATGTATATATGTATGTGCATATATACATATTTGTAAATATACATATAATATTTGTATAGATACATGTTTTGTCTATGTATAAGTGTCTGGATATACATGGATGTGCACTTTCCTAATAAAGTTTTACCAAAACAGAAAAAGCTGTGTCAAAAAAGCGACATAAATAGAAACTTCAATTAATGGTAACAAAAAATGATTAGACACATGGAGTTGCATCAGCAGAGTTGAGGACTGAAAAGATTGCAGTTGTCTACCTTTAAAAGCAACACAAATGGAAGCTGACAGAAGAGAGTATACAATAATAAAAGATATAAAAAGCTAAAGAAGGACTTTCCCTTTTCTTGTAATTCTTGTAATGCCAGAACAAGATGCTACTAAATAAAACCGAAGAACCAGCTTTAAAATTAATGAAATACTTTTTTTTTTTTTNNNNTTTTTTTTTTTTTTTTTTTTTAAGCCATGAATAATCAGTAAAGATCCTTACCTTATATATCACTTAGATCAAGTGATTGGCCAAATAAATTAAAAATAAGAAGGATGAGGCCTTTCTACAGTTAGAATAACCACAGTCATGATATACAAACCATTAGGGCAAGAGTCATGTATGAGTTTAGAAGCAGATTTTTGCTATGGGCAAACTCTTCTGTAATAGGTTAATATATTTGATAATTTTTATTTTCAAAAGTGCATTGAAAGCTCTACATTTTTTTCAGAAATAAAAATAAAAAATATTTGGTTATATGGAGCTTATTTTAATGGTAAGGACACTAACATGTTAGTATAATGACTAATAATGAATTGGCTGGTTATCACCATAAAAGTATCTACACAAAGATGATTCAGTGAACACAACACAGCATATAAGATTAAGCAACTAATGTAACCTGTTCGTATTATTGCAAGCTAGGGGACACACGAATTTCCAACTTTTATTCTGACTTTGAAAACAAGCACATGAGAAGAGATCATCTAATTTTCACAAGACACATGAAAAACTGGATATAATTATCTGGCACCTTGAGAATGGAAATAACTTCAACACCATTGTTTCTCAGCTTCAGCGTTTAGCTAGGAGAATAACAACTAAACGTTATCAGGGCAGTGGGGTTATTTTTCCTCCTCATTGCTTGAAAGCCATGTGTATGCTATCACACAGCATGGATCTCTTAGTAGTGCTGTTAGCTTCTGTGATTTGCTTGCAATTTGCACTGTCCTAATAACTGAACCCGCATCCTGTGTGACCAAGGAGTGACACAGTCACATGCACAATCCATCAAGCTACCGACACCCTCAAGATTTATCCAAGCATGGTTTCCTGCTGCACTGTGATCAAAAGATGAACATACTGAAGCCCAATTAAAGCACATGGCAATTAACTGGAAGCCTTTAGAAATAAAACTTCAAAAATAAATCATCTGAAGTTGGAAAGAGCACCGAGTGTAGCAGCTGTTACTATCTACACTATTATTAAACCCTTTAGCACTGAGAGTTTATCAAGATGGCAATGAGATACATAAGATTTATTACTTAGCTTTAATAAACATAGCAAAGATCCAAGGAGCTAAGAACGGGACATTTTCACATCTACCAGCATCCAGAGGAATAGAGAAAAATATCCCATTTCATATAATTCTGTCAATTTATTAAAAATAGTGTATTTTGGTTATTAAAATGTCATTTATTTTTGCTACACTTTTTACAGAAATATTTACAGAAGCCATCTATTTGAAAGGATTCTGTTTCCATAAAGCCGTCAAGAAGATGAAGCACATGCATAGGGTTTTCTAGAACCCTGACATTATGTGTCAGCACGTGCGTGCATGTGTGCGTGCATAAGTGGTTGGAGGTCAGCCTGTCTAAGCAGGAACCCATATAATGATTCACAATTTCCAGAGATGCTGAAGTTACAGCTATTGAAAAGTTAGCCAGAAAGAAAAATGAACCTTTCCCTTTCTGCATCGTCCAGCACTAAAGCCTCATTCTTTTTCCTCATCCTGATCCTTCCTAGACTGTAGGCAATATTCCTTACCCCTACAACAGTAAATAACCTTCACAGACAGTGGCAGACACGCCTATTGCCCTCCCCTATAATTTCTAACTATTTTATTTCAGGT
>VXAL01006969.1:0-23683 GCA_013399475.1 Chauna torquata
CATCCCTCCCTGCATCCCTCCAGGACAAGCCTGCATCCCTCCAGTGCAAGCCTGCATCCCTCCCTGCATCTCTCCCTGCATCCCTCCGTGCATCCCTCCCTGCACCCCTCCCTGCATCCCTCCAGTGCAAGCCTGCATACCTCCCTGCATCCCTCCCATACAAACCTGTGTCCCCTCCCCAGGCACCCTCCCCAATTTGCACCCTCCCAAATCTCGTTCTGAGCCACATGAGCACCAGCAGGGCCCTCTACCCCGTTGTCCCCGTCCCGCTCGTCCGAGCCCGTGACCCTGCAGCCACCACCGAGGCGTCGCGCCAACGATGCTCAGGGCCGCACCGAGGAAGCGTCTCCTCCACCCCCGTGCTCAGGCGCTAAATGGAAGCGGCAGATCGATCCCGAGTGTGCCAAACTGACACGGAGGCTCATTAGGGGTTAGTTTTCATCCTCCTGCTCCCTGGCAGCCTTCACATTATCCCATAAAATTTATTTACTATTTCATGAATACATAAGCAGCAGGCAAACGCCGGCTTTTTATATATTTACACTGTATATATTTCACGGGAGAGTTATGTATGTCTCTGAGGCAGAGTGGAGGGAGCGAGAGGGGAGCAGGAGCAGAAGGAGAAAGCAGCTGTGAGGGAAGGAGGGAAGAGAGACGTGGGAGGACGGGGACGGATCCTGCCTGGGGCGCGGAGCCGCCCCAGCACCGGTGCCCACCCCTTGGTGCCGGGGAGCGCTGGCTCCCGTCCCCTGCTCTCTCCTTTCTCAAACGTGAGCAAACGGCCCGGGCACGCTCAGGATTCAGCGCTCGCTGCAGTTTCAGCGTGCTCAAGGCTCGTGGCTGGGAAGTCGACCACGGTTTTGGGGCAAGAGGGGGGCAACAGGGAAACAGCAGGCAGGAGACTTAACGCATAACGCTTTGGGTTGGCGACGCTATATATTTCCTGAAAATCCAGCTGCGGTGTTTCTATTCACCCCACAAATTACAGTTGTGAGAGGTGCAGATAATCAGCTTTGGGCTGAAGTTGGTAGATTTAACTTCTGAGGAATAAACTGGGAGGAGCCCAGCTGCACCTGATACTCCAAGGGCAGCTGTAAGATGCTGGCACGGATTTATCGGAGGGGGTGCAGGATGCGCCCCGCGATGGCTGCCCTGCGTGGTAGGGCTGCAAACCCCATCCTATTTCCCCCAAAATGCGCACCGCCTCCCTTACATCTTTGGTGAGGACACCAGCAGGATCCCCATCAGCACCCGCCTGCTTGCCACCCCCAAATGTACGGAGCACCCTGTTTTAAGGCTTTCCACGTTCATCGGATTCGGCAGAGGTGCGGTCGCGGGGCTCAAAAGGGGACGGAGGGACAGGAGAAGGGCTGGCACCTTCCCTCAGGAACCAGAGCAGAGGAAAGATCCCCCTTTCCGGAGGGAACACAAGAAAAAAAGCCTGATGGTGTTCATTTTAACCGTTCAGCCACTTGTAGCCTGATGCCATTAGAGAAAATAAACAGACAAGAGCCACTCGAACGCTATGTGCAGCAAGGAGACAGGAATGGAGGCAAAACAAGTGCTGGGAAGGCAGGAGCAGGCATTACGGCGTTAAAAGAAGCGGCTGAGCAGCCGGACCCCCCCAAGGCACCCCTCTGGGTCCCCATCCGTCACCCATGGGTGAGGCAGGGAGCAGGATGGGGGCCTGGCACCATGCCCCCCCCGGCCTGCGGGCTATTTTTTGGCCGACCCCACTGAAGAAATCAGTGCTTGGTCCCACCCCACGCACCACCACCACAAGGTGTGGGGACGCACACAAGCCTGGCAGCGTCCCCAAATGTCACTTCTGCCGGAGCACGCAGCCACCACGGAGCTATCTCCTGGCTTCCCGCGGCGAAATGAAGGGATTTACCCTCTCGAGCTGCGAGACCATCGCACGGATGTGAGTTCTTTGCAGGGTGCCCAGCTCCTCCATCCTCTCCACCCCGTATCACATCGCGCATCCCTGGGAGAAATAGGGAAAATGGAGAGAAACCGCAGGGAGGACGCTGCGATGGGGGATCAGAGCGGGCAGCCTCCAGGCAAGGCTGGGGAAAGCCCCGTCTGGACCGAGAGGCACCGAACGGCCAAAACCGCTGCTGCCAGAGGGTGATGGGAGAGGAAAAACCCCAGCCGGTCCCTGCTGTCCTCGCTCCGGTGAGGTCGGCCACGCGCTCCTGGCAGGTTCAGAGCTATCACTGCCATTTGCCTCCGCCCTGGAGGTTTTTGGTGATGGAGGATGCCTCCATCAACACAGGGGAGAGCAGCAAACGTATGGAGACAAGGGGGGGGAAATAAAAATAAAAGATATGAGGGCTCAGGAGGTGGATTCATCGCATCACTGCTGGCCGTGCAGAAGGGGTTAACCACGGGGCCATGCAGCGCTTTGAAAAATGGGCATCGGAGGGGAAAGGGAGAGGCACCAGAGCAGAAGAGCTTCTCAAACCCATCCCGCAGCATTCCTCCGCTGGCTCCCGGCGCGTCCCGGCCGTCCCCGCTCCATCAGTCATTTCTACACCGCTGCTCGCCAGAGCTGCGGCTGCCAGGAGCAGAACAAAGGGGGAAGACGGCCGTGCCTCCTGCTGGGGAGGTCACCGCAGGGATGGAGCCAGCCCGGGGCAGGAGGCTGCGGTCTTCAGCGCTTTCTGGCCCAAACGGACGAGGGCTGGGGTCAGTCACCTCGAAGTGGGTGCAGTGCTGAGGGAGCTGCACCATCCTAATGTGGTGCTGCCGGTGTGACACCGTCTCGCAGCCACCTGCAGCGGTCGCCACAGGTCCCGTTTTCATCACAGCATCAGAGGTAGCGGCTCCCTTTACTAAAGTCAAGACGTTTACGGTAAAAACTAAGCTGCTGACTTCTCCGGCTCCCTGCATCATTATTTTCCTTTTGGAGAAAGCCCCCTCTGCAGCAAACAGTGTTGCTGGAAGCTGCAAACATCAGCTGAATGACAAATGCAGCTTTGTCTGCACGCACCCATTTTACAGACGAGGAAGGGAAACAAGTGGTGCCAAGGGGCAGAGCGAGGGGACGAGAGCTGCCTCCCCCTTGTACCCCAGCCCCACGTTGCCCTTTCCATGGAGAGACCCACCAAACATAGGCAGGGGATTTAAACAGCAAACCGAAGACCTAAAAGGAAATAAAAAACCACCCCCAGAAGTGCTGAAGCGGCTCTTTAGTATTTGCCAAAAAATCACTTGCCTTTGCAGCAACACCTTTAGCTTCCTATCTCCGTTCTGTACCCATCCTTGTTCCCCGGGACCGCTCCAGCTCAGGAAGATGCTGCTCCCCCGGGGAGGACACGGGGCTGGTGCACGTGGTCGCCAAGGAGATGTCCCCGATGTCCCACGCTGCAAGGACAGGACAAGCCCCAGGGCGCAGACCCCAGGCAGCAACCTGCTGCCAGAGAGCCCAAAAAAAGAAGTTCGGCACTTTTGTCAAGTGATTCCAAGCTTCGTGGAGGGGCCTCGGGTTTCGTGAGGAGGATGGGAAGGGAGGAAAGATGCCCACTGTGTTATTCGGGGTGGGGCAGCACAACCTGCCCAGGCAGCAACAAAACGGGCAGGAAAAATTATTGCAACGAGGAGCTCATGTGGCATGATTAAAATACTGGGATTACCTCAGTCCCGTTCCGCTGCAGGGCAAGCTGCGTGTGGTTAACCCTTACCGCCAAGCAAAGCGGTTTGATTTGGGGGAGGGGGGTGTTTCCAAACAGTGCCAAGGTGAATCTGGAGCCTGAAGTGCCACGCGGTTTCCCAGGGAGGACGGATGGGCACAGAGCACCGCAGGCCCTGAGCATCCCCCGCCCCCCAGTCCCGACCCCAACCCCGGGACTCCCTTGGACCGGAGGGAGGCCTGACCTCCTCCCAGTGCCCCCGCCCCAGATGGAGGCACCCAGACTCTGCGACGTGAGCCTCAGCTCCCTGTTTTGCAGCTGGTCCCTATTAAAACACCCCCCCCCGGGCACGTACCCTGGCCCCACAAGCCTCCCGGGGGCTGGACACCAGCAGAGCCCGTGCTCTGCACGTCTCCACGCTGGCCGTGCCGCAGCACCGGCGCCCTGCGGCAGCCCCGCTACCGCTTCCCAACCCCAATCAATTCAGCACTAATTTAAAAAGCAACACGTCCGCCAATCCCCCTTCCTCCGGCGTGCTCAGACCGGCCCAGCGGAGCCCCAGCAAGCGGGAGGGGGGGGTCCTGCACTTCGCGAGGCAACTCTTCTGCTGGCAGCCTCCACCACCAGCTTCGGAGACCCAGCGTGCAGGAGCTGCGGGACGCCTTCCCCGGGTGCCAAGGGCAAGCCCGTTCCTGTAAGGGGTTTGCGCTTTTAGCGGGTGCCAATTAACGGGATGTCGCCGTCACGGTCCGCAGCTGGGTCCCCGGAGCTGACCACGGCACCTCCTGCCTCCGCGGAGATGTTCCACGGGCACCACCAGCAGAACGAAGCCATCCCTCTCCCCGAGCGGGTGGGTGCACGGTTCCCAGAAGATGGGCTGGAGCGAGGAGATGCAGCCGAGGTGGCACCCACCGCCTCATCACCCACCATGTCCCCTCTGCAGGCACCTGGGCTCCTCCTTGCTGCCACCTCCCCAGGCAGCAGTGTCCCAAAAGAGACCCTGAAACTGAGCGAAGCACTTTTTAAATTAAATACTGCTCCAACCCAGTGAGGGACAGCCCCGCTCGCCCCTTGGGGTGCTCGGGGAAGCAAGCAGACACCTTGCACAGTGTCCAGCTTCCAAACCACATTTTGTTTGCAGAAGCAGAGCAATAAGAAAGGGGAAGGCTCCAGCTGGCCAGGTTTCCCGTGGTCCTGGTCTGGCCCCATCTGGCTGTACGGGCTCTGTAGCGGTACACAAGCACAAGACCAAAGATGGAAAGCCACCGCCAAAAGTCGTAGTTTGCATGCAAGACTCGGTGCTCCCCTCGGTTGAATTCTTCGCACAAAGCGACGGGTGATCGCTGCTCAATTTACAGAGTGGTCACAACCAAGAAACAAAACTTGGAGCTGGAATATTCATGACCAAGCCATACGGTTAAAACAGTCAGGAAAGGTTTGTTGAATACATTCAAATAATTAATACATGTGAGAACATTGCAATTCCCTCATTGCTAGTCCACAAACAGAAAGAAGCTAAATTCATTAGATTAATATTTGTGGAGACTTATTAGTTTAGCTCTAATTTCATGATCAGATGGCATTTTCTGGAAGTTGAAAAGCAAGCTCTAAAGATTCACTGAACCTAAAACGTGGCATTAAAGAGCAAGCCATTTACAAATTTTCCGAGAAGAAAGTCTGCGCGAAGCTGCTGCTTTGCTTTTAGCACGGCTCCCCCAGCAGCTGGGAGATCAGCGGCTTTTCTGCCTTACCCCATCTCAGGCCACGGCCCAGGGTTTTTAACGCTGGAGCAGATAAGCAGCTCCTCCAGCTAGGGATGCTCAGTGGGGGACCAAACACTGCAGACCCCAGCTTGGACGCCTGTTTGACTTGACCCCACTGTCCACCCCGGTCAGTGTTGCTGCTAGCAGCTTCCAAGCCCAAATAATTCCCAGTCCTGCCCTGTCGATGCCTTCCCGACCCTGCTTCCCTCAGCTGAGGGGCGAGACGAGCTGGCAAAGCATCTCAGCCAGGTGTAGTCTACAACACACTCGAACGAGCCGTTGTCCTTCAAGACGTCCCTAGCGAAGGTGACCCAACCATCTCCTGTGGGTAGATAACGAGAACAAGCCAGCGCAGCAGCTTTCTCCAGGGAGTCAGCCTTCCTGAAGCTGGGATGCCTCCCGCATCCTTCCCTGCACACCCTCAGCACCTCAGCAGAAGGTCCAGGTGCTCTGAAGTCACCTTCGGACTGAGCTGGGGGAGCAGGGACCAGCTGACGCGCGGTGTCCTGCGCGGGTGGGAGCCAAAGTGAGCTGCAACCCTTCTGCAGCGGGAGACCGCAGAAAGCAGAGACCTCGCGCCCGAGTTGAGCGTTTCCTGCATTTCATTCCCACCACATGGAGACCTCACTCGATGAACCCAGTAACAGCAGCTTCGGCGTGACAGCAACATAAACCACGGCCGCCGACCCCATCTCAATCTCGGTTGCTCCAAGCGTGAAATCCTCCAAGCCCCTGGAGCCACGCAAAGTATTTCATCACGGGGCCGGCTTTGTGCAGCACAGAGGACTTCACTGCACGCCTCAAGGAGCCGGGACGAGCACGAAATGCCCGCTGCACAGGGGTCCAGAGCCACTCCTGCCCCAGACAGGGCTGGATGCTGGAGAGCCGACCTGGGCTGTGGGGAGCACCTGTGCCTGTCCCTCTCCAGCAGCCCCGAAAGCCACCCGGGTCCGTCTCTGCTGGGAAGGACGCGCCGCTCCGAGTAATGGCGTGCTTCATTCCCTACTCCTTAAGAAAACTTTTTAGGGAGGCAGAATTGATTCTTAGAGTGTTATTATCTTAATTAGAGCGCACATTCGCTACCGCTGCAAAAGCCACGGGCCGGGCTCTGAGCTGCTGCAAGCCCTGCTAGGACCTCGGTGGCTTCGCGCCAGCTGGGAAAAAAATAAAAATACAAAAAAAAAAAAATTAAAAAAAGAAAAAAAAAAAAATCCAGCGTCACTGCTGAGAGGCCAGCTCCGTTCCCAGGGCGCGAAGGCATCCTCTTCCTCCCGTTCCCCCCGCCGCACGCGCACGCGCGCGCACGCCGCGTTTGCCTCGGCCTCGAGCTCCCACCGGGGAGGCGGGAGGGTGAGGCTGGACGGCGGGGCAGGGGGCAGCGGCCCCCCCGGGCACCCCGCGCGCTCCGAGCCGCCTGACCCCCACGGGTCCCCTCGCTGACAAAAGGCCTATCTTCTCTCCGCCTAAATGATTTAAATTCTAATCAAACATCATTTATGGTACATCTCGGAGCCGTCTCCCGGGAACTGCTCCCACGTGAGCCGTTGCCAGGGCAACCGGGGGGTCTCATTTCAGAAATGTCAGATTGCATTATTGTCTTCACACTTCTCTGATAACCCGGTGTCTCTGCCTCTCCTGCCGCCGTCCCCGCGGCTCGCGCCAGCCTCCCCCGCCTCCCCGCCTTGCCCGCCGTCCCCGGAGAAAATCGCCGGCTCCGTTTCATTACTCGCCCTGCCCGCCCCGCCAGCACGAGGTCCCGTTCAGACCCCCCTTCGGTGTCGTTTTATTTTCGCCGGGGAGGAAGAGGGGAGCTCGTTTTCTGTTGACTGCGCTGGGGTGGGAGCGGAGATGCCCCCGTCAGCCCCCTCCCCGCTGCATCCCCACGGCGGTAGCCGGCACCATGGGGATGCGCGGGGATGCTCGCTGTCTTCCCCCGAAAACCACGCGGAGAGCACCGAGGGGGCTGCACCGAGTTCAGGGCACGCTCCAGGGTCCGCACAGGTGAGCCCCTCTCTCCAGCAGCCTTCCAAGGGCTCGTCCCGCCTGAGGGCACCCGCGGCATCGTACCAGAGCCGGGTAACCGTGACCTGCAGACTAACCGGTCAAGGAGGAACCCCCATGCCCCCTCCGCAGTGCCACGGGGAAGCAGGTTAAGGCAGCTAGACGTCGGCAGATCGGCAGACAGCCTTCGTTAAGGTCACGTCCACGTTGAGCCAAGCACCTCTGGCACAGCCAGGCAAAGCAGCCACCAACAGGCAGGGCGAACGGTCACTAAAAAAAAAAAGAGCACGGGCATTTCCCGCAGCATGAGCTAGATCGGAGCCATCACCTACACGCGCAGTCTGCAGCCCTGCGGGCAGAACCACCCCATCTCTCCCCATCTCAGCACCTTCTCCTCAACACGGTGCTCACACCGCTCGCTCTGTCACAGCCAGGACATCTCGCTGCTCCTTGGTGCACCAACGACCCAACTCAACCCAGCTTGAGAGGAGCCTACACGAGCTTCAGGCTCCCCCTGCCACCACGTTTTCTGCAGGCACTGCCAACCCATCGCAGCCGGCTGTGATTTCTTTGGCTTTTCTCCACCCTGTGCCTCTCCCTGAGGTCCACCTCCACCCGCACACAGGTCCTCGTCTCCAGCTCCCAGAGGCCAATAACTGAAATCATGGCTGGCTGATGAACCTCTAATGAGGTTCAGCTCGGAGCTGCCAAAACCCAGCCGAGCTGGGGCCAGCACAGCGTGGTTTTCATGTGCCACCAAGGAGAACGGTCTGAGCTGCTGGGAATTTGATCCCGGCTGGAAACGGTGCTGTTGTTACAGCTCCAGGAGGGGTTTGGTGGGGAGCTGGGTAAAGTTGTGATAAGCTCGGGGCAACACTCGGGGTGTCTTATGACTGCTCTGCCACTGCGTCGGGGCACCGGGGGTTGCCAGGCGGTTGGGATGGGACCGTGCGTGCTGCCCCTGCCTGTCTCAGGCTGAGCTCCTCGGCCCATCCGACAGCAGCACTGAGGTCTTCATTACCTTTACATCCCTACGAGCCCAGGAAATACTCAGAGACAGCACACGAGGGCTTTTTTGGTGTCTCCACTGAGGCGAGCTGGGTGCAAGGCAGGGGCTCATCCTCCTGAGACAGCCCAGGCGGAAACCAGCACCACTGGCTGCATCTGCTGGAGAAACTGGCCTTGCTGGGACCTTTGCCAGAGGGTGCGACTTCTCATACTGATGTAAATTTGTTGCTGGAGAAATTAAGCCCAAGCCACAGAGCCTGGTGTCTCTGATGGTTTGAGCATCTCTTAGACCTTTGTTTCTCCATTTCAACCGTTCCAAACCCTCCTGAAAGTTTCCAGGAAGGAGGAAAGTGGCCTCCATCACATCAGACCCCCTGGGAAAGGCTCAGTGTGGAACAGTTGGCCACGCTATCACCCAGGCTGAAGAGCCGAAGGGCCACGGTCTGCAGCCAAGCACCCATGGGTGCTGGGGCAAGGACCAGCCCAGCAGACGCGGCCACCTCCCACCTGCTCTCCTCCACCAGAAGGTCCCTCCACTCCAACCTCTCCTTCACCCTCCCACCCCATCCCCATGCATCCAAACCTCCTGTCCCCACCAACCAGGGCAGGAGGATTTGGCCAAACAGTGTGAATTCCCCTATTTTCCCCCCCATTTCCTTGCATCCTGCCTTCAGCATGGTGGCTGGGAAGGTGATGTGGGGTGGCCCTGACGAGCCAGGCCGGTGGCAGTGCCGTCCCTGCGGTCCCCACGTGCGCTGTCCTGCATCCATCCATCTGCTGGGCGCCCCGGCTGCCTGATAAACCCCTAATGAACTCCCAACACCGCCTCTTCCCAAAGAATAAACCAGCCCTGGCCCAGGCGGTTAATATTTAACTGAATAAGGGCCATAAATATGGAAAATGGGACTTTTAATTAAATAAGCAGCTTTTAAAAGGGCCCTTGGGCCGAAGCGGCTTTTGTTTAAATATGATTGATTTGACATGTCCTTTCCCTCCCGTTTTTTCTCTCTCCCTCCCTCTCCCTTTCGGTGCACGGATGGGAAGCGGGGCTGCTCGTCCCCGTCACGCTGGCTGCAGCGATCCCGCTGGCCGTCACGGTGGCGGGGGCAGAACGGGAGGAGTCCTGCCGGAGCAGGGCCACCGGGAGCAAGGGCACAAGGGCTGGATTTCGGACAGTGACCGAGATGGGTACGTAGGAACCCAAGACCCCCCCAAGCCGCTGTGCAGCAGCTTCTTTCCGAGCTGTGAATCACCTGGAAGGAGCTACAGTCTGTGTAATCCTGGATGTACTCCGAAGGGCCCCTGTCAGGATAAAACACCTCGATCAGAAGCGATGCCCAGAGCCAGGGCAAGGACAGCCCTCCAGCTCATTCCCGTGCATCTGATTTTTAAGATCTAAACTACAGCAAAACATTTCCCCGGAGGGAGCACATAACGGTCGCTACCTTCTCCCTTGCTTCTTTTGAAGGTATCAATGCTGTAACCCCCCGAGTTTAATATTTTCCACAAATATCCTCCTCTGCAGGAGGCTGAAGCCGTGAGGATCTCACAGAGGGGAGCCCAAGTGTTTGTGCATCGCGGAGCCCCCTCCAAAGAGCTTGGGAGGGGATGGAGGGGAAACTGAGGCAGGGAGCAGGTAATGACTGCTCAGCAAAGCCAGGAGAAGGATTTATCCCCCCAAATCTCAGCATACACGGAGTTCAGTTGCCAATGTGCAGTAACAGTAGGTCTTAACAGCTTTGCTGTTGTTTGACATTTGGGTTGTCCTCGCTGCAGGAAGCAGCACTGATGACTTCTGAGCCACCCAGGTGCTGCGATGCAACCGGCGCAGGGGCTGTGTGCGGTGCCCTGGGTCAGAGCCCTGGCTGGGGAGACCCTGTGGATCCACCACAGCCCCAGTGACCTCCAGGAACATCTCCAGACCATCAGATTTGGCTCTTTAAGAAAGAGGAGCCGGGTGAAGCAAGTCGCCTGGAAGCGGGCGATGCACCAGGATCTGACAGAGCTTCAGCCAAAGCCAGCTGAGCTCCTCTCCTTCCCCTGCCCAGAGGTTTTCAAGGAATCTGTGAAGCACGATGAGAAGCTCACATAAAGCTGCCCCGGCCGCTGCGCTAGACACCAGAGGTGCCAGTCTGGTGGCCGGCCCCAACCTGGGCTACCACCGCAGTGACATTTGCTCTCCACCAGCTCATTCTGCCTATTTTCCATTTGTCATTCTCCCCCATCTATTCCCCATCGACTCTGCATGCCTCGGGCTCCCTTCGTTCAGCGCAACCATGATGAGTTTCAGCCGAGAGAGCACACAGTTAATTATCTCCACAAACAACTCGGGGGACGCAAAGTATTCCCTGGACCTTGACCTGTTGCTTCAACGGGATTTCACGTGTGATGCTGTGAAATGGGGAAAAAGCGAGCGCTACCTTGGAAAAGAGCAGGTTACACTTCACGTCACTTCTGGGTGAAGCCTTGACCAGGGATCACTGAAACGCACGTGCCCAGGGTGCCCAAAGCCGGTATCACACTGCTGCTGGTGGGATCTTCTCCCCCAGAACCAGCAGTTAACCCCCTCCGGCCCCAGATCCCGTGAGACCATCAACGCTTGAGACAAACGCAACTTCTCCCTCGGCCTAAGCATCCCCTGGGCCACTGGTGACACAACTCACCGACGCGCCTGCTTCTGAGGTCTGCTCGCTGCCGGGCGTCACCAGGGACCTTCGAGAGCAGGTTGGAGGGATGTCCACCAGTGGTGGCACAGGCAGTGCTGCCCCCCCGCGGGTCCCGTCCGGGCACCCTGGTGCGGCTCCGGTTCCTCTGTGACACACGAAACGCGGTGCAGGAGGACGTGCTTCTGGTTTCAGCTTGTTCGTAGATAAATGGAACCCTGCGTCTTAACCTCGCGCTTCCCCGTGACATCTGCGCTAGCCTGGCTTCCCTGTCTCGGATGTCATCACCCAGCTAACACCCCTCCTGGAGGACAGCTTCCTTTTGAGCTGCCTTCCAGTGACGTTCCCTTTATAATTATTCATGCACATTGCTAAACATTTTCTATTTTCCCTTTCAAGCACGCGAGGCACTGCCTAGATCAGCCGGTGACGAACGCACACGCACTGCACCCTCCCCGCGGCGCCGGACAGCTCATCGTCTCCGCGCCATCCTGAGGCACCTCCAGCCTCAGGTGCCCTCTATAACACTGCAGAAAGTCCTCGTTTTTCCTCCTTCCGAAATCCAGGCACATCTCAGCCCTGGTGTGTAACATCTGAACACTGACACCACTTCATCCGACTGGATTTGCCACCACTACCAGACACCAGGGAGCACAGCTCCAGGGATGGTGATAGACCAGGACTGGGTACCCCCAGGTTACACTGAAGCTGGCAAAGTGATTTTATGAAACGAGGTCAACGCTGACATATAAAATTGTAATTCCTAAGTAACTCCTAGCGAACATTTCCATCAATCCTAATGCTTGGTCTTCAGCAGCACTAGGGCATCGTCACCCTGATACCAGTGGCAGCTGCTTATGCTGAGGGGTCCCAGGAAATCCCAGCCCAAACTGCAGCCAAAACTCCTGGCCAGACCAGCGGCACTTTGGTGGATTTGGGCTCAAATCAAGAGCACATGAAACAACCCGGACACACAACCCGGTGAGATACACGGCCCGGAGAGGTGCTGTGCCACGAGCAGAGGGCTGCTGGGACCAGGGGTGCTGGGCTCATAGGTTGTTCTTGGGGAAACCGGACAAAAGGCAGAGCTCACCATGGCACTGGAGAGACGGGGAGGTTTTGTAGGGATTTTTTTTTTTTTAAAGGTATGTGGTTCTCAAAAAGAAAAAAAAAAAGGCCCAGTGTTTGCAGCCAACACGTGTAATCTGTTGCAGTCCTTGTCAGACAAAACAGTTTTGCCGTAAGACAGCGATTCCCAGAGGGGAAAGGGGCGAAGTGAAAATACTTTATCAGCTGCGTACATATGTAAAGCGGTACCCTGGTTGAAAAGCAAAGCCTCTTTCCCTTTGAAAGCAAGGCAGGGAGAGACGGGAGGCAATTGCCTAAGAGCAGGGACAGAAATGACACAGGCACAAAGCTGAATGCAGTAAACCCCAGGCCTTGCTCCTAAAATAGGCTTATCTTCCGATCAGACCGAAATAACTACTAGCTGTGGCAAATATGAATTCAAAACCAAATCCAAACAAACCTGAGATTCGGTCCGTTTTGGAAAACTCTTAAAAATATATGCATGGCTTTTAATGTACACAAATTGTGATTTAATTCAAACATTAAGAGCAAATTCTGCAAGAGTCTTTAGGGTCAGCAGGGGGACCTTCTGCCAAATGTCCCTCTCCCCAGCTCTCTGTGCCAACAGATGTGCTATTTTCTGAGAGTCACGCTCCTGCCCAGTACCTGCTGCTGATTTAAGAGGAGATCCTGGGGCACGAGCTGACAGCAAAGGGCTCTTCATCCCGCTCTGATTCAAGGTCTGTTTAAAAGGCTGTGAGTACTAAGACCTGGCCACGACGTGTAAATCAGCCCTCTGGTTCACAGGATGAGCAGACTCAGCTGGCAACAGGTGTGCTTACTGCTGAAAATCCAGCGGTTTCTCCCTCTCCATCCATCAGCAAGTGCCCTGAGAAGATGGAAATAAAATTAATGCCATGCAGCAGTTACCTGTCACCGCTGGCGAGACAGCGACCACATCTCACGTTTGATTTACACGGATGGTGACGGGGCCAGGAGAGGTCTAGGGGGGATGCAGGCACCCAGCCCCATCCTTCGGCAGGATGGAGAGCCTGGGGAGGGCAGGAGCCATGAGTGCTGACGCTGCCGGGCTGCGGAAGGTAAGCAAATGGGATGGGGGAAGGAGCTGAAAAAATAAAGGAGAGAAAGAAGAAAGGGAATGAGAAGGGCGGTGGGGGGGAGACGGAAGAAGCACGCGCGCGTGCCCATCTGGGCGATGCATCACATTGAAATTGTCCCGCATTAAAAATTCACCAGCCAGTGAATTTTCAAGGGATTTGTAGTAATTAGATGACAAAATGCTGGCAAATCTCAGGCTTGCCAAAGATGTTACTCAGGGGTCAAAGACTCGACACTTTTGGCTGGGTAATTTGTAAGTGTCAATCACACTCAGCCATCAGAGAGAAAGCAGAGATCTAACGGCTGAATCCTAACGAAGTCCAACGCTCCTGGCTCAGCCGCCCTGCCTGCTACCGCCCCGCCGCCCCCCCACCTCCGCAAACGCAATCACTGCCTCTTGCGAGGGAGCCGAGGCACAGAAGTGGAAACAGAGGCTTTTTTTTTCAGAAAAACTTCCCACTTTTCATTTTTCAGCTCCCAGTTTCTGGTGGGAGGAGTGCCTGCCCTGGTTTTTGGCTGCCAAGCGAAGCAGCTGCCCTGACCGCAACGTGCCGGCGCACCTGTCCCGTCCATCCTGCTGGGGGGATGCGAGCGGGATTTGCGAAATGGGTGTTTTTTAATCGGTTCTGCTGACATGTGCTTTAAACTGTCCACTGGTCAGCGTCTGCCTTCCTGGTTCCCTGGCTTTCTTAGCCCAACTCCATACGCTGGGCTGGGTTCAGCCAAAAATGAAACGCAAAGGCTCCTGCCTGCAGCCTCCCCATCAGGTGTCGTGGACCCGTCAGCATCACCGTGTTGTCTGTCCCTGGCTTGGCTCTGCCCAAGCCACCCGGGTTCATTCGGACACCAGTGGGGTTGTCCCAAGCCTGGCCATTCCTGTGCTGGGGACGGGGACCTGCTGCGGGCTGAGCTGGCTGAGCCACCTGGAGCCTCAGGGAAAGGAAAAATTAACGGGTTTTCCACTTGATCGGCTTAGAAATCAGACCACAAAATGCAAAATTGAGTTCTACCCAACGTGCCACCAGAGATCTCTGCCCTGGCCATGCGTGAAGCCTCCGTGTGGCCGTTCCCTGCCTTCGTGGGGGAATTTTGGCTCGACCCATGTGAGCCCCGACACCAGGACACACAGTGCTGTGGTGGCTGCCCACGGCCAGGTATTTCAGGCTGCCGCAGACCGACTTGCAATTGCCTGTAGTTACAGGCTCTTTGCGAGCAAACTGCCCAAAAGCAGGGCACCATCTCCCAAGGACAGCATCCCTCCTGCCCAAACACCCGGCCGAGCCCAGGATCAGCCCTGCAAAGCCACTCAGCGAATTACCAGCCCGAAGCCTGATGACAGACACAGCCTTGGGGCTGTCCCACGATGCTGATTCAGGCCAGGCTTAACCAGCTCCAAAAAATCCCCCGAGGGAGACAGGGTGCTTAGTTTTAGGTCACCCAGCACTGGAGAGGCAGGAGCACAATTTCCTCTCCATCTCTCATGGCTTATGAAGACGTCCTCCTTCCACCTGCTAAATCCCACCTCTGGATTTGGACCACAGGGGAAGGTTTAAGCTATAGGAAAGGGATGTGGGGAGGGCTCTGGCCACCAGCGCTGCAGGGCCGGGATGCTGAGCACATCCGTCACATCCCAGGGCCAAACACTCTGTGTGCCCTGAAACGACTTTCCAGCACACTTAAATAAACCAAGTCATGGGGGAAAGGAGAGGAAGTAGAGGAAAAAAAAAAAAAAAAAAGTTCTCTTTGCTCCATGCTACCCAGCATGCTGAATTTTGCAAGTGTCCTCAATCCAGTGGTATGGGGAGAGGTGGCGAGAGGGAGAAGGGCAGGGGGAAACTGCCTTTGGGAAGAGTTGTTGTGGTTTATTTAGAATCCGTCACAATTCCTTGCTGTAGGACACTGGAACCGTAATATCTGGTAACTCAGCCAAGCGGCAGCGTGGTGCTCTCCAGCCATTGTGCTGCCCTATATAAGCGAGCTAAGGGGACTGTAAAAGTGGCTGTGGGTTTCTCCTCAATTTAAAAAGTCATTTAGCAGCTGCAAAACACTGCCTGACAGGAGCCGGGCCTCGGAGGGGCATCCTTCCTCTAACTAGGCAACGGCTGGGCTTCGAGATTCCATTGTACGTACTTAAATAGCACTGATTACGGACCAAGTCACCCAGAGATCTGCCTAGGTCCTTTTCAATATTTATTCTTTATCTTCACGCAGGAACTTCTCTGCTTTCCTTCCTTTTCAGTGGTTCCCCTCATTTTCAGCACCAGGAGCCAAAAAGCCCTGCACAGTTTTTCCGTCTTTCCTATACGGCGCTGAAGGACATCGACAGCCTCAAGCTCCACCTCAGCCAACCGCGCTCCTCCCGGCTGGGCGAGCGAGGACGCGGGAACCTTCCCCTAGCCAACACCGCTGGCGGTGGAGTAGATCCCAAATGCGCGTGGCAATGATGACCAAAATTCCAGAAAGCAGCAGCGCGGCCCTGGAGCCGGCGTCCTGTTGCACGAGCGGGCTGGCGAGCACTTCAGCCGCCTCTGGAAAGGGAACTTGCGCACATCGGGATGCTCGTGAGCGTGCTGCTCCTTGTGCGTGTGTAAGCTCCCTGCTCCGTGCCTGGCTGCTGCCGCTCTATGTGGAAAGGCAAAGGTTTTAAAACCACCTTGCTGGAATTCGCTGGTCGCTCTGCTCCGCTCCCAAAGCAGCCCTCGGGAAAGCCCGGAGCGCTCCCCACGTGCCCAGCGGCACCGCTCCCCCGATTAGCACCGCGTGCATCGCCTGGCCCCAGCTCGGGGCTGGCACAGCAGCAGTCCTCGGGTGCAGCCGGGAGAGGGGACAGACCCGTCCTCCGAGAGCCCTGGGTCCGAGAGCAGGGTGGGAGGGAAAGCCCATCCACGGGGCGAGGCTGCAGAGGCGACGCTGGAGGAACACGCGCTGGGAAGCAGCAGCTGCCGTGCCGCAGGGAAGGACTACGCGGCCTCCCGAGCTCCCCTCGCTGCTGCCCGAGTGGCGCGCGGCGCGCGGGAGGTTTCCCACACCCGCAGCTGGCAGGGGCAGCGCTTCTTCCTCCCCGAGCTGGAGCCCCGCAGCCCACCTCGCCGCCGCTCCAAGCGGTCCCTCGCTCGCTCTCGCAGGAGAAAACTAACCAGCCCAGCACTCCAGCAAGGTCCCAGGGCTGCGAGAGCGCACTGATCCTAATTAGGTGGCAACTGCAACTAGGCGATCCTAATTACGCACCGTGGCACGCTGGGGTCTGCACAGGACCCTGCTCCTGCACGCGACCAGGGTGCCAGCTGTCCCATAGGGTGACACTGGCCACCGAGACCCAGCATTAAGGGAGTTGGGGTGCCTGCCCCTCCTGGGGCTCTCCCTCCCCTCGCTGCTCCCGCATCCCGCTGACGGAGCCTCGTGCTCCTGCGCCGGCTGCTTTGCATATTTCACTGATTCAGGTCACATCGTGCACACATATGCCTCAGCCAACGTTTGTTGATATTCTCTCTGCCTCTCTTCCTAGCTCCAGTTTGGGGTGAAAGCCTCCCTTATTAGCCAATTTGGATACCCATTTACTGTGAATTACTGAGCCTGATTATTATTCATGAATGGATAAGTCTGAAATCTCAAGCCCTGCCATGCGATTTCTCTCTCTCTCAAATGCATATATTTAGGGAAAACAGGAGGCAGCACGTCCGTGTCACGCACAGCGCGCTCCGGAGGAAGGAGAGCTGGGCAGGGGCTCCTCGCTGCCCTCTGTCACTTCCTGTGACTGGCACTGGCACTGACTTACGCTGGAACGTGGTGGTACCAGGCAGGAGCAGTGAGACCCAGGGCAAGATCCATTAAGGAGAAATTCCTGCTCACCAAATCCCCAGCAAATCTCCAGCCAGCATCCTAGAGAAGTGCCCCTGCAGCCCGCAGCAATTTGAGTTTGCTGCTGTCCCCTTCCAACGGGGGCCAGCTACCAGGAGTGACGGCTGAGCCCTTAGGCATGATCCAAATATTTTAATGCTGGCTGCAGGAAATGGAAAGGAGGTTTGCAGCCACCCAAGGAAGGAGGCAGGAGAAAAGCAAGCCCAGGCTGCCAGTTGAAAACAAAGTTTGCAGCACACCTGCATGCACAGCGGGGACGCGGGGAACGGGCCCCTTACGCAGCTGCTTCCAGCTGGCGGTCTGCCTGGCACTTTGCAAACGGGGAAACTGAGGCAGCGAGGGAAGGTCCCTGAGTGCAAGCACCGCGCAGCCAGCGGCAGCTCTGCCCTAGCACTGCTTCTGCCGAAGGAGCACCAACCAAAGTGGGTTTTTTAAAGCCCAAACCCTTACCGCGCGTTTCCTGCCACATCTTGCTCAGGAAGACGTCAAGCATAGACAGACGGTGCACCTGGCGCCTCTGCGAGCAGGCAAGCAAAGCTGGGAGAGTCACTGCTGCCCACGCCAAACTGCAGCGAGAAAGGCTTGGGTAAGGGAGCTCCTGCAGGGAGCCGGCAGCTGGCTGGGAAGCAGCAAGCACGGCGCAGGAGACCTGAGCTCCTCCTGCAGCTGGCACAGGGCTGGCAAACGGCACCGCTGGTGCCTGCTGCAGACACGCTTGCTTCTCCTTGCTGCGGTTCCCGCAGCCCTGCTCTGCGAGCCAGCCTGGGGGGGAGGCTTTTTGCAAAGGCAGCATGGGACTGAGGAGAAGAGAAGAGCTGAAATGCACGGTCTGTGCTGTAGGCAGGACCGGTGCGATGGAGGTGGAAAGAAATCACCTGGAAGCGGGCAGGGGGCTGACCAGACGGTGCTTTGGAAGCAGCTCGGATGAAACCACGTCTCGCAGGGCGGGATGCTGCACTCGCCGAGGCTCCCACCTCCTCCCGTCCGAGCCGCAGGACGGCGAGAAAACCAGCACGGATCGCGGGCAGGAGTTTTCCAAAGGCACAGAGTCACTCGGAGCAATCAAACAGGGCACCCCAGCACAGCCTGACGCTGGAGCGCGGCGAGAAGCGTCCTCCTGGGAAACGTGCGGCCCTGGGAGCGGGGGCCACGCAGCACGCAGCCAAATCCAGGCCCCCCGCCGTTCCCTCTGCGTTAACTCGCTGCCTGTCCCCGACGTACACAACAGCCCGCAGAGGCCTCTGGCAACACGCAGCAGTAAAGTAAAGCTAGCTTTACATTAAAACCCGGTAACCCTCTAATTCAGGAACAAGGCTGCATTTGGATAACATCCCAATCCAATTCCAAAGCGAGCCCCTGAGAGGGGGATCGGGCAGGTGCCCGGGGCAGAGCCATGGCCGGCACGGCTCACCTCGCTGCCCACCCCGCTGGGGCTTGCTGCTGCAAAAATGCCCCCGCCGGGCAGCGGGCTTCAACTCGGGCCCCGCAGATCCGTGGGGATCGCGAGCATCCCGGCGACGCACCGAAAAGCGAGTAACGCAGACCCGCCTGCGCGCGCTGGGGCGGCCGGCTAGCAAAACAAAGGGGCCAGGGCTGGGGCTCATCACGGCCTAATTACAACAATTATCGTATGAGCCTCTGTCTCGGATACAGCCTTTATGAAAAATTGTTACCGCTCAGAGTTACTATTATCACTCCTGAACAAAATCTGCGTATGGAGATCGTGTTCAGCTGGAGAAGCGCTGCAAAGGTTAAGGACCAGCGGGAGACCATTTCCCATGTTTAACTACGTGGACAGTTAAAAGAGTTTGCATTATTTTATCATTAGGATCGTTTCAGATCAAAAAAAAAAAAGAAAAAAAAAGGCAGTGGGGAGTGATGAATTTCGTGCAGACCTACTTAGGCATTCATTTTAATTCAAGTTAATTAGCAGATATATGCTCATTCTCAGAAAATTCCCGTTAAACCTGCTGTAATTTTAGGGTGCAGTATATGGGATTCTTAATACGTAACAAAGAAGTCAAGTCTTTGCTTGCAGAGTACGAATTAACTCAAACTGTTCTCCAGAGCTGCGATCAGCACTTTCATAATTAATGTACGGGCATATATCTGTATACACATACACAGCCCCCCCCGCACACTTCAAATAGATTTCCTTGATACCAAATTGCCTGAAAAATTAACCAATGTCAAACTGCTCAACAAGATAAGTATCATTAAGGGAAAAAGAAAATCTTCATTATGTTTGAAGGTATGGAAAAAAACCCTCATGAATGTTCTCTAGCCCGTTTCCAGACACGGAAATAACATGTTTTAAAACATATCAAAGGGTTAAATTAATTTTCATTAAAATTTAAATTTGAGAAGGCTCCCTCTCTTCTTTCCTCCCTCCTCCCCCTTTGAACGTTTGACTGGCAACCATTTCATATTTCAATCTCGGCAGAACAAATTGAATTAGATGTTGAAACCAAACTCTGCTCTGTTCTCTAAAGCCTACATGCTCTGCTTGCGCTAATCCTTTTCGTCGCTGCTGCAGACCTCAGAGACGCTCAGCAAGAAACCTGCCCCGCCACAAAAGACAATGAGGGGAGGAAAAAAAAAAAAAAAAACCCACGGAAAAAAAAACAACAGGAAAATCCAACCCGAACCTGCAACCCTGCGAAGCTTTGCTTAAATTGTGTGCTGGGTGACACATGTGCCTGGAACGGACTTGCTCAGCTCCTCCGTCCTCTGGGCAGCCCGTGCCAGCTGCACTGAGCGCTGCCGTTTGTTCCTCCCTCCTCCAGGACGCTGAGCCATCTTTCTTGTCTTCTGATCCTGCTCCCCGTTTCCCCCCCGCCTTTTTTTTTTTTTTAACCTAGCAGCATTTTTCCCATGAATCTTGGGATGGTTTTCATCTTTTTTGTGCGGTGCCGCACGCCTCCCATCTTTCCCCATCTTTTGCTGTCTCTTTTCCAAAGATGCAGACCTCCCCGGCTTGAGCTGATCAGAAACTCACCCCGAGACATGTGGCGTTGCTGCCTGCCCTGCTTGTCCTGGTGCCACCCCGGGACCCCCACCCAGCCCCACCAGGAATACTGCTCATCAATGTTGGGCAAAAAATGGATTAAAAAAAAAAAAACAACAAAAAATGTTTCCCCACTCCCACTGAGCTTACCATTTTGGCTGACACCCCCTTTGATAACGCTGCTCCAACACGTGTGCCTCAGCTTACCCACCTGTACAATGGGTGCAAATGCCTGCCCCCGGGCAGGGCTGATGCCCGGACACTGTTGCTGGAGCTGCAGCAAGGGGTGAGCTTTTGCACCCCGCAGCCCTGCAGGGGTCTCAAGGGGGCACCCCTGAATTTTGAGGGTCGGTCCCCTGAGCCTGTAGTGCTGGGTCCCAGGGGCAGAAAAGAGCAGTGTTTGGGGCTGGGAAGCAACAGAGCTCTCGAGCAGGGAGCACCGGCTCCAACAGCACAGCCGAGGGACGTTTGCAGACACCGTCCCAAAACGGTGGCAAAGGGCAGGGGGAGAGCTGCATGCCAGGAGCTGGGACAGGCAGGATGTGTCCAAAAAGGCTGGGCTTCCCCCCGCTCCAAGCAATGCTGGTGCTGCTCCATCCCCTCCTTCCTCCGGCTGGCATCTCGACAAGGTGCTAGCAGCACGTACATCTGGAGGCTTCCTAAATTAGAGCTGTTCCACGGGAACAAATGTTATCTCGAGGCCCTGGCGCTTATTGCAGCTGCACTGTGTGAAGCAGGCAGTTATTTAACCCTACTCGGATTATTCCTGCGGTCACATAAGCACCTTCCCTTTCATCAGGAGGGCCCCGGTGCTGTGCCTGCACCCATGGCTTGTGGCAGCCTGGGAAGGCGGATGCATTAGCAGCGTTATTGGTCGGCTCTAGGCCCAGACGCGCTCGCTATTCAGGAGGCCAGCGGTGTTGTGGGTTTAACGAAAGTCCGGTAATGAGTAAGGTTATGAGCATCCCACTGTTAGGTGTATTGGGTACTGCCTCACAGCAATAGGCGGATATTGCCGGGAGGAAAACAGCCTCCGCGGCTGTAATGTGGATCACAAACACAGGCACACGCAGGGTGGCTTCCCGGGGCTGTCAGGGGCAGTCAGGGGGAGTCCCCTGTCACCGCCACGCGTTCAGCACCCTGCCCGAGCAGCACCCCTTAAAACCGGCACCTTCTCAACTCTCCCAGACCCACGCAGGATCTGCCAAGTGGTCTCAAAAAGGAGGTGAGGGAACAGCTGACCTGCTCGGTGTTCGGCCTCAGGGGAGCTGTTTTGGCGTCTCAAGAAGGCACGTGCCATGCCAAGCCAAGGAGGAGCGACGCCAGCCAGGACCGGAGCCAGCATGAGCTAGACCCTGGGGTGCACGGTGCCCTCGGAGGCAGCGAAGCTGCAGAGGTGGCCGGCG
Organism: Chauna torquata; assembly: GCA_013399475.1. NCBI lineage: Eukaryota > Metazoa > Chordata > Aves > Anseriformes > Anhimidae > Chauna > Chauna torquata. The sequence continues at coordinate 21,529 of VXAL01006969.1, forward strand.
CTAGCAGGGAAGAGGTGTCTGTCAAAGTGGCTGCTCTGTGGCAGCGGCTGCAGGTCAGTCTCCATTCAGGCGTATTTTTTTTTGGCAGCCCATCTGCCCTCCCCCATATAGAGCGAGGGACCATTTGCAACTCACCACCTCTGCTGGCTTTCCTTGCAGGAAAGCGAACGAGCTGGGGAGCACGTAGAAATGATAGGTGCACGCACTCGCTTCCACTTGGAGCCTAAACCGAGCACAAACCTGAGCTGTACCCCAAGAGCACGCCCACGCCGCGCATGCTCCCAGAAGCCTTCTCCTCCTCCTGGCACTGCCGACCTCGCCGCAGCCCAAGGTTTTTTCCCCTTCAGGCCAGCCGTGCCCCCCCACGGCCCCGGTACCCACCTCGCTGGATGCCAGGCAGCTGCTGAAGACCAGCTAGATGGCCTCGTCTTTGTTGCTCTCCTCCTCTTCCAGATGCTCCAGGATTTCACCCAAAACCTCTGATCGTCTTCTCTTCTTTGGGGAACCTGTCCAGATCCAGGTGAGAGAAAAAAAAAAAAAAAAAAAAGGTAAGGATTACAAGCCAGGCCCACGCACGACCACCGCCAGCTCATCTCCTGCCTGCCTCCAGCTCTCTGCCCCAGCAAAGCCCCACTTACTTCTCACCAGCCAGCCCCGGCAGAGCACCGCCACGGAGCTGCCTCCATACCTACCGCACCTCCGCTCCGCAGGCTCTGCTGGAAGCAAACCGCCCCGCCACCCAGCCAACGGATGGTGATGCCAACCCTTCTCATTAAGACCAGCTCACCCATCCCATGTCCAAGAGTGGTCGCAGGAGCTACCTAGACACAAGGCTTGGTTCCGGAGGGCAGGACGCAGACGCACCAATGCTCTCATGGAGACCCTTCCCCGGGGAAGGGACATCTGCCCTCCGCACCCTCCTGCACCCTGCTGGCGTCACCACGCTGTGGCCGGTCCCAAACCCCCCGGGAGCTGCCAGCAGCCGAGCCAGCATCCCAGCTGCTGCGGTGCCACAGCCATTTGTCCCCTGTGCTGGGGCCGACGGGAACATCGGCGCTGCCTTGTCTCCGCCGGGCAAGAAGTGCCCTCTCGGCAGGAGCCGCCGCGCAGCCCCCGCTCCCCCCGCGCTCCCCAGCCAGCGGCTCTCGCTCACGAGAAGCACATGGAGAACAGCTGTTTAAATCCTGCTTTCAGACATCAAAAGCCTCGCTGGGTTTCTCAAACAAACAAACATACCATAGGACTGAAGAAAAGGTGTAAAATAAATAAATGGAACAAGCTGTGCATTTTCTTTTAGTATTACAGCTGCTGCGGGAGATAAACAACAAGTAAATGTCACAAAACATCAATACAGAAGAAATTAACCTGACAAAAGCTCACATCTCCCTCCTTTGCCTCCCCCCAACTCGGAACAATTTTGCATTTCTGGAGTTCCCATCTAATGATTTTATTTTTCAATTAATTCCTTGACAGAGCGCCAGAGCCTGCCTCGCTCCCCAGCGGGGGCTGCGGGGATGAGAAGGGGAAGGGGGTGCCGGCTGCCACCCCCAGACCCAACGCGCTTGGCTCTGCCCACGTGAGATGCCCAAAGACACAAGAAAGGGACGGTCGAAGCCGGAGGAACGCACGGACCTTGCCATCAGCCCTACCCTTTACTCTGCTCTCCAGGCTCCTGCTCCCCGGGCCGTCCTCGCGCTCGGGGGTTAGAAACGGCATCGAGTGCGGTCAGAATTCCCCAAATCCATAGCAGGTCAGAGTTTGTCCCCCGCCTGCCAGCCCTTTCACACCAGACCCCCGGGTGCCCCTTGCAGGGCTGTTCGCCGCCCCCATCACGCCCTGGGCACAGCGGGTGGGTTTGTTAGGAGAGCACGTGTACGGGAAGAGGTTGCATGGCCCTAGATTTGGGATCAGACCCGCTCCCCGCCCCACCACGCACATCCACCTTCCCCCCAGCCCACCCCAAGCCAGCAGGGAGACCGCGGCTCCCTCCCGACCACAGCACCCAAGCCCCAGGGGTGCGGAGGTTTCCCACCCCGCAGCCCCTCGGGGCCGCCGCTGGTGCACGGCCCCTCAGGATGGTGGGGGGACACCCCCGGCCCCAAGAGCCCCCCCCAGCACGTGCAGCCGGGGAGTCCTGAGAGAGGCCCTGCGCCTG
>VXAL01006969.1:23822-82837 GCA_013399475.1 Chauna torquata
AAAAAATAAATAAATAAAAGGAGGGTGGGGAAGCGAATTGGTTCGACTTCCGTTCTGCTGCTCCAAGCTGGTTAAGGTTTGCCCGCTAACGATCCCATTTGCTTCCTTTAAACAATAGCCAAAGCCGGCAGGGGTGGGCCGGGAGGGGGATTACCACGGGATTATAACGTGGCAGGGTTGCGGATGCCACGCTAATCCTGCAGGGTTTTACTCTCTGGCTACGGCATGTGTTTGCATTAGTTACAGATGCTCTCTTAAAAAAAAAAAAATTTAAAAAAAAAAAGAAAGAAGAAAGGAGAAAAAAAGGAAGTACAAAGGGAGCCCAAGAGGATGGCAGGTGAGAGGGGGGAGTGCAGCCAAAAGGAAAAAGGAGCAGCCTGGGGGGGGTCTGGGCAAAGGAGGAGCAATCCGGGAGAAGCTTACGGGGCTGGGGAAGCCCCTTCCCTTCCCACAGGGCCCGGCCTCGAGGACTGGGTCAAGCACGGAGCACGGCTTCCCCCGCGCACCCTCCGCCTCCAGCCAACAACTCCAAGCAGCCAGGGGCGAGCTGTGGCAGGGTGCACGAGGCAGGGGGCACGCGCTTCTGCCTCACTGCCCTCCTCTTTCTCACCCTCTCCCATCCGAAATAAGGGCCAGGTCCCCGGCCAGGCAGCTCCCACTACTTCACCACCCACCCCCACGCAGCATTCATCACTCACCCCTCTATCCGCCCCATCCCTCCAACAAAAACAAGTCATTCCTTCCCTTCCTGCGCTTAGCGCAAAATTCCCCATCTGTCAATTTAATTCTTTGATCGATGGGAAAGAGCAGGAAAAAACGGCCCAGCACAGCTGGCTTCCCAAGTTAGCCCTGGCAGGATACCGCCAGCCCCGCTGGTGACGGCTGAGTGAAATGTTTGTGAAGCGCAGAGAACACAAGTCAATAGTAATTTAGCTGGATTGGGAGCAAGTACCTTCCCTGCACGGACTGCGGGCTCCCGGGAGAGAGGCAGCGCGCACGCTGAGGGCAGCGCCGCCTCGCTCGCAAATATTTCCCGAGCAAGGCTTGCCGGGATGGAGCTCGTGGCTGCAGCTGCAACCATCACCCCATGGCGAGCGTGCTGTGAAGGTGAAGGGAGAGGAGAAAAAAAAAAAAAAAAAAAAAGAAGAGGGATTGACGTAATCCCAGGTTTCGTGCTGCATGTATGTGAGCATGGGGATGCAGGAGATTGCAAAGTGGGTGCTAGGGCTCTGCATGGGACCCCGGTGCTCTCCACGTGTGCAGGGCACAGACCGGATCTGTCTCTCCCCCTGGTTTGAAGGTTTTTGCGATGCCTCTGATCCCTGTTTTCCGAAGGGAGGATTGGCACAGTGGCCCTTGGGCATCAGCCCCCAGCAAAATGAGGGCGCAGAGGCTGCTGGCGGTAGGATTCGTGCAGCCACCCTGGTGCAGCATTTGCCGTGATCCTGCTTCGTGGGACGGGCTGGATTAGCAGCCCCAAAGCCAACCGCTGACCAGCCTTTCCACGGCTTCTCTTACCGCGTTACCGCAGACAAGTCTCTTTATCCACAGCAGCATCAGTCCTCCCCCGCCGCCTGCCACGCTCGCGGGCTCCCCAGCCACCTCGCAGCAGCGGCTCCTGCATTAACAGCGCATTGTGGGGTGCAATTAAAACCCAAAGAATTGAAGCTTTTTTTTTTTTCCCCCCACGGTATAAGACCCTCCTGCCTGAGGATAAAGAGAAAGTATGCTCTGGAACGAGAAAAAAAGACTTAATCTCTTAGACATTGAGCTTGGAGACAGGAGAGCAAGCGCAGGGTGCACTGCTGCAGACACAGCAGTCAGGGTTGGGCTGTGGCTTCCCGTCCGACAGCGTTACTGAAACCATTCCTGGCAGCCGGTGGCCACGTCTGGGGTCCTCACTTTCTCCTGGAACATTACAAAGGCACAGAACGAGCCATAGAGAATGACCTGAAAAATACACAAAATGGGAAGGAAACCCACTCCATTTTATTGCATCTATTAGACCTATTGAAAAGATGGCTCAGAAGTGACTTGATTGCTATGACAAACGCCTGCATGGAGAAAAGATTAAGGAGACCAGACCTCTCTTTAACCTAACATAAAACAGCAAATTGAGACCTGAGAAGCCAAATCTATGTAAGTGGTGTCTAGAAATAAGGTGCACAGTTGTAGCAGAGAGAAGTCAGTGGCGGGACATGGAAGATGCTCCGTCTCTCGCAGCCCAGGTCTGGACTTTAGAAAGTATTTCACTGCCGAGACAAAAATGACAGGGCTGACACAGGAGCTGCTGGGTGAGGGGTTTTGGCCGCTGCAACTTGAGACATCAGCCTGAAAGGTCAGCCTGCTCCTTCAAAGCTGGAGATGCAGAAGTCTGCTGCGATGGCAGTGAGATCCACAGCATGAAGAGGAGCAAGATGAGTTCACTGTGCGTTCAAGTCAAACTTGCTAACTTTGGAAACGCCTGTACATCGCTGCTGTGCCCACAGCAAACCAAGAACTGAGAAAAAGAAAGTGGAAAAAGAAAAAGGAGGAGCTTTTCAGGACACTTGCAGTGGCGTAAAACCTGGAAGAAACGTGTCTGCAACCCCTGTGGCGTGGGGACTGTCGGTGCTCTTTGTCCTGCTTTGGCACATTCACCCCTTCTGGTACGTGTGAAATCCTTGGCATGCTCCCCGGTTGCTTTCATGTCCATGGAATAAGCAGGAAAAGAGGTGGGAGCAGCAGAGTCCGCACCTCACTCTGTATCGATGGCATGGCACTGTCAAAATGACTCGATACAAACATGAGGCACCACTGCAGCCAGACCAGCCTCTCCAAGCAGCACGGGTGGCTTGTGGTGTTGGAGGTCTAAAGGTCCAAAAGGATCGCAAAAGACTTTCAGAGGGAAAAAAAGAAAAAGTAAAGAGTGTGTCCTGTGGGATGGCAACGCTCAGCAACCACAAAGACATTTGGGGCATGAAACAAGGAATAAGCTGAGCTGGATGCTGGGATAAAACTCACCCCAGTCACTGCACTGTGCCTTTTGAAGGCATCTGCCTGCACCTCCTGCTTCTCAGATAGGCATGGCTGGGCTCAGCTAGGGGAACAAGGCGAGGAGAGCAGCAGCTTTTGGTGGTGGCAAAGAGCAGCTGGAGGCACCAGGGACACTGCCAGCCCAAGGGGGTATTGACTAGAAAAAGCAGGCTTGGTTTCTGGACGAGAGAATCCAGTCTGCATCACCAGTGAAACAAGACGTGCGGCCTCAGCCCGGCTGCTTCGGTGGGTTGAAGGGAGGGGAGGACTGAAGGCAGGACAGTAATGCTGCATGTGCTCCCTGCCCTGCGATCCGCTCCAGAAAACGACCCTCCAGCTAATTCGCAGCTGCGGTTCTTATCGCTCTCACCTTCTGCACACCCCCAGCAATACCGGGGCAGGGCACGGCTCCCTCCCGCCCTCGGGGCCACCGAGCACTGCTCGCAGAAACCCCGAGACAAGCCTGCCTCACAGGCAGGAGAGGGCACTTCCCAGCCTGGCACGCAAAGGAAGAAAATCCCCGCGAGCACGGCAGGGAGAAGCTGCGCCCCGCTCCCGGGTGCCAGCCAGCTCTCGTGCCCGCTCTGTACGGGCTTTGTCATGGAGACGTGGGGCTGGCAGATCCCACTCGGCAGCAGGATTGGCCACCAGCAGCTTTGCAGCGGAGGCGCGTGTGCGCAAGGCAGGGCTGAAGTCATCGGATATTATTTCTCTCTCACTCTCCCCTTGAGATGGGTTGGAGACCAGAGATGACTGCCTTCTTCAATCATGTTTTCAGTCCCTAAAGATGGGCAGCGATAACCTTGCTCCTGTTTTCCATCCAAGCCCCTGGAGCCACCGCAGCTCCAAGGCTGCTTTCCCGGGAGGTGACAAACCTCTTCCTGCCGCGCTCCACACATCCCCACCTCGGTGAGGAAGACACCATACAAGGGGGCTGGTGCAAACGCAGACAGAAATCAGGACGCAAGCTGAGCCTGGGGGAGACGACAGAGCTCGCCAGCAGCAGCCAGCAGCTGCTGCCAGTCTGCAGCTACAAAGCCAAGACCATTCCCCCCCGCCCAGACCGAGCAGAGAAAACAAGGTGGAAGGAGATCCCAAATACCAAACAGGGTGCACGGAACATCGCACCTGCTCCCTTCTCCCCCAGGGTGAAGACTCACGTTGCTGTGGATGTGCACCCCCTCCAGTGCTGGGTTCTGGGTGGGCACATCCACCCCCAGGCAGAGCCCACCCTCCCCACTGCCTCGCGCGCGCCCCCAGCCGCACAGCTATACGTGCAGGCTGTTATATATGGCTAGGCACCGCTGTGCTCCCTTTTAGGTCTCTTTTTCAACGCCGTGTTGGAGCTCAGCCCACGGCTCGCAGCACTTCCAGCTCAGCACGTCCCCCTGTGCTCCACACCTGGCTCCCATCGTACCCACCCTCATCCCTTCCCCTGCCAAGCCGCGTCTTTCCCAGCCTGCCGCCCGCCTGTAATAATCAGCGCTGCGCACACCACTTCACGGACGCGAGGCCGGGTCCTGCTGGAGTCGGGCTTGCTCAGTAAGCGAGGCTGGCTGCTTTTCCATCTCGGCAGATCACAAAGCGCAGCCCCAGAACTGCTTATGCCAACCCCCCTGGCGATGGGCACGTGCGTGACGGAGAGGGGAGGCAGGGAAGGGATGCTGGAGGGGATGCAGGAGGAAGAGCATTGATCTCCGGCTTAGTCCTCCAGCCCAGGGGAGCCCTTCCTACATAAATATTTGCCAAGCAATGCGTTTGTGCCTGTCAATGGCTGTCAATAAGAGCCTGCAGTGCTGTTATCTGCCGAGTTGTCATTCTCAGGCACCTGATCCAAACAGCACTCTCTGGAACTCAGCCGATGGTCAAATTATTTGTCCTTTTTAGTCGGGTTCCTATCCTCTGTGAGGAACTCCATCACTCCCCTCCCAGGTGCCCGTCTCTGCTAGACGCGACCCTTGCTGGGAAGTGGATGGGGCTATCCGAGCGCAGCGCGGCACGCTGTGCCTGGCTGCGCGCACGGTGCCACCCAGGGTGCTCGTCCCCAGCCCTCGCAGCCTGTCCCCCCCTGCGGAGCACCTGAGGGTGCAGGCAGACACAGCAAAAGCATTTCAGCTGGCACAGAGACACCTCGGCGTTGCCAGCACGCGGGGAGTTAACAGGCTCACGTGCACAGGGAGAGCTGTCAGACAAAGCAGCCGGCCCGGATCCCTCCTGCTTCACCCCGCACAGCCCTCCGCCACCGCCGGCTCCTCTCCACGCTCTCCTCCCCGAGCAAAGGGGATTTCCTCCAGCACTGCCGCCTCGGTGGGCTGTGCCTGCCCTGCGTTCGCATCGTCAGGCTCCAGCATCCATCTGCCAGCACACCGTGGCGGGGAAAGGGCTGGCGTGGAGCGGCAGCGTGCGCCAGATGGGACAGTGCCAGCCAGGCTGTGTTGACAGGCCAGAAGGATGCTGCTACGTTACCGTGGAAATGGTCCGCTGTTTTCCGTCTCAGGGCCTCCACCGTCTCCTCCGTGTCTGCCCACTCCAAGACCAGCCTCCGGCCGTACAAATGTGTGCTGTGGCACAGGGCGTTGAACGCTTTCTGCAGATTAAAGGTGGGAAAAAAAAGGGAGAAAATAAAAGCAGACTCGCAGGAGGAAAAACAAAGATGTCCCTCCCTCTGCCCTGAATCTAAAAGGCCACCAGAAAACATCCTAGTTTGAGCACTTTGCTCTGATGGGGCAGGATTCATCTCCATCACTGGCTTTGACTTGATCATTTATCTTCTACATCCTTGCAGAAGAGCAAATATCCATCGCAGTTCCTGCAGGCTGTTGCTGCTTGCTGGGGAGCAGGCAGAAACCCAGCGCATCAAGGCTGGATGCAGCCTTGCGTTACCCTGGGACCACACCTGAGCCAGGAACGCTGCAGCCTGGAAAGGCCGGCGAGGCCCGGGGCAGCACTGGGAGGTGAGGCTGCACCGGGTCAGTGCCGGGCGAGGAGCAGCGCTGGGCTAGCACAGGCAGAGCAACCTCGCTGCTCTCCACCCACCACGTCCTCGAGGAGCGAAAGGAAGATGCAAGTGCCTGCTGAACCCAGGAAACCCCCATGCCACCCTGTTGCGTGCTGGAACAGTAAAGCACAACTCAGCGTGAGCGGAGAGGCTGCTTCCTCCTCGGGAGCTCTGTGCAAGGCAGCACCTGGGGCAACGAGCTTCAAGAAGCCCACGCTCGCCAGGGAAGCTGCCTGCCTCTTGCCAACCTTTAGGTGCTGCTGGTCACGATGGCAGCAAACGCGGGCAGTGCCAGAAGCCCACACCAAAGTCCCCTTCTCTTTTTGCCTACAGTGGTTTCCTGTGATACAGAGATCAGGATGTTTCCTTACTACTAAATCCTGTTTAATAACAGCCACATAGCTATAATCTCTTGCTGACATCGAACACAAGCGTGCCGGCCAGCACGGTAACTCAGGAGGCTTTCTGTATCTGTAGGCAACCAACAGAAGCACTCAGGGAACACTGACTCAATGCAGTCCTCATTTCCTACAGACTTTTAAGGGAATTCAGGACCGAGCAGGATCAGGCCCGTAATGTGACTATACAAAGACTCAGGTCAAACATTTTCATCCCCAGGGGCCCAAAATGCTTCATGGCATCGCAATACGTGGCTAGGCGTGGGGCAGAGCAAAGGAGCCCAGAATGCTCTTTTAAAACCCTCAGCTAAAACTAGGATTAGGTAAATATATTAGGTCTGTAAACTCGCATCAGTGGAACAAACACGGCAGCACACAGCAACACATCCCTCCGTCCAAAAGGGAAATGTCCTCACATCTGGAGGCCCCTGAAGCAGCACCGATGTGAAGGGTAAGGCTGGAAGAGCCAGCTCCAGTTAATCCCGCGGAGGCACTGTGGCCATCCAACGCTGCGGGCAGACAGCTTGGGCAGCAGCACAAGCGCCCTTTCCAAATGTTTTGTTGACAACAAAAGAAAACGTGTCGAGTTAATCATCCTCGTTGCCTGCTTTTTTTGGGTTTGGTTCGAGCGCCTCGTCAAATCTGGGTCAATTCTGAAAGCAAAAAGTTTCTCTGCGCACAGCATCGTGGAAAGGTCCCAAACGTAGGCTTGCCAAGCAGTGATCCTGAATTGCCGAGGCTGTCCCCCAGTGGCACATCTCCAGGCAAAGTGGCTCTTCCTGGAAGGGGCTCTGGCTGCCCAGGACTGCTCCTTGTCAGCCAGGACCACCGATCGAGGGCCAGCCCTGGAGCCCCATCTCTGGTGGCTTCAGGGCCCAGCTGCTCCAGAAGGCAGAATAAATTCCCCTGCTGGACAATGAGCATCGCTCTCGCCAGCGGGATCCTGTTCGCCACGTCTCCTTCCAGTCCAACCGCTCAGGGCCGCCTCACGCTGCCAGGCGAGGGCCGTAGGACGTCCTTATCCTGCAGAAGGCTCTTCTGACTTCCAGAGATTAAAAATCTCAAAACAAAGCGTTTCCAAGGGCCAGCTTTCCGTTGCCTGCGTTTTCCCCTTGTTCTGATTCTCCTTCACTCATACAATTCCCACTCATTATGAACAAAAAAAGAGGAACGCCAGCTCCGCCTTCTCTGTACCGCTCGCTGATGTACCAGGACACCCCAGCTTCCAGCGACTGCCACCTCTCCAAACTCGCGCAGGGCCCTGTTTTTGGGGGGCGCGCTCCCTTCCAAAGGGCTGCAGCCTCACCAGCGCTTTTGCAGCTACAGCTGTTTTTATTTGCTGCTACTGTTGTTCTAAAGGCCTATTTTCACTTGGAATGGTATCCAATTAGCAGAGCAATGTGTTGGCTTAAATAAACACTCGGGGGGAGGTGGCAGTAGGGAGTTGTGATGGCTGTTTACGTTGGCACAAAGAGCCATTTCCACAGCCTGGCAAACAACTGCAGCTCTAATCGCCGAGTCTCATTTGGTAATTTCTTCTTTTTAATTTCTCACTACCTGCAGCACAAGGTAGAAGGCGGCTGCAGGACAGGATATGGCCGCAGGATTGGCTCCATGGGTACCCGCGGGTGCTCAGCCCAGCCTGGGATGCCGCATCCTCCGGACTTGCAGGGAGCTCCAGGAAAGGTCAAGGAGCAAGAGAGAAGCCTGGTGCTGCCATCAGGTTGTGTTGGATGAAAGAAATCTGTTGGGTGAGATGCCTCTCCCAGCGGCCAGGTAACATGGGTCCTCCCCAGCCTAAAGTGCTCCTGAAATGAGCGGTTTTGAACTCGGGAAGAAGCAAAGCACAGGATGGCGGGGTGAGAGCACAGGGACCCATGCTCCCAGACGGCCTCCCTGAGCTGGGGCACTAGAAGAGGATCCATGCATTTCAGGTGAAAAACACCTAAACGTAATTTCCTTTGGGAAGCAGCTGAAAAATAAAACTTACATATTCACTGCTTTGACAGGGATTAACACTTTTTCAGGGAAAGGAAAGAGAATGCACCGATGATTTAAAAGACAAAGGGACGAAGGGAAGAAATGCCAGCCCCATACATCCATATGGCTGGAAATCTTCCAGTGAGAAGAGGAAATTTGCTGCTGCTGCTATTCCGAATAAAAAAGTAGGTAGGAGAAAAATATATTTTAACTACATGAGAAATATGAAAGAAAATGAGCACAAGCAGACTGGCTTTCAAAGAAAGCAGGGCTGGGGGCATGAGATATTCTTTGGGTTCTGCTCCTCCACCCAAGTGTCTGAAGACCAAACTATCAGAACAGCCAGAGGCTCATTCAGACATACACCAACTACAGCTGAACAGAAGGGTGGTGTCCATCCATCCAAAGAGAATTAAGGGAAAAGACCTCAAATTACTACATTACATCATTCTGTGCTGTTAAAAAAAGGGGGACTAGAGCAGGCTTGGCATGTTGGAAGCACTTGAACTTGGTGGTGGCTTCAGCTTAGACATGGCTAGAGCCTGGCAGTGGACGGAGAGGCAGAAGGAGCAGGAAAAAGCAGAGAGGAAGGGAACAGCAGTGTGAAAATCGTTTGCGGGAGTCAGAAAAGGAATTTGAAAATTAAGGGGGGGGCTGATAAACTTATCCGACGCCTGGGCTGCCAGGACAAGGCAGACACTGCTTTGGAGCTTGTCTGCTGTGCCGGGGCACTGCAAAGTCAGAGATCAAGAGGCTGGACCATTGCGTCCAGCACCCCCGAGCACTACAGCGCGCCATCCCTAAATGCTGTATTAATTTTGAGGACAGTGCTGCTCTGCCTACAGATTCCCCCTTGCCCTATTAAATACTCAAGCCGAAGAGCCTCAGGGCTGGAGTCATTAGAGGGACAAAGGGTCAACAACATTAGGAGATTGATAAATTTCCCTTCTCCACAAGAAACAGTCCCAACTGAGGATGCTCTCTGCATCGCCAGCTGCACACAAGGATTTTTTCTGTGTGCATTTTAAAGGGTTGACTGTCTTTCCCAAAAGGGCAATTTCTATTTGGAGACCAGATGTATTTTTATATCGACAGGGGAGAAAAGTGGAAACTCAGCTTCCAGTTAATAGTTCAAAAATAAAAACAATCCCCCAACAATTCTGCATGGGGAACTTTAGGAAAGATATCAAATGGTTAATGCTTCCTTAAATAGAGTTAATCTGTTATTGCCAGTGAATCAAAGCTCCCCTTCTCATTCCCCCATCCCATGCCCTCCCAGCTAGTGGTCACCTTGCACTGGAGATTTAAAACCAAAGGCTTGATCAGTGGGTATGCAAACCCTCTTTGTGAGTATTATGAAGGCAAGGCATAAAACCCCACCAGTTTTGGGGTGTGCTGGGGGCTGGGGTAGCAGGATGGTACCACAGCTGATGGGGAACGAATAGGCTGCAGCTCTGAAGCTCCAGCTGCAGAAAAACTCACGGTCCTGGCTCCTTTCTGAAACTTTTTCCCTGCTGTTGCTTTCTCTGACCATTCCTCCCTCTTTCCTGGCTTAGCACACACGTGCTGTGACCTGTTAAATGCTCACGCCATACAAGAGAGGCAGCTGCTCATCTCATCTGACGGCAACGACACGCTCCCACTCGATGTGCATCCATCATGCTGGGAGCTATCGAACAGCCCAAGAGACGGCCCCGGCTTCAGGCTGTGCCATGGGGAAGACAGGCGTGAGAGTGGGGCTCTGCAGGATGAGCAGGGAGATGATGCTGCCACCAACAGCACCCCGTGCCCTGCCTGGACATTCAGCAGGGTAGGCTCAGAACATCCTTGGAGGGCAAGGGGATGAAACCCAGCCCAACGGGATGGCTCTGCTGGCACACCAGCGGGGATTTTGGAGCGGGAGCCCCACATCTCTGTCCCAGCTTTGGAAAATCTCCACAGGCGCTCCCACGGCAGCCATAATTGCTCAGAGAAAAATGACAAACATGGGAGGTCACAGGCTTTAAATGCCCAACAAAGCCACCGTAACTATTCTATTATAAAAACATCATGTTTTATAAGACGCTTATAAGCAATTTCCAAATTACCACTCTGAGCAAAAACGTCATTGATAGTCCACAGCTATTCAGCTCAGAGGTCTCCAGGCCTGCTCCCCTCCTCTCTCATTTCACTTAGCAATAAACTCTAAGCCAATTATGTCCGTGTTTACGATATTCAGGATCCTATTCATCAATATACAGCGCATCCTTTTCCAGACGGCCAATGGAGTGTACTTGATGTGCCACTTGCGAGACAATTAAATCCCTCAAAGAGACGAGGGTGGAAAAAAAAAGAAGGAAGAAAAGCTGCTTTGCTGGAAAAGAGGAAAAACCCACAGAGTGATCTTTTGCAGGGTGGTTTTCGCACCACACGCTTGCCTCCAGGGCCAGTGCGTCCCTGTCTTTGTGAACTCCGGCGCGGACCGGGGAGCCCTGATGGGGCAGTGGGAGCAGGAGGATCCCGGACAAGGGCCCTGCCAGAATCTCTCCCTTCTGCCTGGCTGCATTTTTCACCTAGCACGGAAGAGTTTCCAGCCTTTGAGATCTCAGTTTGCTGCAGCTGAAGTCAGCCAGCAGGTTCCCAAGTGGCTGAAGAGGGACAGAGACGGACACTGAGGCTGTGCCCTGTTTCCTTCAGAAACCAAGTGAAAAGCAAAGATCCCTCGTTCACTCCCCGCCCGGCAGGTGGGCAGAACATTGGATAGCAGCAGTACAGAACCAGCTAGATCCCTGCATGCACCTTTCCATGAACTGCTTCATTCTCAGAAGGATGAAAACCAGGAACAAAGCCTGAAAGACTCCAGTGAGAAGCAGAGGTGAAAGCAAACCTGACAAGAGACTCGGTTTGAGCAGAGTCATGTGCAAAAATCGCAGAGCAAGGAGGAGAACCATGCTTCAAGAGGGCTCACTGCATGACATGCTGCCGAGCGAGCTAGCCCCGAAGGGGAGGGCGAATGCTGAGCTGAAGGAAGTTTGAATTAGGATCAATACAGGACTAACAAAGAAACTCTATGTACTGTGTTGTAGGGGAGGTCAGGCTGGAACAGATGATCTAATAGTCCCTTGTGATCTCAGATCAATGAATCCTGTCTAAAAACATAAACACAGGTTATGCTTGCTCCCCCCTCCCCTCTCCTCCCTCCTTCATCTCCGCTCACAGTCTTGAAAATTTGGAGTGGCTGCAAGTCAGCGGAGCCACATGGTACCCTCACTTCAGCGATGACATCCCTTGGCTTGCACCCACAACCGTTCCTCTTCCACACACTGCGCACATCGCCAGGTGCCAGCAGCAGGGATGAGACCCGAAAAACAACGCTGTCCCTCTTCACAAGAATCTTTGGCCATCACTGAATCATCAGTGACACCAAACTTCTGCCCATGACGGCTCAGTTTGCGGTTTCTGTTGTGCGCTGCCTTACCTCCTGCTTGGAAGCACTGCCCAGCTTTTTATGCGCTGCCCTCGCCTCCTGGAAAAAAGCTATGCTGGGAAAAACAAATTGTAACCAAGGCTAAATCCTCCCTTTCAGAAATGCTGAAGGCCAGATGTTTGGGCACAGTTGGTGTTACCCTGCTCTCCGAGTAGGTACTCCTTACCTAGAAACTCATTTTTCTTTCCTAAGCAGCACTGCTCAGGTCCCCAGGATGTTTTTCTGTAAGGTGTTCTGGAAAGCACTTTGAAAAGAGTTATAATGTGATGTAGTTTCTCTTCCTTACTGTGAGCTACCTCTGGTTCACCCAGCTCAAGCAAGACCACGTGAGACCATTTTACGGGCTATGACACCCACTTGATACCCCAGAGCCAGCTGTCCCCAACAGCCCCGAGTGACAGCTCCATAGCAAAGATCCACACGTGTACATGGGGCGACCTGACCTGTTTGGCAGCCTGATGCTAAGTGCCGTTTCTGTGAGCCCTTTCTCCCAAAGACAGCAGCTTGCAGGCCCGAAAGCAAGGCACAGCAAGGCCCAACTGGCTGTCCAAAGTGCCCTTCCCCATCTTTTCCACAGCCACAGAAGAAAAGCTGTTTACTAGACACATCTGGAGGGTGATCCTGGGTGTTGGCTTCACTGAGGGTGACAATTTAGCAAGATCCCAAGTGCAGACAAGGAGAAAAAGAGCCTGCAGTGGCTGCCCACCGTGGGGGTTTAACTTCATCACAGCTTTGTTGTGAATCCAACAGCCTGCGTCAAATCTGGGGTAACCCTCAGTGGAACAGAGCCTCCAGGCTCCCTTCTGGCCCGAGACCAGGCTGGGATGGCGCTGGAGGGAGCAGAGACAGGGGCAGGTCTAAGTCTCACCTTGGCATCCTGCTTGGTGAGGAAATCCACAAAACCGAAGCCACGGTGGGAGCCTGTTCCTGCCATCTTCTTGGGCAGCCGGACGGTCTTCAGCTCTCCAAAGGTGCTGTGAATTAGAGAGGGAAAAGCAAAGACCCTGAGGTTAAGGGGAGAACCACCTTTTTATCCCAGACCATGGCACTTCCCGTTGTGGACACATTTCAGGCTTGCCAGCCCTGAAGCGAGCTGTGTTCGGCGGCTGCTCTGCTTCCCTGTAAGCTCCACGTCCAAAGCATCCAGTAACAGCTGAAAACTCAGCTTAGATTTCAAAGGCCATCCTTTCTGATTGCAAACCTTAACAAAACAAAAACCTTCATTAATGTAACTGCTATACTTCTCCTCCCTCTGGGAGATCTGCAGAAACCAAGGCTCCAGCCCGCATGCCATGCCCTGGTCAGGGTGGGCAAAGAGCATCTCCATGTTAACAGGGCTGCCCCTGACCGCGGTCAGACCAGATTTATTGGCACCTCCGAAGATGGGCTGCAGCACACAGGATACGGCCGCAAGCCGCAGCACAACCTTGCGGGGTCTACTCCTCCCTCCAGAATAGCTCCTCTGTCCCCGGAGCCTGTTCTGCGCACCGTGCTCACAGAGGTACCGTCCCTCTGCTCTGGGTGAGCTGGGTATCATTTTTAAGACTGGATTTCCAGCAGCATTCCCGAGGAGTTTGAGTGCCAACAGCATGGCAAGTTGGGAACGGGGAAATAAACAAGGGGGTTCCCGTTTAGCTGGAGGGTGCAGGAAACCATGTCACGGCATGCAAGTCCCTGCAGAATGAACTTGTCACTCAAACACCAGAGCACGCAGCCATCCCACCAGCCTGGACCTTGCCCCAAAAGCCTGCAAACAGACCCAAGGCAGAGCTCGCTGTGTGAGAGAGTTTGCAGCTCCCGCGCCCCAGCTCTCCCACCCCGAGCCTGACACCCCCGAGAAATTCCAGGACAAAGCCCATGTTTTCCCTGCATCTGAGCTCCAGCTTCCTCTTTTCCTCCCCTCCCCTTGCCTCCATTTATCAAACACATATGCACAAACTGCAGGCGATAAATATTTAATGTAGACCGGGTCTGAATAGGTGTGTTATTTTATTTGAAAATCTACACACACGCACGCATACACAAAAGGAGCCTGGGATGCAGCAGTGCCAAAGAGCACCTGGGAATAAACACAGTAAAGGCCATAAATGCTCTCGTGAAATGATATAAGCTAAATCCTGGGAGTTAACCTGGTGCACTGGCAGCATGACCAGGCATTCATCCACCCAATTTCCTTAGGCAACGTGGTGTGTAAATGCACCATTATGAAGCCTCAAAATGAATCCGCACGCCTCCTCCTCGGCGCTTTCAGCGCTCTCCCTCCCTCCTGCCCCCTTCGAGATGGTGCTACGCAAACAAACAAACAAACCCACACGGAGGAGTCGGCGTGGCCTCGGCAAGCAGAGGTGCTCGGCTCGGCGAGCAGCAGGCGCGCCGCGTGGGTTCCGGCGGCAGGAGGATGCTCCTGCGCGGCGGCCGCAGGCGAGCGGGGCACGGGAGCTCTGCGGATGGCTCCTCTTGTTTTCTGCATCCCTGCAGGAGTTGAGTGCCCTGGTTGGGTTAAAGGGATGGCTAACGAGAGAGTTCCTGGCCCAAAGAGGTTAAAATTGAGCTAGAAATGACAGCTGGTGGGTGGTGTGGGCACCCTCCTAGCACACCATGGGTGCCCCAACCTACTGCACCATGGACAACACAACCAGTGTCATGGGCATTGCCTGGGGGGAGCAGAATATTTGCTAAAGGACATGCAGCACCCGCTCTGTGCACTACAACACCAAGCTTCTCCCTTTGACACCACACTGAGACCTGACGCCCAGGATGGACAAACAGGGGACAGCTGGGACAATCCCCCCGAGGTGGGAGCAGGGCAGCTACAGAGCCTGCGGGGGCACAGCGGGGAAGCCATGGGGATGCGCATCAGCCTGGGAAGGGATGGGAGAAGCTGGCTGCAAAGAAGAAGACGGTGGGGACCCGACCTGGACCAGCATCTCCTTGGGGCTGGGGCAGGAAGGCTGGGGGTGGCCCCAGCCAGGACAGCGGTGCCCAGACAGAGATGGGGCCATCGCAGGGAACCACGGCACAATGTTCAGCAGGGGGGAGGAAAGCGGAGGGGACAGGGCTGACCCCACAGGGCTGAGGAGTAAAACACCCCCCCTACTGTGGCGCTAATTAGAAACCACAACACAGCAATTACCATCCGAGGAGCTGCGAATGAAGTGGAGAGCCCTGGCCTTTAATGTTCTCCTCTCCAGCGCCAGGCAGAGGCTCACACCTCTCTTTTCCAATTATTTCCTCCAGATTTGCGTGGTGGAGAGAGGCAGAGGCGGGGGGGGAGCCCAATTACCCCCCGCAGCACGAGGCTCCTCATATTGGGGGATGCCAGGAGCCACCGATGCTGCAGCCTACGAGCTCCAGGATGGCTGCAAAACCCATCGGAGTGGGGATGGCGGAAGGGACAGGGACGCAGCTCACCCCAGCGAGGTGACAGGGCAGAGAAGAAAGCAGATTTTACACAGGCTGGTATGCAAGCTGCTAAAATGCAACTCACCGATGAGATCCCACTGAGCTGCTTTAAAACACGTGCATCCCCCGGGGTGGGGATGGCTACAGAGGCAGGGGGGCTCTCAGCAGCTGGGACCCGTTGTCGCTGCCTCCTTCCCCTTCCAGAACATGGCTCTGATGTGTGCAAACCCACCGGCACGCAGAGACTGGTGTGAAAACACAGCACGCACCCCAGGAGCTGGGTTTCCCCTTGGAGCTGATGTCTCTCTCCTCTCTCGGTTCTCCAGTGGGGAACTGGAGCACCATCAGCCAGCGCTGGCACCAAACCCCGCGGCTGGCGCAGAGCATGGCACCGTGCCAGGCTCCTCTCCCCAGGCACCATGGTTTACAGGGAAGTCCCTGGAGCCAGTGCGAGGGTGTGAAACCTGAGTGGCCACGGACCCTCTCGGGACTGGGATGCTCACCACCAGGAGCTGAGCTCCACCTTCTCGGTGCTGCGGAGGAGCTGCGTGCCGGGACTGAGGAGCGTCCCAGCTGAGACTGCAACCAGCCTGGACAGAAAGTTCGAATCGGTGACTCAGGTGTCGCCTGCCCTGGTGCGTGTCAAAGCTCCAGCATTATGATGAGGTTTTCAGCATCCGTTTTCTTGCCTGGATGAAAGCAGGGGAGCGTAAGCTCCAAAGCCTCTGCAGCAGTGCCAGGGCTCAGCCACGGCACAAGCGCTAAAGGACTCAGCGCTTGCAGGAGCAAAGCCCTTCCCGAGTCACCGACTTGCCTGCAGTCAGCCCAGCTTTGCAGGAGGTTTTAACCTCCCCTCTGGTGAATCCTGCTCTGGCCAGACCCACGTGCCTGGCCCTGATTTCTGGCTGAAAACCTACAGTTCCTGGTGGCATCGCACTGGGCTGCTCCGAGTCCATCTGCAGTGAGCGTGCCCTCCAGGAGCTAAGGCGTGCGGCAAAAACAAATGCACAGTGTTTCACGTAAACAACTTCCCCGTGGAGCTGCTCACGATTAACAAACTCAGTCCGGAAGGCAAAAGCAAAGAGCAAGACCTTCGCCAAGGAGGCAGCAGGTCTGCAAAGCACCCAGCGACCTGCCATCCATGCAGACATTTCACCACCTCCCTGCTTCCTCACCGATGCATTCAAGGGAAACGTATTTCCGAAACCACAGCGACTGCACCGCTCAGCCTCAGGGAGCGCTGCTCGCCCGGGAGAAGGAATTCACCCACCCGAGGTGGGCAATGGGAAAGCGTGGGTCAGGCCCGCAGTGGGAAGCAGAGCACAGGCACGAGTGCAAGGTGGGTTTGCAGGACTTGCTCCCCCAGCTTTCCCCTGCCCGCGTTCCCTGTGCAGCGCAGGCAGCTCGCCAGCCAGGCTGGCAAAATCCATCCTCACACCCGCGCTTGCTATCCCAGGCTTGGCACGCTTGCACGCCGCTGGCTGGAAGGGCTGACAGCCCCAAACAAACACCACAACTGAGATATTTCCTCCACGAGAACCTTTCGTTCATGCCGATCCAGATTTACAGAGGGAGAGGGGAAAAAACAGTAAAAGCCTGTGTTGGCCCTGGCTGAGCAACCACCCGCACGGATGCAGAATAACTACAGCCACAACCCTCCCTCGACAAGTCACCAGCCCCAAACTCAACAGCAACACAAGATGTTCCCAGAGATGCCAGCAGGGACGTGCCCTCCCACCCCTCCCCACCGGCACTCATCCCTGCCACGAGGGATGGAGCACGTCTGCAGGGCACTGCTGGGTACCCACCGCTCTGCTGACGCTTTTGGCAGCTCGTCCGGTGGTTCTGCAGCCATCCCCTTGCTTTACTGGCTGAACAGAGGGAAGAGAAGTAGATTTCTCCTCCATGCTGCAAGATATAAGCTGTAAGCTGGCTGCAGGTCAGAGGAACATCACTCCTTGGGATTGTAATTATATCCTTCTGGCACAGGCCAGCTGGGAGGCAAGTCCTTTGCCTGCTAATTATAGGACATTATATTGCTGTTAAACAGAGCGCACTCCAGCTTGGTAGACAACACACTGCTCACTTGGCTTTGCCTATTTACTAGGAGGTGCTTGTGCACCTTCATCAACACGGCCACGCACCTGGAGGACGGAGGATGAGGGGAATGCAGGTGTTCTCTGGAAACTTCTCACGTTGCAGGCACCCACAGATCACAACTCCAGCTGGAAAGTGTCCCACCTGCCGAACACGGGCATCTAGTGCTACTGTGAAATAAGCACAAAACATTCCAGATCTGTGCCTGCGCCATTTTTTACTCCAAACTCCTCAAGACCCAAATCCACGAGATGTCCATGAGAAAATGAAACAAACGCATGCTGATGGAGCCAACCAGATACCTGCCGACCCCCTTCTGCTCCACCTCTGCTCCTAACCCTCCACACCTCATGCCATTCCCTGTCCTAAAAAGGGAGCATTTAAAGTGCAAGCTCGTTAGGACAGGCCAAGTCTTGTTCAGTCCTGATCACTGTTTTCAAGTCCCAGACACAAGTCGCCTTCGGTCTGCTTGATCTTGCTGTGCCCTGAGCTCTGACCTGATCAAAGGCTGATTGCAAAGTTCTCTAGGGGAAAGCGCAACCGGCAGCGTGAATCCATGCACACGGCTGGAAAGGCCAACCACTGCCCCTTCCCTGAAGGGCACACCTCCCTGCAAAACAAACAGATCTTCCTTACATTTCTCCAAATGCATAGATGTCCCACTGCATGGGATAGTCCTAAATCAGGAAAAAAACAAAAAAACAATACCAATGACCACACTGGAAAGTCGGTCATGAAAATCCTTCAGCAAGGCCACCAACCTTCTCATGGGTTGCCACCTACTGCCACCACCTTCTCCTCTCTCCTTGCTGCCTTCGCATCCCCAGAGCCCTGCCACCGCCTAAATCCCTCCCTGTGACTGCCGCAGCCCTAGGATGAAGCTCAAGTGGATGAGCTGGGCAGTTACTGCCCATCAGGGATGGCTTTGGGTAGGGGACGAGGAGTCCAAACGGGACAGAAGTCCTCTCCTGCCCAGTCTGTGCAACCCTGTCCCTTGCAGCAGGCTGCAGCCACACTTCAGCCCAGCAAAATTCATTCAATCGCTTTGCAATGGTCATCTTAATTCTACTTTTTATTTTTTTCTTCTCCTTTCACCCCCAGATAGGACCTTCCCTCCCCTAACAAATTACTTCCCTGCCAGTCTCTGCTTCCATGCCGATTTGGTGATTATAGGGGGAAAAAAAAAAAATAATGGTTCTTTTTCTTTCTTCCTCCTTTCGGAAGGCAGGACCCAGCCAAATGGTTTTGCCCCGGGCTGAGCTGCGGCCAGTTCCACCCCCTGCATGAGAGAGTTAATGAAATACGCAGCGGAAGGTCCCTCCCGCCTCCCGCTCCAGGACTTCAGCTGACTCCACTACGGCTAATCCCATTACAAGAAAATAACGTGGATAATTCAAGCTAATGAAATCGTTACAAGAATGTGGACAGCCAGGGGTGGACATTCAGAGCCAATTTAACACTCCTTGGTGTTGTTATCCCCAGCACAGGAAATATCTGAAAGGAGGAAGGGGAAGGAGAGAGGGAGAAAAAAAAGCCCTCCTCTCTTGTTAGCTTAAATCCTGTTAGAGAGTTCAGGAATTAATCTGCCACCTATCTCCCCTATTACTATCATCATCATCATCATCAATAACGTCTCCTCGGTAACCTCGGAAAATTAACAAACGATGGCGCAGGAGGGCAAGGAAGGAGCGGAGCCTCCCGACAGGCTGGAACAAATGCAGCGCTGCCGCTGCCACCACCTCCGGCGCAGAAATGGGGACAGACGGGGTGGCAGGGCTGAAGCCGTGCTGCAACGCCGGCCTCGGCCCCCGGCCCCGCAAATCCCAGCCTTCGGCTCCCGCAGCAGCTCCGTCTGCACCCGCCTGTCCAGCTGGAGACGCAGCGGATCATCAAACCGCCTTCCAAACCTCTACTAAAATCGCGCGGCGCGCAGGAGGAGGACAGCCACGTGTGCTCCTTGTTCTTTCCTGCACGGATCATCAGTTTTTCCAGCTTCCTCTCCTCTCTGCCCACGAGCATCGTCTATTGTTTGGAGGCCTCTTGATCCGCTTGCTGCAGCAAAACGGGGTTTTGCCTTATACAATTCCTGTTCTTCGTTTCCAGCCTCAAGCTGCGGGGGGAAAAAGCGCTGCTTTCCGCCCTGGGGAAAACAGCTGCTGCCACGCGACAGACCCCTCAGCGGGGCCGGGTTCCTGGGGCCCAGCCGGACACCAGGCAAAGAGCTTCCCACCTCGCGCGGGGCTCCTGCCAAGGACGCAGCAGGTCCCGGGCAGAGCCCTCCCGCTGCTGCGGGCAAGGTTTCAGAGAGATTCAAGCCCACGCCCTCAGCTCGCACGCTGCCACGAATGTCCAAACGCCTCCTGCGTTTCAGCTGGATGCGGGCAGCTCACGCTCGTCCCTCTCCTGCACCACCGGGCGATGGCAGGGCGGCGCGATCTCGCCCCGCCGGGATGCAGCCTTATACTCGGCCCTAACCCTAACCCCAGAACAGGCGCAACTCAGTCCCTGCAAGCTCCGAGAAGCCGCTTGTCAGGGCAGCGCAACGACGCTGGGAAGCGAGGGGGACAGACTCGCGGGTCCCAAAGAGGCACCAAGTTTCCCCAGGAGACAGATCTGAAGCAAGCCTTTAACTGTGGAGCGCCATTTAACGCGGTCGGACGTAAAGAGCTCACCAAAATCAGCAATAGCGTTTCGGAACCACCCTCTGGTGATGACCACAGGGCTCATGACAAGGCAGGCGCAAACACCAGGCGATGCTGCAGCCCTCGAGCTCCCACCGAGCAGCTCAGCAGCCCGCAGCGACCCCGGGCTCTCTTTCTGGCTCAGCTCCCCTGCGCTGGTGACCTTGTGAAAGCCAAACCTTTCCCATTTTCCAAGCTCACCAGCTGCAAAGCCACGGCCGCTGTTTACCAACCTCACGCTGACATGCAACGCTTCAGTCAATCCACGAAGGCAGAGGCCTTCGGGATTTAAAAAAGAGACGGCGCAGCACGAATGTGAGAATTCGGTACGAGAGACGAAGCACAAGCCCCATGGCAAAAGCAGCAGAAGAGCTGGAAGTCCTGCAGGAGGAAGCCAGCTGGCAGCGCGGCGTGACACGCAGCAGGTGGCCAGGCCACCAGGAGCAGCGTGCCACCAGCCCGCGGCGCGGTGCCTCCCCTCTCCCTCGAGGAGAGGGCCAGGGCCAGAGAAAGGTGCTGGCTCCACGAGAACCACGATGCTCCGCGGGCCACAGAGATGGGACATCTGGACTCCGGCCCGGGTGGCTGTCCCCTCCCTGTCCCACACGGACACACTCATGTGCCGTAGAGGAATTTTTCACCTTTGTGCTGCTGCAGCACAAACGGCATCTTTCCCCTTTTCCCAGGCTTTATTTTCACCGGACTCACAGGAAATCGCCGCCAGCCCCGTCTCCACCTCGCACCTCCGGCACCGGGCCGGGAGCGACCCAAGCTTTCCGAAAGCAGCGCTGCCCACGACGGGCTGAGCCCCCCGGAACGTGCCTGGGATGAGCGGCACCATTCCATTTCTCCGGGCACTCTCTCGCAAACACGTCTAATTGCATCCAGACGGCGCTTTCGGCACACCTGCTGCAGCAACTGTTTATCTTGCCGACGACTTAAAGAGCATCGTTTGCAAAGTTTGCTAGGAAGGAAAGCCAATTAGCATGTCGCCGGCTAGGCGCAAAGATCCCTCGCGCTTTATCTCTGCCGCTCGGCAGCGGACCCCTCCACGCTAATTCCCTCCCTCCTTCCGCTTTGGCTCCTCCAGTTGGAAATACGCGGAGAAGACCCAAATGCAAACCGGGAGGGGGACTGCAAGGGTGGGAGGCAGCAGTCGCAAGCCAGCCGAGGCCAACCCTGCTTTCACCTGGCTGTCCCTGCCACCACAGGAAGCCACACAGCTCCCCAGGGGCTCCAGGCAGCAAGGAGATGCCAGGAGGCAGAGCTGTGCCTGAAGAGGAAGAGCCCGACATCCAGCGACTGGCGTGGTTCGTTGCGATGAATGTGGTGAACGCACTTGCAAATGAAAATTTTTTTTTTTTTTTTAAAACTCAATTTTGGGAAGAGATGGGCACACAGACCTGCCTTCACGTGGCGGAGTAAAACGATGCTTTGCCAACAAATGCTGCCCAAAAAAACCGCAAACATGCTGACAGACCACCAGTGGCCAGGGTGATGTGCTTTGGGAGCAGCGGGGAGCCTGCAATGCTCGATGCCCTCGTCCCCATGCTCCAAATTCCCCTCTCCAGCTGGCACGCCGGCCTGGCACCTCTGCCCGTTGCACCCCTCTGCCCATCGCTCCCCCGCTTCGCAGTGCCCTGTGCCGGGCCGTCCTCACCTCTCCCATCCAAGCCAATTTCCTCCTCCGTCCCCATCATCCCGCT
This sequence comes from Chauna torquata, assembly GCA_013399475.1. Lineage (NCBI taxonomy): Eukaryota > Metazoa > Chordata > Aves > Anseriformes > Anhimidae > Chauna > Chauna torquata. The sequence goes on from VXAL01006969.1 coordinate 45,566, forward strand.
GGGTCAGGACGCCTCTGTCACAGCTGAAAGCTTTGCCAGGACTTTGCTCTCCCCCTTCTTCCACCTGCAAGTCTTTGGCTCTCAGCTCCCTGTTCTGGATGTCAGTTCAAATCCTCTTTCTCTTCATGCTCCTGCTAACAGGTTCATGTCTCTCGCCTTCCTCTCTGCATCAGCTCAGTGCTCTCCTCTTGCCTGGGACCCCCAGCTGGCTCGTTTGTTCGTGCTGTTGATTGAAGTTTCATTGCTGTGCCTTCCTGACGTGCCTTCCCATGCTCTCTGGATTACCGGTAGCTCTCTGCTCCACGCCGCGGTGGTCCCAGCTCCAGGACACAGGGGAAGCCCACGAGGTTCACCCAGACACCCACCTAGGGCCCCTTTAGTCTCACCCGCCGGGGAAGCTGGCCCAGGTGTTGGACTGCCCTTGCTCCCCACCTCTTCTGCGTGGGCAAAGCTAAACAAACTTTAGCTTTTTCTGGATTTATTGAATTTTGGCCCACATCTTCAAAAAATCTAATATTCCCACAACTGTTCCCAGTCCCAGAGACTACAAGGACACAGATGTGCTTCGTCCAAGGAGCTGTGAATTTATGCAGCTCCGAAAACGAGCCAGCTTCAGCCCCAGCCCAAAACGCAGCCACAGCACCTTCCCTCTTCCCAAGACGCAAAACAAGAGCCCAGTGGCTGTTTCCCCCTTGCCTAAACCGCTTGCTTGAAAATGTAGCGAAACATTTTACCCCTTCTCGATTTATTTTCCTTAACAGTTGCTTATGAGGGACCTTATCAAAAGCTTTCTGAAATTCCAAGTAAATTAGTCATTAGGCAGGTTTTCAGAACAGTAATTAGGCCACTCCATGCCCCTGATGTATTATTTACCTGAGAAGATATACATAATTAGGGCTCTTCTTTATAACTGGTATTACACGCGCTAAATTCTACTCCAGTCTATCGTGTAATTACGCAATTAGGCTGCATGCTAAACAGAAAGAAACCAATTCTGAAAACTAAGCAAAAAGTGAAAAAAAAAAGGCCAGTAATTATTATTTTTTAAATCCTCCATCACCAGCACAGTGGCAGGTTTTAAAGTTTTAATAACCTTCCTCTTAAGTCATTTTTAAACAGGTGCTGGAACCAGGTTTGATTTCTTAATTTTGTCACGTTTAATCCTCCTTTGCGAGGTTTAATGCTGTGCAAGTGATTCGGTTCCAAGAAGAGATTTGCTCTAAGGCTGACGTTACAAGGGGCATTTCCCTTCCTGGGCCCGCACGGATTTGCTGTGCTCGTGGAAATGGGATTGCTTTGTCTCGCAGCCTCCCCTCGCCTCTCCTCATCCTCCCTCTCCTCCCAAATAACGATTATTTTCTACAGCTTCCCAGCTGCAGCTGGAGGATGGCAGACAGACAGGTACAGTTGCTACAGCACAACTGTCACAGTAATTTAGCCCTACAGAGCCAGATCCCACGGAATAATTCAACCAGGCAGTGTGGCAAAAAGACCGGTGGGGAGCGCCGGGGGCCAAGCGTGAGCTGCTGCAGGAGAAGCTAACACCTCTGCCACGGGCATGCAGAAAACCACCGGCCAGCCCCTTGCTCGACAAACCTATGCACAGCCTTTGTGCGCCTTTTGACGGGAGGACCGGAGGCGGCAATCTCGGCTTTGTTCCCGTTTTCCTCCCGGTTATACCCAGAAATGAGAGCTCTTCTCTTCCGCAGGTCCCTGCTTCCCAGCTCCCTGCGCACATCCCGCGGCGTGCTGCGCAGCCAGGTTAACTTCTGTCCTGCTTTGTTTCTTCATCCCCGCTGACGGAGGAGCATGTGCCACGGGGTGTAACATGTGGTCGGGAGTTTTTTAATCCACCTTTTATTATACATCTTACTTTAGAGTCGGTGAGATCAAAGAGAAGTGCCCAGGACTTACCGAGCGTGCTCACCTCCCTGGGAAGACACCTGTGTATTACTCGTGTGCATTTTCACGCTTTAAGGACTCCAGTGATTCATTACTTAATTAAAGAACCAACAGATTTCCTTGTGAAACTCTACATCTCGGCGCTCAAAATTTCAGAGCCACCTCAGGGGGGTCCCGAGGCACAGGGAAAGGTGCAGCGCTGGCCTAGGGAATGCCATCGGCTTTAGGAAGCCACGAGTTCAAACGCTGCTTGCACTGAACTCTGCAAGAGAGTTGAGGCTTCAAAATCATCTGCTGACGCCAAAGCGTGTGAGCTGGTAGCTCAGAGGACTTAAAAATAACTGCTGTTGGACATGTGTGACAGAAGAAGTCGTTCAAAACCAGCAGAGAGATTGAAAATCCCACCCTAGTGTTATTTAGGTTTTGCTGCCTTAGGCGGAGGTGACCCCGCAGCCCCAGGGGATGCAAGCGGGGTCCCTGCCCAGCACGGCCACCGGCGCTCGCCTGTCCCAGCAGTAACGTTTTGTAGAAGACCATCACACCCAAATTCTGTGATTTCATCTGGCTGTTGGCTTTCTTCCCAATGCTACTTTTTTTTTTGGCTAGGAGAGAGAAAAAAACATCCAGGTACGGTGGAGAGCAGACCGTGTCCGCTGGGACTGCTGGAAGAGGACTTCTCTGGAGCCCTCCCAGCCTGCTGTCACAGCCACCTCCGAGCACCACGCCAGGCCCTGTCGGGACACACCACGGCTTCTGACACCAGCTCCCACGGTCACTCCCACCGAGACGCACAAATGAACACAGTCGTGACCCTTATATCCCAAACCCCATGAAATCTAAATCCTTGCACGGACTCCAGTGAGAGCCTCCACACCCGCAAAGCGTTTTGCGGAGCTTGTGGTCCTAAGCCACGCTTCTGCCTGCACGCAGCACCTTGCAGGACCAGGGCTTAGGAGTCACCACGTCACCCCAGTAATCACCGGCAGGTCAGGATTTCAAAGGAACCCGCGGCTGGAACAGTGCCGAGATTTGGGGATTTATCTCTCCTGGGCTCTTTTGAAAATCCTGATCAGAGTGCAGCTATGGTCAAAAATAAGTTACGCTAAAAATAGTGCTCACAGGAGGGCCCGGTACAAATCTCCTTTCCTCTGTGATTCTTATGAGTCAGCTAGTTTCAAAGACACGAGAGGAAATTCATGCAACTGGCAAAGCAGTAAACAAGAGGAGGGAGATGCAACCATGCCTTGTGGCCCCCAAAGGGCATCCTTCGGAGAAAGCAGCTTTGCTGTACGAAACCAGGTGAAATGACTGCACCGACAGCCAAAAAACCCATTTCAGCTTCGACCGTAGAACCTCCTGCACTGAGCCGAAGGAGAATAAATATAGAAGCAATAAGATATTTATAGGCAGACAGCTATTTTAACATAGCTCTGCTTTAAAGAGAATCCTTATTTAAGTCTTGTCCCTGTAAAGCTGCAGGATGACTTCGAAAAATAACCAGATTAATTATTTTCACCAGGAGAACAGAGAAACACGTAGGGAAGATCAAATGCACGCAAATGCATTAAGAATGCGGAAGCTCGAGTGGAGTGCTTCTGTTCTGGTGACTCAAACACAACGAGGATCACGAGATCGCCTGAGCACAGGAGAGTCCTGAAGAGCCTTCCCTAACCACATCCTGAGTCTGCCAGAGACCAGAACGAGACAGCATTCACAACAGGCTCACGGCTCAGCAGCAGCACCGCCGCCGACCAGCACCGTCCTCTCCAGAGAGGTGACCAACAGCAAAACATCGGATTTTGTCGTTGCTGGACACGCTGTGAAAGCACCGTGAAGAGAGGCATGTTTCTAGATGTATCTACTCTGATAATGCTCCAATTCCCCCATCCTGCCCCCAAAGCTGGAGGTGTGGCTGCTCCCCAAGCCCAGTCTGGGACTTCGGCTCTTCCTGCCGGCAGCACGCTCTGTCCTTCGGCCACCCGGTCCCAATCCGCAGCACCCTGAACTCCTGCTAAAGCTCAGAGGTGGCTTCACGCAGTGGGACATCTTTCCAGGTCACCTGGAAAAGTCTCAGAAGATGGAAGGGAAGGAGGGGGAGTGATTGCACGGTGCGAGCATCACCATTATGGGAGTCAATGACAAAGTTTCTGCTTCATTTCTGCAAGAAGCTTGTTGCTCTCCACCCACGGGTCTCTAGGACCGCTTGCAACGTCTGCACGAGGAGGCGAGAGATTTGTACCAAACAACCGGGAAAGAGCAGCAGAGCCCAGAATGGAAGCCAATGACCCCAGTCCCTCCACGGCTGCGGGGCAAAGAAAACTGCAGCGGGAACAACCGCTTGTTGGGTTGGTTTTTCTTTTAATTGGCTTCCTTATCCACGCCTCAGCGTTGCGAAAACGGAAGAGCATCACTCACGCAGCAGGGCTGCGCTGCCCTAACAGTGCAATCCCGTGGCACAAGCAGCAGCGTGCCCAGGCGCAGCGGGGCCGCTGAAGCCCGCGCTCACCAGCGCTGCCCTGCGGCCGGGTGCCCACCTTTCTCCTTTTCTTGCAGCCTCAGGCCAGCTTCTGAGGGCAGAGGCAGGGACGTGCCCCCCTCGCCCAGCGTCTCACCGTGTTGGTATGCGAACACCGGCAGCCGTCAACCTGCTGCTGCAACCTCGCTAATTTAATAAATGGACTTTGAGGAGGCTGAGTGTCTGCTCCAGCGCTCCCAGCTCCCTGCCCGCCCCCTCCCAACTCAAAGCCTCTTCAGTGCAGTAAATTAAAGCACCAGCCGACCTGAACGAGCCGTAAGGCGTGCACGGATGCTGGGAGGGAAAAACAGAGGCAATGACACACCTAGAAGTAGCCGGTCAGGCCCGACGGGGGTTACAGAAACGTGCCCCAAAAGGGCCGGGGGGGTTGTCACCTCCAGAGGGGCCATTTCCAACAGCTTCTGTCCGTGGGCGAGCCCTGCCTTGCTGCGTAGAGGTGGGAACGGGCAACGACCCCCAGAAAGAGATGCTCTGAATAGGCGTGCTTGCCCCACGACAAGCTCTCCTTCAACTCTCGCGCTGATATCAAGCTACAGGGCTGAGGAACCACCTCCCACCACAGCCCATCTGCCTCTGGACAGCTGCTACGTCCCACTTACATCCCAGAAGCAACATCTCTGCTGCTTCCTCCTGCTCTAAACCTGTGCTCCAATGCCAGGTACAAACCAGGACATGCTCAAGGTGGTTACACTTCCAGTTGATGGTGTCCCCTACGTACAAAATCCAGGTGGCAGATGATGAGCTGAACGCAAAGAGCTTCTGATTTTAAAGGGATGCAAACTATCTGTGGGGCAGCTGGGAACCGTAAGAGCTGCTGCTCATTTCTCTATCAAACATGGGTTTCTCTGGCCTCCTTGCCGGCTGCCAACCAGACTCCCCAGAGGCAGCTGAGCTACACAAATGACGCCTTCCTGGTGCTGAGGATACCAGGTTTGGTCTCCCCCTTTCCTCACCATCTATTTGCCCCACATCCGTAGCAACTTAATGCTGTAGACTCCTTTCTGCTGCCAGGCAGATGATAACCAACAGTAGGATCATAGACCTCTCTTCCTCAGAAAGAAAAAAAAAAATGTTTGAAAGTCTAATCTTAAATGTTTTGCCTACCACTGCCAGACTCCTCTACGTACACAAGCCCCAAGCGCACATCCCTTTCCTATCCCCCAGAGAACAAGAAGGCACAGCTCCCGCTGCAAACTGCCAGCAGTCAGTGAGATGGAAAGGGGCTGGCATCTTCCAGTGGAGTGCTGGAAAAAGCCATTTCCCTGACAGATGCCTGACGTCTGCAGGAGGACCAAAAACACAGCCTCGCAAACCGCAGAACCTGCGACAAGGAGCAGCGTGGGCGAGAGAACGACTCCCACGCTGTCGCTTCGAGTGGAAGCTCCCAGATACGGGGGAAGAGTAAAAGCGGATGCTAAGAAGCATCCCCACGGACTGGCCACACACCACGCATCTGACGACAGCTAGCTGTTACGCACAGTGCTTTAGCCTTGCAAAAGGAGGTTTGGAGAGCTTTCCTGTAAGCACTCACTGCTCGTAAGGTCAATGCAAAGGTGGGGGAATACACTGCACCGTCGAGATACCACCGCAACCGAGGGACGTGGCTGCGTAGAAAGAGCCTGTTTCAGTTCACGCATCAGGAGATGGCCTTTTCGAGGAAGAAGGGACCTCAAAAAGTATTCAGAGCCAGCAAAGCATGAGCTGGATGCTTGGGGGCAATTAAAAAAATGAAATAATGGCTGGACTCATCATCTCTCCAATGTTTAATAAGTATTAGAGAGCACTGATAATGCGCAGCACTCTGCACGCAGGCAACAGCGGTCTGTGGTCCATCTTCTAGCCAACTGCTTGGTTTTGTACTACCTGCAGGAAGCCAGTGCCCTCGAGCCCTCTTCCTACCTTTCAACCTAGCACTTAAAAAAAATTACAAGGGCAGATGGAGAGCCCTGTTTCCTTAGGAAAACAGCTTGTGAGAGAGAGTGGGCTCTGCAGGCTCATGGCATCCTTCCTCCTGCACCCACAGGTAACTCCCCTCCTGAGGGGAGGCAGAGATATTCCTCGTAACGTGCTGTTTCCTTCTCTGCACGGACATGGAAACCCGAGCGGCTGCTGCTCCTCAGATGGGGCCGCATTTTGCCAAGTGCTGTAAAAAGTGCAGCCACAGGGGACATGATGAGAGACAAGGCGAGGAGACAGCCCTTTCAGCCCGAACTCACCAAAAATATATTACAAGAGCACACCCGGACAAAAGCTGAGACACCTTCTAGGGGTAACAACAGAAATCAGCTGCAGGGTTTCTGCACCGTCCCCAGCAGAGAGGCTCACGGGGGGAGAGAGCTGCCAGCCAGGACAGGCTGGGGAGCACTGAGCCTGCACGGGAGCTGTCAGAGTCCCAGCCCTACCTCGCGTGACAGCAAGAAGTCCCTGCAGAGGTGACGGCTCTGGTAAGCAAACAGCTGAACATGCTGCAGAAAGGGGGAGAAACGAGAGAAGGCGATGGCAGCCGGGGATGCGATCCTGGCAGGGAGAGCCAGGCTGCACTTGCTCGTGTTAAATAAAAAGGGAGGCAACTGGTTAAAGACCGACTTCTAAGCGGCATCCCCTCTGCCCGCAGGTAGGGCAGGACGGCAGCTCCCTCCCCTCGTGCAGCGGACCTGATTTCATGGGGCTTCTGCACAAGCAGCGGGGTGGAAAATGATCATCACGAGCCAGCAGCTGGAGAAGCACCCCCTGTTCCCCAAACCTCCGGGTGCAGGGCGGGCAGCCGGAGCCCGGTCCTGCTGGGCCGGTAAGGCGGTGAGGACGGAGGCTGCTAACGAGCTTCCCAAATCGCAGCCGCGGTGCGGAGGCAGACGGGCGCTCCCCCCGCCACCCTCCTGGATGCTGACGGGAGAGACAGCGCAGTCCTGCGTGACAGCGTGAAATTAATATGATTTTGGGGGAAGCTGGCAGTGAGTAATGAGCATCTGAAATACCTCCTTCTCCAGACCCCACCTCGCCCCTGAACTCTTTTAACCCTTCAGCTGCCTGCATGGCAGTGTGCCACAAGGAGAGCGGGCTCAGAGGGTGGGAAGAGTCAGACCTGGGCTAGAGAGAAGTGAAGAGGGGCCAAGCAGCCCACCCAGCCACTGATTTTCCAGGCAAGTTTTGGCAGAAATCCTGGACCAGGCCCAGCCCATGGAGCTGCTGAGATCAGCGCTCCTGGGCTTGGAAAGGCAGGAGCTGTGACTTCTATGAGCAAGGCTCCACAAGAAGGTATCAAAAACCCTGGGGGGCTGGAAGTGGACCAAGTCTGCCCTACAAACCTCCCCGAGCAAGTCCCAGGAGGCCACCTGTGAGGGGAGCAGCCCGATGAGCCCAGACCACGGAAGGGCAGCACCTCTGCTAACAAGCCCATCAGTGAGCAGCAGAAAGGAGAACATCTTCCCACGGTCGGTTCCCCTGGTATCTAATAAAATCTTAGTCTGAAAAAATGCCCCGTGCAAGGGCTTCTTATGAGAACTCCCGGATATCTAACAAGGGTCAATCCCACAGCACCACATTGCTGGAAAGACAAGCCTCAGGAGCTTCCTACACTTACTTGCACCAAGTTCCCAAATTTAAGATCTCCTCTCTTCTACCAGATGCCTGGAAGTGGTCAGCTGGTTCAGATGCTGCTGAGGGAGGAGGAAAGGGACGCGAGAAGACAGATGGTCAGCATGATGTGCCTCAGCTTGGTTTCTTTGGGAAAAGCAACATGCAGGCAGGAGCACGGACAGAATGCTCAGTGCCACAAGCAGCAGAAGCCAACATGGTGCAAACACCAGGGCACAGGAAGCCTTTGGCAGGGGTCTGCCCAGGGAAGGTAGGAGACCAATTATAACCATGTCCCAAAGGCTTAAAACCCACTAGATTGGAAGAGGTAGAAATGCTGCAGCAGGCTTGACGTTTAAAAAAAAAATACAACGCAAATAGAGATGCAAATAAAGGACACTGTGTCATCCTGAGCAGAAAACTGTGATTCATTAGAGGCTTATTCAGGACCTTCTCACGAAGAGAGACTGAAAAATACCCACACACACATGCTAGCGAAAGACAGGAAGGTGGACAGGTCAATGTCAACGTCTAGTTAGGAAACGCAATAGAGAAGAATTCTGAGATCAAGAAAATAATCATCTTGATTGCTCTTGTGTAAAAAGCTAAGACAAGTTAGCCCAGTGTCATTTCAACATAGCAGATCCTGCAACCCCCTGGCTGCCAGTCCTGGAGGTAGCCTGAATGGCCAGGGGACAATGCATAAAGTGAACAAGAACAGGCTGCAGCATAAGACAAAAAAAAAACAAAAAACCCCCCCACGTTTTCCCTTCCTTACATATAGACACAGCCTGAACAATTCAGACAAAAGGAGACTTTATAACACTTGTAGCACTGAGTGGGTTATTTACAGGAGACAGCACACAGGGCTTCTATAGGCTTTGTTGCTCGTTTCCTATTGAGGAGAAAAAGCACACGTGCCCACATGCACATGTGCCAGTCCCGTCAGCACAGAAAAATGGCAAAAACCCCAAAGCAGAATACCAGAGTCACACCTGAATAAGACATTTCAAAAGCAGCCCCTTCCCCATCTCTCTTTACCCCCCCAAGCCCCTCTGCACTGATGAGCAATGGAGTCTGTGCAGAAAACTAACTGAGCTCCATCGGGAGGTTCGGCTCGGTGCCGTGGCAAGAGGTGCTCCTGCAGAAGGAAGCAGCCTAGAAACTCCCTCATTCGCACTGGACAACTGGACCGAGCAAAAGCAAGCAGCCGAAAACTCCTCGGCAGAGGTTTCAGGTGAGCAAAAACAGGACCCGTGGGTATGGAATGCGCGGAGTGCAGAAAAGGGGAAAAAAATAAGAATCAAATATTGCAATGAATATTCAAGACAGGGAAAGAGATGTACTGAAAAATCTTCCTTCTGCTCTTGGGAAGATCCACCTTTTAAAGCAGCCCTGTCAAGATAACACAGAGTTAAACATTTCCTTATCTATGTTAAACACCTTTATGATTCAAACTGAAAAACAGCACTGAAAACCTATTTCACTCTCCCCCGCCCCATGGCTCATTTTGTATAGCCAAATTAAAGCGGCCAGTTACATGTCTGGTCTCTGCCCAGTATTGCTGTGTTTGGGTTTCCAATGCATAAGGAAGAGGCTTGAAAAAAGACACCCTCCCCACTCCCCCCCCTCAAAGTTTAATTTATGCTTTTCAAGATAGAGAGGGAACTAAATCAGCCCAGCAGACCCCTGCATCCTCCTCTGGAGCTCTCAACTCCGAGGCTGACGCGCAGATCCGCAAGTCACTGCCCAGAGAAGCGCCTGCATCCTGTGGCTCCCTCTTTGGTTTGCTCTTCCAAACCACAGGTGATCTCTCAAACTGGGCACCTGCGGTCTGGGAGAGCAAACCCCAGGCACTAAGCTGGGCTGCAAGCACGCAGCTGGGGCAGGCTGCAGGACAGAGCAAGGTCGCACACAACCCAGACGCCCTGGGAGCGCGGACTGCACGGGGCAGCAGCCGCCAGGGCCGGATCCAGACTGGGGTCACCCTGTTTGGAAAAGGAGGGGGTAGCGTGGGGCTGGCCAGGTTCAGCTGAACCATGCCATCCTGTCTTGCTTTCCTGTTTCCAGGCTGGGATGTGCAGCCTGGCTCTGAGTGAGGATCCTGTTTTATTGACCTAAAGGAAAACATACACAAAGCTGAAACGCAGCCCTGAGCTGCGGAAGCGAGTTGTGCGTGCAGGAGGAGCACTATCAGATGTGGCAGGCTGTACAACAGAGAGCCTAAGGGGCAAGGCTTTAATCGTTTGACAGTGCCTGGCACGGGGAGAAAACGGGGTGAAAACAGATAGGAAGGGACGGAAGAGAGGCGGGCTGTGCGGCGGGGCAGAGGCGAACGGCAGGGCACCGCACCCAGAACCTGCGGCAAACACCAGCCCTGAGCCTGCTGGAAGGCTGCAGGGAGGAGGCACAGCCAGAGGTGCTGCAGGGCAGGGAAAACAGAGCAAAGCTGAGAAACCCCACCTGCAAAGCCACTGAAGGACACCAGCAGGGCAGGACTTCTCAGCCAGGAAGGAGGGAGCAATGAACCAAGCTGCTTCCTAACGGCACCAAAGGAAAAACACCCAGCAAAGGCACAATTTTCGCACGCGCCTTCAAATCACGCTTACAGACGGTGCCTGCACAGCAAGTGGGTGAGAGGGGCCAAGCTGCCATGGGAGCACCAGGATTGAAAGCGTCGATCCCAGAGCAGCTTTCCGCAGCCCAAAATGCCCCCCACACCAGACTCCCTCCTCCTCAGCCGCCCAGCAGTCCATGCACAGGCCCCGCATCCTAATTACGGAGCTGAAATCTTGCATTAATGCAAAGCGGCACATCACCTGCTGGCATCATTGGAAGCCACTTCCATTTACAGCTCCCGAGGATGTGGCCTTGAACTGGCTCACGGATGCTCCTCCAGGCAGGTACCAGGCAGGACTCGTGCTTGCAGCACAGGAGACCCACGCTGCCACCCACCTGAAGGAGTCAGCCACCTCACACCAGACCTCCCCGGCCAGGCGTTAAGCCGCAGGATCGCTTTGGAGATCTCAAGGACTGGTTATTTATTTAAACCGCCCGTTTGTTTCCTTGAGGACGCGGTACGGCGATCCCACCAAACGCCAAACCAAATGCAGAGGCAGCATTACTGCTGTCAGCACTCGCACGTGAACGAGCTCTCCTCTGTAACCAGACACGTTCCAGTTCTTGCTCCTAAAACTGGTTTTGACAGGTTTCACCTGAATGCACACCTCCCAGCAGCGGCACATCCCACGGTACTTCTGTGTCTGGCACCCAGCTCCCAAGGGAGGGCAGAAAGCTGGGGTCCAACACCGACCTGAAGGCTGCGAATACTGCAGAGTAGCTGGAGCTCTGTTGTGCACAAACGTCTTCTGGCACGGCACAGCCCTGCTACGGGTGCATCTGAGCGTTTGTTTTAATACATTACTCTCCCAGTCCTTCTCGGGAGTGCTGTCCATTTCTCCAAGGCACCTGAACCCCAATCCACAAAAGCAGCTGAGTGAGTGATCACTGCTGGCCTGAATAACATGAGCAAAAAATTGAGTAAGGTTCCTTTCCCCCTGGATGAGCCTTTCTGTCCCCTTTTGTAGATCGCTCTAGCACGGGGGTTTCTTAATCTGACTGCACCGAGCAACAGGGATTTTTCTGGCCCATCAGGCTGTGGAAGAGAGAAGGAGGCTCCTCCCCAGGCAAAGGCATCCTCCTGGGAAAAAGGGCTGTCTCCCCTCTGGGGAACATCACATTCACTGATGGAAGAGCAGAAACTACTGGCTTTAAACCAGTAACCACACACGGGTAGGACAGGAGGCATTTAGCTGATGGGCTCTGCTCATTATCCAAACAGCTATCCCGCTCCTCCCTGAAATACGAGTCCTTCAGACTGGTCTGGCTGTGGAGTGACGGTTGGACCATCTTGATAAAACGATTCAGAAATGCAGCTTGATCTGCTCGTGGATATAACCCAGACGAACAGGGCATGAACCCAACAGTGGTTTCCAGCAGCCTTCCTCAAAAAAGGTTCGACGGTCTGCTCCACATCCTGCCCCCAGCATTGCCGTCCAGCACACCCAACGCCTGCACAGCTAGCAACTCTGCCCTGTCTCCCTCTGCCCCTCAAATAATAATCCCATCATTTTATCCGTGCTGATTTAATTTTGTTTCAATTTTAAAGGGCTATGAGCATAATAAATGGAAAGTTTTACAGACCTACGAATTGCAGTCGTTTCTGCAACGCACACCCCCTTACCTAGACTCCAGGGTGCCGGGGGGGGAGTTTCCAGCTGTTGAACAGCAGAGAAAGAGCCACGCTTTGCTTTAACTGGTTGTTCCCAGGAGGGCACAGGATGCGCTGGGGACACTGCTCTCAGCAGGCAGCGAGGAGCTAAGCAGGCAGTTTGGCCAGGACAGACCCGCTGACATGGGAGGACGGCAGACAGAGCTGGCAGAGCGGTGCACCTGTGGTTCCTGGGCATGGCTGAGCTGCTGCCGCCAGACCAGACCTCCAGCACGGGCTCTGCAGCTCCCAGGCTTCTCCCAGCATCCCACCACCAGCTTCATCCCCGCAGTGCAGCCCCTGCCCGACCCAAGCAGACCCTTCCGCCACGAGGAGATGCTCGCTGTGCCTTCTGCAGCTTCCCCCACACTCACAGGCCAGCTAACTGGAGTGGGCATGGCACGGAGACAAAAATTTAAGCAGCTAAGAGGAAGCAGCAAAAGATTTTGAAAAGTTTCTAGCCCAACATCTAGGGTTTTAAAAGCAAAACCATCACCTGGAGAGTGATCTGCTGTTAGACTGTTCAGCCAGTGACGTTTGCAGCACTGGGCATCCTAGGGGCATTTGCACTGTATTTTCTAATTAAAACTATCCAGCACTTGCTTAACAAACTCACATGTTTATGAAGGCACTATTTCTTTTTTCCTCCTCTGCCTTTCAGTAGCAAAGATTTCCACAGCTTCAACAGCGCAATGTTACTCTGGGAAGTAGAAATTGTCTCCAGTCATGTAGACTCCATTACTGGGAGAAAGGTGTGAACAGCAAGCATGTCTGGCAGACGGATTCATTATACCACCGTGTCCTTTATAATGGGAAATGAAAAGCCCATTCTGATAACTACACTTTATTATAATAGGTCAGAAGAAGTGAAAGGCATCATCTTATAAAATTAACTTCATAAAGACTGCCTTTAAAAAAAAAAAAAATCTCTGCCAGTTTATCCACCGTATCTTTCTTCAGAGATTTTTCTTCTTCTAGCAGAGACGTGACTCCAAAGCCTTGTCCCACTGGCTGTTTTCACTTTTGCCCTCTATCAGAGGGAATAGATCTGTTTTCTCCTAATCAGTCCCAGACACTTGTTTTGCAGATGCAATAAATGCCATGTCTTTGTTAAGACCAAGAAAATAGCCAGCAAAGTAGTTAAAACTGAAAGAGACACCCGCCTCTGAAGGTCCTCCTAGGCTGCAGCACTACTTTCTTCACAGGAAAGTCACAACAGAGACAAACACGCCCAACAGCCTCTTCTGTGCTCTGGCATGCCTTTCAGTTGCTTTTTCTAGTGGCTACTTCTTTAGTCCAGCTAAAGTCTGACGATAATTTTTATGATTTAATAGCTTCACACAATGTGTTTGGATTCGTTTCCTACAGGTGAAAGACAAGAGGTGGCCAGACAGGCAACAAAGCATCTTCTACATGCATTGCTCTGACGCCTGATCTCGCTCCGACCAGCGCTCAGAATTTTGAGGGGTATCTACTACAACAAATTGGCAGAGGAGGGCTGGAAGCACAGGTCATTGCAGTTTTAGGAGAATTTATATCAAAAGACCTGATTATGTACCTTCAGGCATATTTTGCAAAGAGGGCAAAAGGAAACAATGGCAGCCTTAAAGCATGCAACTTGAGGTGCTATCCCAATAACCATCTCCTTTGGTGGTACAAGCATCAGGTACGTCGAATTCGAGACATAGATACTGTAAAGAGTCTGTATAAGGTTGCATGTGATTGGGCACAAATCCATCAGACAACTTTTTCTAAACCTAACCATTTCCCTTTTGGCAAAAATAAAACATCTCCTTGAAATGTTATATGCCAGCTGCAAATCAGCCTTGCTTTTAATATTCATGAAAGTTGGTGCAGACAGGAGAGGGGAGGATGGAAGAAGATGCTATGAAACAAACAGTTAATTGGAACTTCAAATGAAGGTTGCATGGATCTAATGTGATAGATTTTAAAGGAGCCTAATTTTCAGAAATTGCCAGAGCTCCAATCTGTGAAAATGTGGCCTTTCACAGATCTCCAATTCAGCTTGCCACATCTAGAGTTCCTTTTGAAGAAAAGTCATGCCATAAAAGCCCCCCAATTTGGTAGCAAAAATTAGCAGCCTTCATGGGATATCAATCCCTTTGTCTCTCCTCCCCTAACTACGGCTCTTTGGAAAGAACGAAGGACCATTTGTCTTTTGTTATTTTTGCAGGTAGTGAAGATAAGAGTAGAATCCAATAAAGAACAAAAATGGGGAAAAAAAACACCCACAAAAGCTAAATCTTCACACCTAGCCCAAAAGCCGCCCCTATAATTGAAAAACATTTCTCCCTCTGAAGAAAATAACACCCATCAGGTCTCAAAAAGCCTCCCCTGACGGCATGACAGAGGCCAGCACCTCCAGCGGGAGGGGACAGCAGGACGCGCTCCGCACCGGGAGGGGACAGCAGGACGCGCTCCGCACCGGGAGGGGACAGCAGGACGCGCTCCGCACCGGGAGGGGACAGCAGGACGCGCTCCGCACCGGGAGGGGACAGCAGGACGCGCTCCGCACCGGGAGGGGACAGCAGGACGCGCTCCGCACCGGGAGGGGACAGCAGGACGCGCTCCGCACCGGGAGGGGACAGCAGGACGCGCTCCGCACCGGGAGGGGACAGCAGGACGCGCTCCGCACTGGCACCACCTGCCCCAGCAAAGCCATTGGGCACGGCTGCACCTCCCCAGCCTGCACAGGTCCGGCGTGGAAGGTGGGCACACGTTGATGCTCACTGGAACCCTGCAACGTTTATTTCACAAGGGGAGGACTTCAGCCTTCAGGGCTGTTAACCAGAGCGTTCCTGACTTCATCTCCTTTCTCCCACCAAAGGTTAAAACTCGATATCCCCAAACTCCAAAATGAAAAGAAACTCATTTACATCGAGCCTCCTGCATACCATAAGCTTGGGGACGAATCAATTTGAATTTCACACGCACTCACAGACCTTTCCAAAGGGACTGGCTTGGCCTGCACGCTACCAGGGACCCACCTTGCCACCGCGAACAGCAGGAGGAGCCCCCCGGGGGATGCAGCACCCCAAACCCGCTGGTGCTCGTGCCACAGAGCATGCGTGCGGTCACATGATGGAAAGCACACGTGTCACCAATCACTTCCACACCAGGGCAAGGTCCAGCCCTGAGGACGGTGCAGAGCCTTCCCCTGTGCTTTGCACGGATCGCTCGAAGCAGCTGGGGAAAGCAGCAGCAAGGTCTGTCGACTGCTGTGAGAATACGAGCAACGGTGCAGCGCAAATCTAAGCACGCAAGCCGTGGATCGACATATATCAACAACGATATTAAAAAGCATAAAGAGAACCAGGGCAGGATTTCCTGAACTGCCAATGCTGAGCAGCACGTGTACAGAAGCCTTCAAAATTTGCTGTTTGAGACACCCAACTCCCTGGTTTTGCTGCTTCAGCATCGTTAACACCGACAGCGGGGAGACTTAAAAATGAAGACAGCTCCTGGACAAAGCTCAAAACACGCAAATATTTGTTTGGGATAAAAACATACGTATTTTCTCCTGCCAAAGCAACTGAGAAAAGAAAAAAGAAAGCACAGAAGGAAGCAGGCTGGGAGACATCAGCTGCAGGGCTTTTGAGCACATGAAACAATAGAGGAGATGCTCGTCCTGCAAAGCCTCCCACCTCCGTGGGCCTGGGGCTGCTGCCCTACGTGGTGGTGCCCGGTGGGGTCCCTGGCTGTCCCCAGGCTGGCGGTCCCCAGCTCAGCGGTCCCCAGCAGCCTTTCCTGGGCAGGCTAAGAGTGCCCCCTGCAGCCCTGCCGTCCGTGCCGCCTCCGCTGCCAAACAATCGTTTGCAATTCCAAACAAATAAATAACGAAATACAAATCAGACAGGTTCCTAAATGTGGGAAGAGCTAAAAGCTCCAGAGCAAAGGCATCTGATTTAAAACCACAAAAAGCAATCTAGGAGGATGAAGTGTTTAGTAGCGCTCCGTCATGCCCAGTTTTAGCCTCTCTGAAGGGAAGGAGGGATGGCAGGGGCGCAGGGAGGATTGTGGGTCCCCCCCCAAGGCTGCTGGCTTTTGTTTTGAGGATAAAAACCGTCTCCGAATATCCTAGGTAAATGAAACGGATGTTCACGCATCGCTCTGAGAATGCTGTCAACAGCGCACGCGGCTAGAAGCTGCTTGTTCCTTGCAATATTAATCAGACCACTCCGCTACCCCTCCTCTCCCCAGCACTGAGGTGCCAGACAAGACAGGAGGAAAAAAAAAAAAAAACACATACCAAAAACCCCTCAGTCTCTGCTGGGCTCATCTATTCTCTTGACATACGTAAGTCTCCCAGCTCCTTGAACTTAACCCAGGGCCCTGAAAGGCAAATAGATTCCCATGGTTTTGTTTGCTCTGGTGTTATGAAGGACACGTCTGCAACCGCACCGAGTTTTAAATCAGCAGTGCCTTGCGTGCTACCAGAACTCAGCGCACTAACTTGGAAGCCCAGGGGTTTTTGCCCTGTTTCAGTAGGGCCTCTCAGGGCAGCGTTGAAGCGAAAGCATCCAGGCTGCACCAGCACTAGCAAGAAAATCCCCCTGCTCTTCTGCAGGGATGCTTGCACTGTGCCTTTCCTGAACATGTGTCCGAGAGCTGAGTCACGGTCTGCAACCAGTTAAAACCAAGGACTCCACTCTGAGACAGTGTTGCAACACAGAGCTTTCCTTGCCACCTTGCACCCTTCCTCCATCCTGCAAGAAAACAGCCTACGGCAGCGCAGAAACCACTGTCCTTACCCGCGGTCAAGCCAGCAGAGCATCACACGCTAATCAAGCAGGTAGAATTCCCTGCATACAGGGAAACGCATCGCTTCCCCTGCTCCCAACAAATTGCTGCCCCGCAGCTCCTTGCAAGGCAGTTCTCAGAGCGTGGCCTGAGAGGTTTCAAAGGGTTAAAGCGATTCCTCAGCTCAGTCCCTTCGGAAAGGACCACTGCAGCCCCGACCAGCTGAAACCACCTGCCTTCTGCTTAGGCAGACTCACACCGGCTCAGCGGGAAAGCCACCTCCTAACCCAGTACTTCATCACGCCCTGCAGATGGATGCTATCGCCCTTGTTTTTGCTGACGGAAAAATGGATGGATAGATGGAGTTGGACATAGATTCCCCCAAATTCCTTCTGCAAGCCAGCAGCAGACCAGGGACCATGGCCTGGGACCAAAGATTCTCGTTCTGGAAGTAGAAAGGACACCGTAAGCTGCACTTTACACGGCTGCACCTCTTTTCTGGGATGTGTTACAAGGCTTAATGAGTCACTGACAAAAGGCTGAGGATACAAAGAAAACAGATCAGCCAGCGTGCAGAAGAATGCAGCCTGGGATCCTAAAAATCCCTATTCACTGCTCAGGCAAGTCTCAAGCCTGACAAGGTATTTTTTGCTGGAGAGGCTATGACAGGCAGCATAGCCTCACATCCTTACAGACACAGGGATGCTTCACACCAAGTACATCAGGCACACACCCAGATATACGCAGCGAAACACTCGACGAAGGCAAAGCAAGATTTACGTGCTCCCTGCTTGCTGGGAAGGAGCTATAGCATCGTGTGTGCAGGGCAGATGGAGGAGGGAGCCAGCCCAAGCTAAAACCTCTCACACCAGCTGTCTGCAGCAGCTCTCGGTGCTCCTCCCCAGCCAGGTGTGCCAAGCATCAGGAAAGCTGCCGCACACGTTTCAGACAAGAGGAAAAAGATCCAAGGCTATGTCATTTGTTCGACAGGAGGGGTGATGTCCATGCTCTGTGGATGTCCGCTGCATGGTGATGGGCCACCCAGCTCTGACAACTCCCAGGAGCTCAAGTCAGAATGCTGGCATGTGTCATCTGTCTCACAGAGAGAATTTCTAGAGCAGTAAAACCTGCTAAACCATTTCTATTTACAGGTTCATTTACTTCCACAAAGAAAACAAAACTCATAATATTTACAACCCAATAGCAAGATCTTACATCAAAATCTTGCTGCTCCTGCACGGAGCGCTCCACAGACCCACCAGAAAGCGCTTTCCTACCTGAAGAGCTCCCTGATTTCCCTGACAGTGGCCTGGAATGGGATGTTTCGGACTAAGATCTTGGAAGTCTTCTGCTTCTTGACCGTTTGTTTCTTTCGGGAGGATTTCACAGCTGGCCTGTGAAGTCAACAGAAAGTGTAGGTAAGAACTATAGTGCAGCAACACATGCAGGGCATTCTGGCTCCTTTAAAATCAGGAATCACAAAAAATTAGCCAGTTAGCTCACAACGACATCCTCACTTGCCTCTTACTGGTGAAATTTCATGGGATACGTCCAGAAGGAATGCATGCATGTGATTTAAATCTCACATCTAAAAATCAAAGTTTCTGGCTTGCTGAGTGCAACCACAACCGAGATCAGGCAGCGGGCCTGTACTCGCACCTGCCACTAACTTTTCTTTTGACATCACATCTTGTCTATTCAGTTATCGGAAGGAGATGTACTATTTGCATATATTTAAACAATGAGTCTAACGTAAGCTAATTTTCATTCTTTTTCTTAGTGGCTTAGAAAACAGTAAACAAAACTTTTTAATAGATCATTAATTTATTTTGCTCAGGTTGTGTTGCATTTGAACAAGATAAGAATTTACCTAATACAAAAAACCTGCAGCTTAAAGCAAAGCACTCTACTTTACAGGCTGGATACCCACTGAATGAATTGTAAAATGCAGAATGGACAAGAATACTTTAATAAAGAACTGAAATAAAAAGTGCAGCTAGTGAACGGTCGACTTCTGGTCCCTATGTACCAGATTTCCACAGGAATTTTCACATTTAAGGGACACCTCCTCTAGGAGGGTTTCCGAAGTGTCTAAATGACAGTTTTCAGGTGCCAACAGTCACCTTCAAACACCTGGTTTAATTTTCAACTTAATGGGTACGGATCATCAAAATAACAGTGGACAAGAGTCGCAGACTTCAGCATTCAAGGTATAAATCTCAGTCACCCTCTTTATTCAACAACAAGAAACACACCCCCACAGAACGGCCTGTCTCTGAGGCACCATCCCAAACACATCTTTCAGAAGAGCCTTTCCTCAAGTGTGGAAGAAGCTTCAAGTACCTGGTTCTCACTTTGAGGGCCCCACCACTGCATGCTGCTTAGGCGGTTTTACTTGGAAATACAGCTTTTACTATGCAAACACCTTCACATCAGCTTTTTTTTATTTTTTTATTTTCTTTTCAAGTAAAACTAAGGCAACTCCACATAATGCATAACAAAGGCTGATGTATTAAACAGCCAAAGCACCGCCGGTCACAACCCTCGTGACCCAGAGATGCTAGCTAAGAAACGAAGAACCTACCAAGAACTACTGCATCTTAAATACAACCATGCTACAGAGGTAAGACAGCTTTACCTGATAGCTCTCTCCGAGATTTTCACTTCCAGCTTATGGCCATCCACAAAGCAGCCCTAAAAGTTAAACCATAAATAAAGAAATACCTAAGTCACAACAGTTTTCACACTTCCAGGACAGAGGCACCGCACTTCACATCTCTGCTCTTTCCCATATATTCCTCCCCCTCTTCCCACCAAAGTTTTTCCCTGTTGAACACTATTCATACAAGGCCAGGTTTCTGATATGAGGCTGCAGACAGCTTGACCGACTGCAGAAGCAGCCAATATCCCTGATCTCACTGTCCACCAACCTCAGCTCTGCCACTAAACTGGCAAACGTGAGTGACCTCATTGCCTTGGGCTACTGTTCCTCTCCCTTTAGGCTGCTAACTCTTCAAGGCAGGGAGCACCTTACTATTTGTTCAGGAATGAGCCAAGAACGACTCATTTGCCTCAGTAGCCAACACAGCAAAAAAGTCTGCAACATCCCCATCTGCCTGCTTTCTCTCTTCCCCCAGGATTCTGCTTTTCAAACCAATGGAGAATGCACACCTACCCCAAGACTACATAAGCTGAGGAACGTGCAAGCCCCATCTGTTGAAGGTGGGACCCATGGACTGCGATCATGGAGCATGCACAAGTTGTACAAACAGCAATTTCTACAAACCTATCTAGAAAACGATCGTTCCAGCTGTCTGGCCTGCTTCACCCAGGTCACGCAGACCAAACGCTTGGGTGGTGGTGTTCTAGCAGCAGAAGGAATGACTTATTCCCTTGGAGCCTTGGAGTGCAGCCAAGCCCTATGGCATGTGTCACAGAGAAGGCACGAGGCTAGAAGACCCTGAAGCACTGGCAGATTTGCGGAAGATAAAACTGAACTCCACAGCACCAAATACTACGCAATATTTATTCTCATTTCATGGGGGCCTGGGTCTCTGTCACCTCCGCAAAGGAAACCTTGCTGAATAAACTTATTAAATTTTAATCTTTCCACATTTTCTGCCACACCTCCACACTGGATCAGCACTAGCAAACACTTCTGTATGAGCTACTGTCCCTTATGTACCCTATTCCTCGACTAGATTTTGAACCTCACAGCTCATCCATACCTTTGCCCATCACCTCTGCAAAGAAACCTGGCCCGACAATGCCTAAGCTTACCTGGAGCCGGCGCAGGGCTTTTTGAGCGCTCTCTGGCTTCTTGTACTCCACAAATCCAAAGCCCATGGAAAGCAAAGCACCTATCAGAAGAGAAAGGGAACTTGTTAAGTTAGCAGGAAACAGTGATGATATTAAAAAAGAGATTTAAAAAAATATTAACTAGACTAGGGGGAACTCACTGCCACAGCATTACATGGACTCGCACCAAAAACTGCAGTGCCCATCGCTAGCTCTTCAACCGGATCCAGTGATAATTGTGAGCATGAGAAGTCTCTGAACTGCTGACTGTCAAAACCAGGGGGACAAAAACTAATACCCCAGAGAAGGGGCCAGCCTGCCCACACCCCAACTCTTACATTCCTCATTAGCACCCCTTACCAATTTGTTTGGAGCAAGACACTGCTCTAGAACAGATGCTCAGTTTAAAGAGCTTGTTTTGGTGCCGATGACAGAGAGATGGCATTGTATGCCAAACAGATTTTTTGCTTTGCATAGTTTTGGTCAGCCTCCTTAAATAAAACAGTAACTATGTCCTACAAAACAACCGCTGCTCATAGTCAGGGTGGGTGATCCTGTTACAGATACGCACATCTGCTTATACACAGGACTTTCTCCTCATGACTGAAATGAGACCTTCACGTGGAAAATTCATCAACAGCCCAAAAAACGAGTGTGACTTTTGCTGTGGGAGAGAAATATGCAGGTAGCAGTCTGGTCCGCAGATGAGACTTTTCTGATCTGCAACCCATTCAGAAAATGGTTTTGGTTAACACGCGGCAAATAGGTAGTTACTGACCACTGCGGGGAACCAAGCATTTCAGACCTGTTTAAATGCAAAGTGTCATGTGCTAATAAAATAATGGGATAATTTCCCACTACCACGAAGTGAAAACCCAACATTTCATTTGAGAGACAGAATGCCTGCGAGGTCTGCAAGGCACAAAACCAGCACACACTTCCATGAACCTGGACGGGCAGCTGCAGGTTCTGAGCCACAGGATGAGACATCTATTGCACTTCCCGGGACACCAAGGATTTGTAGCACCCAGGCACACCACGCCTCTGAGGAATGCACTGACAATTTCAAGAGCCCATAAATAAGTCTGGGAGAGCAAAGGGAAAATCCACAAGTAAAAAAATCAACACCTAGTTTCCAACTTCAGAACTTGAGAGGTAGCAGGCTACAGAAATCACCCTGCAGCAACAGAAACCAACTGTTTTGGTAGGTGGTATGAGATCAGCCTAAATTCAGATGTTGCTGTCTGTTCACGAGCATGCCAGATACGTCAGCAGTACTGAAGAATTTACTTCAGTGTTTTTCCTTCAGTGGATCAGAGTTTCCAAGCATCCCAGGCAAGAGGATGCCTGTGCAGCCATTTCCCAGGGCCAAATCCCACAAAGCTGTGCAACTCCCTAGCCTAAAATCTGGAGAGACACAGGCCATCCAGCTAGTGCTTGCCTTAAGCAAACCCTTCCCTGTCTGACCCCGCAAAAAGTGAGCGCTGTCGATGCAATAGCCATAACCACTCATCCCCGCAGTGCGCCGGGACCGACGCTGGCAGGCAGGCGGCAAACGAACCGCACTCAGTGCGGTACTCAGCCAGGCATCCTTGAAGATCCCGGCTGCCGTTGTGGATAAAGCGTGTCGTGTGCCAGCTGAATCATCGCAGGGCTCTGGTTCCTTTCAACCCGCATCCTGCTCCTCTTTGATCCTGAAGGAGTTGGCTTCTCTATCCTGATCTCAAGAGAAGGCCACATCTCCAAAAATCCCACAATTGAGCTTAACCTTCTAGACTGAGCCCCAGTGTATTTTTGGTTGCTGTTTTCAGCCATTTCAACAGGCATACTTCTAGAAATATTAAAGATTTCGCAAACGAGAACATAAACGCTCATTCAGATGAATGCTAAAGCAATGCCACACCTGAGCCCTCAGCAACCAGCCGAAGGAAGGAATTGAACAGCAACATCTAGAGTACCTGCTTTGTCTTTCTTCTTGGATATTGTGCAGCTCTTCACAGCTCCCACTTTGGAGAATGTCTGCAAGGAATTTGGACACGTGACTCAGTTCTCTTTGTCAGAGGCTTACAACTCAACTTGAGTGACAATGTGGCCCTCTTCCAGAGCCAGGAGCACATGCTCACAAGCCCACCTCCCCCCCAGGCACACCTGACAGGCAGTCAGTGCAGCTGCTTTTTCTATTATAAATTTTTTTTCTATACAAATACACACACAGACTTCTAAAGAAATCAATACAGGTGTTCCCAGAAACCCTCCACCACTCCTCAGAAACAACTGAGATCTGGGATGGCTCTGGAGGACCCCTACAGATTACAAGATGCCCTCACCCAGACAAGGAACTTAGGGGAAGGTGACTCCAGTAATGCCACAAGAAAACAGCTCCTTCCAAAGACATGCAGGAGGGGCTGCCCTGCAGTGGCACACCCTTTATTTGATTCCCTTGTAAAACTGCAGCCAGAAGGCAGGAAAAGAAAAAAGAAAGAAAAGGACAAGTCCCAGTCCGTCTCTGAATATTCACATTTGCTCCCAGAGCCAACTGGACCAGGGCTATGCTAGTACCACAGATCCAAGGCAGAGGAGCACAGGTCCAGAATGGACTGACATCCCACCAGCATTCTTGGGCCACGAGATGTGGCACGTCACATGGCTACAAAGACTGGCAGAGATGGGAACCTCCAGCTGTTTCTCCCAGCCTTGCTATTAACGTCCCACATGGCTTTAGAAATGCTACAATCTTTGCCAAGCGCTCTGCTGAGGTAAAGCAGCACTGACAGCTCCAGGTTGGTAGAAAATTTAAGATGAAAAGCACATCTCAGTGAAATCATCATTTATTTATTGCCTTAGCACAGAAAGCAGTATCACAGCTGCACAAGCGCTGATCCCAAGGAGAAGCATGGGGAGTGAGGAGTCTTAGAAGATTTCCTACTGCCTCCACCTGTCCCAAGGTAGAATTAAACCCCATCAAAACTGTTTCAGATACATTTGTCTAATTGGTGCCTCAAATCCTCAAGTGGAGGTTCCCAGCCCCAGTACAACCCAGTGCTCCCTCTTCTACTATTGGGCCATACTGGAGGCAATTTAACTCCTTTGAACACTTCATCCTTGGCACAACAGAGGTGGAGAACGGCTTTCCCCTTGCCCTCTGCAGCACAAGTAGAGCCCCTCCTTTTAGCCCATGCAGGGAGCAGGGGTTTTACTCCAACAGGCATCCGAGTCTGACCCTCAGCTGTACCCTCAACCCCCTCCTATTCCACCTGAGCAGCCCGTACTAAGCAAAATCCAGTCCCCATTCTTTGCTTATGGCTTACCTCCTTCAGTGTGTCTTCTGTGGTGGCAAAGTTGAGGTTTTTGATGAACAAGGTACACCCTGGAATGCTCTCTTCCTCATCCTCCTCTTCATCCTCTTCCTCATCCTGTGCTGCTGTTTCCTCTGAGCCCTGTACAGCTGTGGCAGTGTCATCACCTGACACAAAAAGAATAAACGCAATGCTGTAAAACGTAACAAAGCCAGATTTGGGGTGAGCTTGCCCCCCGCCCCAGCTGATGGAGTCACTGCTCCAGCAGGACAGACCACTCCTCTATTGGCCCTCTGTGTGTGAGCAGAGACTGAAGCAGGCTGAGCACACGGTATGGAAACACGTCCCTGTGGAAACTAAAATACTGCCTGTCCTTTAAATGCAGAAACTCCACAAACCAGCTTCTCCAGCACTCAAACACCCTCACATCACGCCTTGCCAGAAACCTGCTGAGCTAGGCAAGAGGCCTCAGACTTGCTCAAGCTTGTTTCTGCACTGTTCTACAGCCTCATCTCTTGCTAATACTTATCTGCAGGATGTGAAATCATAACTTCCCCATCAGCACATGAGGGTCCTTTACTAGACATCAGAGAATACACGCAAGCTGTCATCCATTGGCTCTCCAACTCCTTTCCTTGCTACACAATTTGTCTGTTATGCCAGCTTCATCCCCTCCAGCATAGCTGATGCTGTGCTCAGGGGGACCAAGCTAAGCATCTCCCTTTGGCATTACCATGACCCCTTGGTGATTTTTCTAGGCTTATTTCTCTCTCACTTTGGCTGGAAAGAACCTGCATGGGGCTAGGGGTGCTCAGAGACCCCACCGCTCTATCTCAAGAGCTGCCTTTCCTCGCAGGGCTCCATCTGGTTGCCCTCCCTGCCCCTGGCACCACGCAGCCCAAGCCTTTTTGGTCGGGTGGTCAAACTCTCCTCGCCCCAGCCAGCAGAGTATTTGCCAACAAGGCATGGAAAAAAACTCATTGCCTTTGAAGACAACTCGTTTGAGGAAGGGGGAGGGAAGAGATTTAGCGAGACAGGGCGGGATAAAAAGGTGCCTCCATCTGTGGCTGGCACAATAAGAGGCGGCCACGCGCTGCCGCCCGAAGCCCTTTTGTGAGCGAGGCAAGGAGTTTACTGCGCATCCCCTCCCTTCCCTCTCCCAGATGCAGAGCGCCAGAGGCTGGCAGCAAAGACCATTATCAGCCCCGAGCAGCCTTCCAGGAGCTCCTGTGCTTAAAGCCCTTTATCTCGAGGTGAGGGTCTCGGTTACAGGGAGATAAAGCACACCCCCCAGCTCCCCCGGGCTCCAGCCGTCCCCTGTGACCCACGCACAGAACTGCAGCCCAGGCAGAGGCTTTTCATCAGCTTTTCTCCCGCCTCCCAAAACCTCAGAGTCCTGAAATAGCTTCCAGCAAAACAAACCTGCATAAAACCATGCTTCTCCAGCCTCCTCTTTTTTTTTTTAAAAAAAGATCTTGAAAGGTTTTAAATAGACAGGCAAGATTTAATTTTTACAGCCCCTGGGATAGGGAGAAATAGGGTATACTGGGGAGGGAAGACTGTGCCCTTGCAGCAGTGGAAAATCACCCGGACAAAGCATACAGCACAGCTTGACACAAGAGCACAGAGAAATGAGCACAGAGACCCATGACCTGACACCAGCAAGTCAGCCGCTCCATCCATCGCTGCCGGTTACTCCCGTTCTTGCGGCAAGCTGGCTGCCCACGGACACGGAGGGTGTCCTTGCGCAGCACACAACCACACACACTCAGAGGGTCAGGCCTGGCTTACAGAGAGCAGCTAAGGCTCTCCTGATGGCTGCTGCCAAGACCGGACTGGACCAAAAGTCTCCTCCCCTTGCCCAGAGCACCATCCCAGTCCAAACTGGATTGGTGTGCTGGGGGGAACACCGCACTGTCCACGCCTCGTCCAGGAGGTGAGGAGTACAGAGACAGGATTGAGCTCAACGCTTGTGTGGGAAGATCAGCTAACACACTGCAGAGAGAAGTGACCCTAAGAACCACACAGATGTCATGAAACTGGTTTCACACCAAAAAGTTCAGGAACGTCAGCATTGCCACTTCACATGGAACGGAGGAGGGAAACAACCAGGAATTCCTCTGACCCAAAGTTAAAGCTCTTACCAGGTACTAGCCTTGCTTTTCCCTCCTTTTCTGGAGCCTCTATGGCTTTTTTTGGAGGGGCTGGGCCGGAGAAGACACCCATTGGAGCCCATTCCAGATACAACGGTGCAGAGTGAAACTGTGAAGACAACACAGGAGAAACACGAAGAGCAGAGGGTAAGGCCTGAAGAAAGCTCAGCTCTCAGCTTTATTTTTCCCTCAAACACGCTGTTATGGAAAACAGCAGTAGAAAAGCCAACCAATGTTTTTGTCTAGCTCATCTTCCACTGAAGGAGAGAGTCCGTATCCAACCTCACAGAGGACCAGTCCACCATATGACAACCAGAGGTCAAGGAGCAAGGCCACAGCTAGGCAAAGGGCCTCCAAGGGGAGCTCCAGGCTTCAGTACCACACTCCTCTGTTGCAAGAGGTACCAGAAACCCTCTCCCAGGCCAGAGGACTTTTTACACTTGTCACAGACCCCCTTCTCTAGCTTTTTTCTTCAGGTTGAGAGACCTACTCAGCCACCGCAGCACGAGGATGCACAGGGCATCTCCCTAAATCCAAGCGATAGAGCGACTGACAACTCACTTCCTTCAAAAACCTTCTTCGTCTCACATTTTAGCAAGCACTCCTTTATGCAGCTTCACAATTAGCCAAGATCCACACCCTCCAGGCAGCTGCCTGCCCCGGCCACACTCACCTTGGAGTAGGCCAGCTTCGTGAACGCTTGCTTGGCTTCAGTTGGCTCCAGGAACTCCACAATGGCTGTGATGCCTCCTGCTGGGAGCAGCACCCGGCCCAGGCTGCCGTATTTGCCGAAGACGACCTCCAGCTCTGCTGTGCTCGTGTTGGCAGGGAGGTTCTTTACCAGGATCACGGTTTTACTCCGCTCACCAGCAGCCTGCCATGGTTGGTAGCAGAAGAGGAGAAAGGGGAGACGGGATTTTAGAAAGCCAAAAACAAATCTCTTGCTAGCTGAAGACTTCAGATTAAACATGATGTGTTCTCTTATTCCATGTCACACCTTTCCAGGATTCAAAAGCACCCACAGTCTTTTAGAAAAGGCTTCCTATCGAAAAGATCCACATTCCAGCACAACCCCCCTGTTATACAAATGCTCATGTACAGAGATTTCAACTCCCAGGTGTACTTGCTATGGACACAGGACTTGGTCTCTGCCTACAACAAGCTGACCATCACACTGCAGCATGTATTTCAACCATCCCAAGCACAGTTGCATTTGCAATGTTCAGAACACATCCTAACTCTTTTAAGAGTTCGATCCTGCAAGATGCTGAGGATTAATTAATAATTAATTAATAATTTTGAAGAGAGCTGAGGATGTCAGGACTAGGCAATACAGAAGAGGTAGGTCCACTTTGCTCCACCCCCAGCTGGGCATCTCACCTGACTGAAGGAATCCAGGCTGACTCCATTTTCAATTAGGAACCGGCGAATTTCCTGGACCAGCTCGGTTTCTCCCAGAGCAACCCTCACTGCCACACTGTCTTTACTCTCCTGCAGGCAAGAACATCAGTCAACAATGTGACAGATCTCAAAACAGCGAAGCAGAGGTCCAGGAAGGTGCTGAGCACCTGTTATTCCCACTGCTCTTAGAAGCAACAGGAATTTGGCAGAGAGCTTGAAGGTAAACGCTCCAGCTCCTCTGAAGCTGCTGGGAGTTTTCTGTTGGAGCCAGAAGACATCTCAAGGAAAGTGAAGTTTCCAGGTAGATAAATCTAAGCTCTAGGGTATAAATTCCCATCAACTTCTAGTCATGTAGAAACGTAAAATTCAATCACAGAAAAGCAGAGTTGGGGGCAGGGGGAGAGCAGGAGCGTCATTCTGTCTTCCAGTGACAAAGGGACTGTCCCCCATAGAGAGGCTACAGGACCACTGATCTTTCAGCCTGTGTGGTGCTCATGACTGCACTGCAGCTTTTGCTGCACAAAAGACCGGGCATGTCCTGGCCATGAGAAAACAGGTAGGAAAATGATCTCCTGTCCCAGCTGATCAGTAACCCAACTCACATGATCCAGCACTTGGCTTTTGGAAGCGTTGTATTTCTGAGCAATGGCATCAGCCACAGCATTTGTCCCCACAAACAATGTGTTCCAATTGTGAGAGCTGGAAAGAGAAAGAAGAGCCAGGTTCAAAGTCATGCAGTCTTTTCTTCCACTGGCATCTCTCTATTTAATAGGTTCTGGGGAAAAAAAAACAGCTTTGAATGCCACTACTAGTAGCCAGGATAATAAGCTAGAGAGAAAGAAGGGTAGAAGACCCTTAGAGAAGGGACAGGGTAAGGGAAACATGACTGGAGAGCAAACAGAAAGGCAGCAGTGCTGGCACCTTAGCTCTTCTTCCCTAGCAAGTCATTGGCCACAGCTATGCAGTTACAGCTGGAAGTTCAGATGTTGGCTCAGAGGAACACTTTTTTTTTCACCTGGTTTCCTAAAAACACAAAGCACAGGCAAGCAAGATTGCGTTCCTTCCCCGTAAAGCCTGAAAGTATCGTAAACTTTCAAACCAATCTGTTACAGAGGAAGATAACCCAAAATTCCTACAAGTTTTCAAAACACAAGCGGCCAAGTGGAAGAGAAAGAGCCAGCTGATCTGAAACCACTACCCTGAAGAGTTACAGCATCAGACCAACTTTTATGACGCACCAGAGAAACTCATACATAAAGCCACTTGACAACCACGTTTCTCTCAATTTGTGCCCACTGAACTACTCGAGCTACTTGGAGAGAGGAATCAAGTAGGTAAGAGATAAAGGAAGCAAAACTGCACAACACTATTGACTCTGGTAACCTATACAGCCCCTGCAAAGATGCATTCTGGCCATTTGGGAATTTCGCTGGTTGTGTTGTCTTGCCCTTCTACAAGACACCTCTGTACCTGGCACTGTTGGCTTTGTCCTTGGCCTCTTTCTGCTTTTTGTAGGAGGAAGACGACTCTTCTGCATCTGCATCTTCAATTTTTTCCTTTTTGATTGTGGAGGGTAAAAGATGCATCATTCTACCCTAGAAGGAAGAAGAGGTCCAGACGCTCTAGAATAACCCACGGAAGCTCACGAATTATGCAGAGGGAAGAAACTTTCAGGCACATTTCCTACTTAAGTGAACGAGGTGGAAGGAGGGAACCTTCCTTCCCAGAGAAGGCATTACTACAACTAAGAGTAGTCACGCAATGCAAGACAGACTCAGACCTCCTTTCTCTAGCTCAGACTGTGGTACCTGTGAAGCTGTTCAAAACAGGCTGCTCTACCAGAAGCAATTGTGTTCCCATACAGCAAGGCAGAATTGATTCTACCCCTTAACACCCAGAGGAATCCTGTTCAGCAAAGCACAGGAGCAGACACTCCACCAACAAACATCCTCACCAGCGGCAGCCTGACAGCACAGAAAGCTCATCAGTCACTGTACCTGGAACACCTGCCCATCCATTTCTGCATAGGCCTTCACCGCGTGCTCGGGAATCATGTAGGTGATGAAAGCAAATCCTTTGGGCTTCTTGGTCAGTCTGTCTATAGGAAAATGGATCTCCGAGAGGGGTCCTGCAAGAGGAGAAGCCTTTCCGTGAGAGATGTCCTGGCACAGCCATCACACCCCATAACAGCACTCTGAACTGGCACCTCCTGGCCAAAGCTGGGGAAGGAGGGGAGCAGAGGGGGCAGAGCAGCTCCGCACACTGCAGAAAGGTGCGTGGTGAGCCACCAGCCTGGGCGAGGAGCTGCTGGCTGCACACCAACAAGGCAGGCCCAGCAAAACTGCCCCAAGTCCAGATGTACAGCGCGTTGTAGCACACAGGGCTTTGACACATCACACAAATGCAGCTGCTTAGAACCTCCCTTGTTTATCTTAAATCAGGAATAAGGATTTCCACAACTTAGCACTCTCTCCCCGCCAGGACACATTCATCAATGCCAAGACGAACTTAAAATTGCTTAACTTTAAACAAAAAGGGAAGCTTGAAGCTCCCACTTGACATGCCAAACATGAACAGGAATCTGGGGTACGTCTCAGAGATTCATCTCTTACCTACAGCATCTTGAAGTCTCCCGCATGATCAAAGTGTCTCATGCAGCACGTACTTTCAGCTACCTTCTCCTCCTCCCCACCCCACTAGGACTTGGAGACTGACTGGCAAGAGCTTTTACTGCCACACTGGAGATATGATGAGGAATGAGGGCAGACACGTGCGCACACACAAAATGCTTTGACCTAAGCAGCGCAGAACCAGCATCAGTTTCAAAGCAAGCAACCACACCCCATCACACCAGGCAACAAAGATGATGGGAGTCACTCTATGTCCGAGAGGTATGGGACACAGCTTCGTACACCCACTCCCACCAAGCAAACCTCTGCGTGCAAGAAGGAAAGATGCTGCCCTGCTAGTCCCACAGCAAGTACGTACCATACTTGGAAAATATCTTCTCCAAGTCCTCCTCAGTGCTAGTAAAAGGAAGATTCCTGGCAAAGAGTCTCCCTGATTCAGACAAGTCCTCTTCTTCCTCATCATCCCTCTTCCTTCGTTGCCACGGCTGGTCATCAGTTTTTGCTGTAACAGTTTCTTTCGGGGTATTCCCACATCGGAATACCTCGATGTATCGCCCACCTAGTCCACAAACACACGTGCAAGCACATTAGATGCTTCCCAAGGCCATGGGCAATCAATATCAATGGGTTAAGAGCCTGGGCTTACAGCAGTGACACGAGCAATTAAAACTCAAAAAAAACCTTTCAGTAGAACTCTGTCCGATTAAATAAAAGGATGAGGGCTGCAAGAGACTAGTCTTCATGAAAAGCAGAATACTGTTTGCTAGCCAGATTCAGTCTCCTTTCCCTTCAGAGCTCCAATCCTTCTGCCTCTGCCAACCTCATCCACACACTTCTAGGCAGATGTTCCCATCCTGCATGGGATTTTCACAAGTATAAGTCGAGCAGTTCCACTGAGGACCAGGCCAAGAACAGGTTTCAAACACAGGCTTACAGAATCATTTGTACAAATCCCCTGCAGTATCCCAATTAGATTTAAACAATATCATTTTTACGCCAAGAGCAACATACACTTCAGGCATGTGACAAAAAACAAGAGCCAAGGAGCAACACGCACAGCTCAGTCACTTGCCAAGTCTACGCTGTTCCTGATGGCACTGACATGGCACCTGGTCATCCCATGTCAGCAGCACAGAGCAAATCACCCCCACCATCTGCCCGGGAAAAAGTAAAGCCACAGGAGATTCTTTTGCAGGGAACACTTCAGCAGCTGAGCACTCTGCCATCAACATCAGCCAGAACAAGAACGAACAAACAGCCCTTACCTAAGTATTCTTTTTTCCGCTTCAAGGCCCTTTGCACCTCTGCTTCACTCTTCAAGTCAACAAAGACATAACCTTGGAGGGAGGAAAGGTTCAGCTGAGCATCATGTGGGGCATACAGAGTCACTAATTGGCTAATTAAGGGTGAATCAGGCTTCTTTAATACAGATTTAACAATTTAAAGCATTCGGGTCCCATTAAAGTTTCTATCCAGCCTGAAGACAGCCGCATCACACTGGAAGGCTGCCTTTTAATAGCTCATTCTCTATGTACAAACCGAACAAGCCCGATTTAACAGCTGAAGTAGGCTTTCACAGGTGTCTCCAAGCCTTCAAGAGCAAAGAAAAGGTGCATCTGCTGTTAACCTATGAAAAGAAAACAGCATACAACAGAGTTCCCTGCCAGCTCTGAGGACCTGCTCTTTCTGACAGGTACTTCCAGTAACCACAGCCTGTCAGAAGACCACCTCAGCTACAGGCCGACCAGCAGCAGCAGCCCCTCCCAGAGGATGGGACCTTTCCTTGGCATGGTCTGGGATGTTTAGGAAAGCTCCAGAGGCAGATCAAAAGAAATGCTCCTGCTGCTGTGTGCTGCGCTACCCTAAGGGAGCACAGCCAACATTACTCTGCCCATGGCATCCTACGGACAACAACTAGGGCAGGTGAGCTGCAAAGTCATATAAAGGTCTGTAAGAATCGGGACGCAAGCCAGTGATTTAGAACTACAGTTGGAATGAGCAATGGTGTGATTGAGAGGTCCTCGAACTCACAGATCCAGCCCCATTCCGCACATACACATTACCTGTATTTTTCCCTTGGGCATTTTTTCCTATCCGGATTGCCACTGGCTTCAAAGGCAAGAAGAATTCTCGAATCTTTTGCTGCCGGAAGAATTAGAATCGCTTAAATGAGGTCTTGGATACAGGATACAGGTTTCAGACTTTTTTTTTTTAATAAGCACTATAAAAACACCACGTGCAACATACAGCATTTCTGCACAAAGCCAGGTAAAAAGCTTCCCCGACTGCCACACAGCCCTCAGCACACCTCCATCAAGTGAAGACAGGTGCCTCGGCAACGATCTTGCTGAGTTACAAACTGGGAACACCCCTGAACCACCATTCCCAGCTTGGGAACAAAGCTTACCTCAGTGATGTTCAAAGGGGCACCACGCAGTTTCACTGTGTATGGTGTGCTTGCTTCTACCGAGCTGACTTGGTCCTTCTGCTGCACAGAAGGACAGAAAAAAAAAAAAAGAAGCTGACTGAAAACCAGTAAAAGTCACAGCACAACAAGCTGATTTTGCCCAGCAAGCAGGATGCTGAAGAGTGAGAGAGAAAACCAAGAGATTCTCTCAGTTGCATCAGCCTGGGCAGGAGGTGCTGGATGAAGGTGCAAGGTTTGACCGGGATGGTCAAACCCGGCTGCTGAAAACCAAGCTCTGAAGAAGAACATTCCCTGCAGACATACAGAGACAGACACAGGAAAGAGAGAAAAGCCTCTGAAAAGGGCACTTTTAGGAAGCACTGTTCTCCAGAGAGGGGAATTTTGTCAGATCTCCTCTCAGTGCTGATTAACTTTTTTTAATGGTTCCCACCCAGTAGGCCAAAAGAGGGGGTACCTAGGGGTCTTGCAGATTTCAAGCTTTCACTCTCATCCCTGGAGCGACCAACAGACACATAGGATCCCATAAAGCTCCTGCTTTAAGACAAAATATAATTCAGCTATACCTCTAGTGTAGATCCTTTTTTCGTCTTCTCTGCTGGTGTCTCTTGCTTTGGTTTTTGGGCTTTTGGCTTTCCCTTTTTTTCTTTGTGGGCGCTGATCGTTTCTGTAATGCCCGAGTCCTCCTCACTCTCACTTTCCTCTCCCACCTCTTCACTATCTGTTTCTTCCTCTGTACTAGATGAGGAGGAGGAAGAATCTTTCACTACTTTAGATTTCAGGTAATCCATATCCGAGAGGTCTTCCCTGGCAGCTGCATTCTTCTCCCGTCCTTTCTTTGCTGTCAGAAAGGAGAGACCAAAGAAGTTTTGCACACAGATACTGCTGCTCTCTCCCCAGCCAGGTAAAAGCTAAGAACAGACACAATCACTAGAACCACCTTCCTCTCCCCTACCCTTTCCACATGAAGGAAAGGCCTGAAAAATAGTAGAGCAATTTTAAATTGGCGCTTCCAGACTGACATGTCCAGATCTCTTTTTTTTTTAAAGCAACAGTTCATATACAAAACAAGTAAGAAAGGAGCTTGAGGAATTTCATGAAGTATTTTGTCTCACTTTTAAATAAATACCTCATATAGTCTCCAAAGAAGATTTTCAATTGTTCAGTTTAGTTTTGCAGGGTAAAAGACAGAGGAAGCCACTTCTCCAAAATACCACCCATCCCCAGAGATAACTGATCACACCTACATTTTAGTTACCCAAACAGAGGCAAGGAGCAGCAGGAAAAATGCCATTTACTCCAAAAGAACATAAGGAAATACCATAGAGGGAGTGAGAAAGGCTCCAAAGCCACATTCACCACTGGTGCATGGACACTAGAGACTAAGAAGACCAGACTTCTCAGTCTAAGTTATCCCAGTACTCCACTAGATATAGTTTGCCTTCCAGGATCTAACATACTGCCCATTCCCACCAACTCTGACAGAGCCCAAGGACACCAACATTTTCAGAAACGTGTCAAAGGCAGACCAGACAAATTCACAGAAATCAGTTAAGGGCTACTAAATAAATGGATACCACATCCAGCTTTGGAAATCCTGGCGATGAAAGCGGCTGCAGGCTAGGTGAGCACCAAGGGAGAGACACGTTTTCCCTGTTACTCTTCCTCGGCTTTGAATTAAGGGCCCAGGAGAAAGCACAAATGCCATCCCCTTAATACCAGAAACTGCATTTCCCACACTTCACCTTTGTGAAGCTATCCATACATCCACAGTGCACAGAATGAGTCTCGTACTGGGGAAACTACCCTCTGATTACACTGTCTCTGTTTGTAGGCAGGACACTGAGTCACGTCCCAGCAGCTTGCCTGCTCTCACATTCACAGAGACAACGACAAGCAAAGGGTGATAGTTCCTGTTGGTACCTTTGGTTTCCTCCTCATCTTCAGAGGGTTCATGCCCATCCTTCTCCTCCTCACTCAGATCCTCAGACTCATCTGAATCAAAGTTCAGATAATCAGCTGGTGGCTTTGATTTTTCCTTCTTGGGCTCCTCTGCCAAAGTGTCATTAGCCCAGGTGGCCACCTGAGACCGTTTCTGGTGAACCACCAGGAATTCCTGGAATGTTTTATCTTCTTCCAGCTGTTGAAAAACAAACCAAGCAGACAAACTGTGAAGACAGACAGAGAAGAGGTAGTAGCAAGCTTGAATTCAGAGATCTCATTTCCAGCAAAATAAAACTCATCAAGGCAAGCCCACTTCACACTCACAAGGTGAACACTTAAAGTCACTAACATCTTCCCAATCTCTCAGCCCTACTCTTTCTTGTTGTACTTAATGTTTAGAAAGTACTTTAAAGAAGAAAACATTAAAGAAGGAAAAAATGTGCAAGTTAAACACGATAAAACTTGCATATGGCTTGAAAACACAGTTGTTGAAACAGGGTTGTCCTGGATGCAGTGTTCGTTCACGGAGGAGTAGTTAACAATTAAAAAAGTTGGTTCCCAATGCTGGGATTGTTAAAATCACAGTTAGTTACAGTGAAATTGGACTGTTACCGAGTTCTTCAAAACACACATCTTCCCTGAATTGATAGTACTGAAAGCAATACAGAAAAGAGCTATAGAATTCTTGCTTTTAACACACGTTAGCAACAATATAGGGATTGGAACTGAAACTCAACTCACCTCCTTTAAGTTTCCTGTTGGATTTTTCTTCTTTTTATCCTAGGAAGATAAACCATTTTTAGAAAGCCTTATTAGAAGCACAGACAATATCACTTCTCAGGTAACCTAAGGGTACAGGGAACATATGTCCTATGGCAGAAAATGCCAGAACCAAGACTCCAACATCAGCTGTCCCAGCTACTCTATCCCCTTTTCCACACACCAGGCTATCCTTCTCTCTGCCAAGTCACTAACCTATGTCAGATCCTCATGGAAAAAAGCAAGGCTTACTTTCTTTGTGCCTGCAGAAGCTGCACTTGCCACAGGTTTCTCAGGCTGTTTTTCTGAGGCAGGGACCTTCTGAGAGTGCTTACTCCATGCTTTGGGTTTTGCAGGGTCACCAAAAGACTTGCACAACTCAACCTGAGAAGAATCAATCAAGTCTTTAATTAAACATATATTCAACAGTCTGGTTCTGTAACTGCAGGATGTGTCTCAATCAAGAACCTTTCCTATAACCCTGACGGGATGGAGGACGCAGGATAAGGACAGGCAATTCCACACAGATGTTCATTCCAGAAGCATTCAGCTACATGTTCACTCAAGACAGAGAGCAGTTCGTTGTGCTCACGTAACCACAGTCAAATAAGTTCACCAGTTTAGCATGAACAATTCTCTGTCTCGTATAGTTAAGATAAACCACTTTAAATAAATGAAAAAAACGAGCTCAAGTTCAAAAGTTCAGATTATCACAGCTCAAAACCTGACACCATTGTTCCAGCCAGTACCGAAATCACTGTTAGTACACGGAAGACAGCCCATCCGTATCAACTACCTGCTTAAGACACCAGCAATGAAGCCTGGCATCAGGCTTTACTGTTTTGCTGCAGAGGACTTAACCTTCAGACTTTTTTGGCTCCTAGTTGTTCACCTGTAAGACTACCAAAATCTCCAATGATAAGCTTTCTTAAGGAAGAAAAGAAGGTATTTTTAAAAATCAACTTACAGTGACTCTGGAGGTATCGATGAAACTTCTGTTGAAATGGTTCAGTGCCACTTGAGCTTCATCTTCAGACTTGTAGCCAATGAAGCCAAATTTCCGGAACTTGCCATCCTTGGTGAACTTCAAGCAACAATCAGTCAGCGTGCCAAAGGCTGCAAACAGCTTCCGAAAGCGATCTTCCTTCATCTGGGAAAATAGGAAGGAGAACAGGAAAGCAAGTCAGCAACGCAATATAACTAGAGTGATGCTTTGTGGACAATTACAAAACAAAACATTTACCAAAAAAAGACCTCTGGAAAAAAAAATTACATCATATTGCCAAAAGGCTGATAAGAAATGCACATCAACTATGAAAGCTCTTCACCTCCCCCATGAATTCCCTACACGTACATACCTGTGTCTACAAGAGCTCCACAGCTAAAGGCTGCACCCAGGTCTTGGGGAGCCCTAAATCAAACGCTTGGTTTAACCACAGGCAGCTTCCAGCACCCCCACAGGAGACCCAGATGGCAGAGTAGCACCGTGCACATCCGCCCCCAGCTCCCAGGGTACGAGGGAAGGACAGTGGCCACAAACAGCTCCACTCCCCTACCCTGGGGGCTGCCGGCTCCCCACCCCAGCCCATGCCCCCCAATCCCCAGGGCACCTCCCTGACTTTGCCCCACTGAACCTGTGGCATCCCCTGCCCAGAGTCCTCCACCTCGTACCCCCAGGGGTGCCCCCCTGCCCTCCCACAAAACCCAGGACACCTCCACGACCCCTAACCACCGAGAACCCTGCCTCCAAGGCGTCTCCCTGCGCCCCCACCGAGGAGTCCCTCTGCCAGCCTCGCCCTACTCTTCCAACCGAGCCGAGGACCC